>JAMPIV010010562.1:202500-679182 GCA_024509875.1 Oreohelix idahoensis
CGTAGCTCACAGAATCAGTCAGTTTCACAGTGTCTTGCTAGCGTTTTCTTGGCTGGTGACGGTATGTAAGGAGCCCTAAAAACTGTCCTTTTTATTGTTTCTATTGGACCACTGCTGCTTCTTAACATTTATACATTGAATCTGCTATTACATCTCTTGGCAGTTTTATAACTGAAATGAGAGCTAGAAATTGCGAAGCGAAGTCAGTTTTTGATGACGTAAGACAACTTGCTGGTCTTGTAAATACTCTCACATAAGAAAATTATAATGACGTATAAAGTCTTGACCAATGTGGGCCCTGAAGCTCTCTGAAGAATTAAATAAAGAATTTGACTACTACTTCCTCATTATGTTTTAAAACTCAATTAATGCCAGGTTGTACATGTGGCTGATAGCTTTAATCATTTAACACAATTAATGCCAGGTTGTACATGTGGCTGCTAGCTTTAATCATTTAACACAATTAATGCCAGGTTGTACATGTGGCTGATAGCTTTAATCATTTAACACAATTAATGCCAGGCTGTACATGTGGCTGATAGCTTTAATCATTTAACACACAATTAATGCCAGGTTGTACATGTGGCTGATAGGCTAATCATTTAACACAATTAATGCCAGGTTGTACATGTGGCTGATAGTTTTAATCATTTAACACAATTAATGCCAGGTTGTACATGTGGCTGATAGCTTTAATCATTTAAAACACAATTAATGCCAGGTTGTAAATGTGGCTGATAGCCTTAATCATTTAAAACACAATTAATGCCAGGTTGTACATGTGGCTGATAGCCTTAATCATTTAAAACACAATTAATGCCAGGTTGTACATGTGGCTGATAGCCTTAATCATTTAAAACACAATTAATGCCAGGTTGTACATGTGGCTGATAGCCTTAATCATTTAAAACACAATTAATGACAGGTTGTACATGTGGATGATAGCCTTAATCATTTAAAACACAATTAATGCCAGGTTGTACATGTGGATGATAGCCTTAATCATTTAAAACACAATTAATGCCAGGTTGTACATGTGGCTGATAGCCTTAATCATTTAAAACACAATTAATGCCAGGTTGCACATGTGGATGATAGATTTAATCATTTAAAACACAATTAATGCCAGGTTGTACATGTGGCTGATAGCCTAATCATTTAATACACAATTAATGCCAGGTTGTACATGTGGCTGATAGCCTTAATCATTTAAAACACAATGCAACAGAAACCACCTTGGTAAAAGCATGCGCTTGTATGCATACTTCTTGCACGGTTGCCAATTTCGCTTGTTTGACGCCAAATTCCACAAATATGGCTATTTTCAATTGCTCCGAGTCAAAAAATTATTTTGGCTTTTTGGTGCTTGTGTGTATTTAATTACATCAAAGAAATACCAAACACACCGATTGAATCTGATATACACTGCTGTGACGTATAATGGAAATAGAGCCTACAGTAATCTGACACTCTTTGTAATCTCTTAGCGTTATGATTTGCTAGCAAAACCACGCATTTTTTTCTACCTGTGTTTTACTTACACAAGCGTACTTTTCGTTCCACCTTTTTTCTGTGAACACGAGCAAACGCAATATTTAAAAACTGCATGACCTGTTAGTCATAACAGCTAGCGAATCAGGTTTGTTTACGTAGTTTTCTCACGCGAGCTTATCTGTCAATCGTACGATACCAGCCCCATCTAAGTACCAGAGCAACTCTGGGAAGGTTAAGGCAGCCGGTGTGATGCTGACCATATCACCCCTAGTGTGCCGATGGTCAAGAAAATATGGGCATAACACCATATTCCCAATATGCTTCAATGGGCATGTAACGAGATCCTTTTTTTCATAATATACCTGAAAAACTGCACGTAAAAAACACAGAGTCTTTGAAGTCCACAAGGGGAGATCCAGAATTTTCCGGAGTGCGCTTTGATGTCGATTCACTATAAAAAATCTTCGAGAACCCCGTTACACGGATTTAAGTCTTTTGACTCTTGAGGTAGTTTGGATCCATGTTGAGAACCACTGCGCTTATTTCTTCACTGCTGCTATGCTTTGTTCATTTCGTTCAGCATCTCTTCTAACACTGTTACTGCATGTGCTGTCACCTTGGTTTATCAATATGAAACTGGCCTGACCGCCAGGGATGGAAAAGTTTACCAAAGTTCTATTTCTACTTGTACTACTGTTCTGTCCATCAATGATCTACTTTTATTCTACACTTCATCTACAGGTTAAATTTCTCACGTACTTGTTGTTCATAAAACCTCACAGTCCTCCAAAATTTCGAAATAACTGACATCCCGTTCCTTACGAAAATATTTGTCACACACAAGAGAAGTATGAGAGCAATTACGGGTGGTAGATAATTAATCTGTAACCACAGACAAGCAACCAAACAAGGCTGGTCCCAAAATCCGAGTGCTAACTCTCTTCAGACAATGCTCACTCTATAACATCTGAGAACCAACTGATTTAACCTAAACTTCTGATTTACTACGACACCTTTTTCCGAACTATCTAGAACGCAATCTTTCCCTAATCGCAAACAGTTCATTCACTTTACGTGGAACACCACATTACTCAGCGACTTTCTATATTGACAATAGCACGCACTTGCTCTAAATGAATGACACTCTTGTCTCCATTATTTACCCATTCATGTTTCTCTGCGTTACTTCCACTTGATTAGAAACCGATTCGATTACCTCCATAATCCCAAAAGCATCAGACTCCTCCCAGTTACATATACATTACAAGGTAGTCATTATTCTGAAATCCCCCGTTATCAGATATGGAAGGAGAACTAAAACCACATTAAGAAAAAAACAGGAGACACACACACACACAAGAGATAGGGTCAACATCTAAACATCTCGAACAAATTACCCAGGACAGGAAGGCTAAGCAAAAATTTGTTGTTGAATACATTTACGTCATAGAAGAAATAAAGACATTATCAAATCGGTCGCGGTTTGCACAAGGAAGAAGCTGTATCAAGAACAAAAATGGTGTAATATTACTTGATGAGAAAGACATATCAAACAGATGGGCAGAATACGTAAAAAGAATTATTCGAGGACAACAGAGGTAAAAAACCATCACCAGATTCTAATGAAGGCCCAAACATTCTCAGATCAGAAGTAGAGAATGCCATTCATATGATACAAAAAGGAAAATCAGCAGGCATGGATAACATAAAAATTGAAATGATAGAAGCTCTGGAGAGCTTTGGTATAGATACAATCACAGAAATATGCAACGATGTATACAATACAAGATATATACCACACGACATGAAGACATCAGTTTTTATAACATTGCCCAAAAAACCAAATGCAACAGAATGTTCAGACTTCAGAACAACCAGCTTGATGAGTCATGCAATTAAGATACTGCTCAAAATCATACAGGAAAGAATAAAAAGTAAAGTAGACAGTGAAATCCAGGAAGAACAGTTTGGTTTTAGACGGAACAGTGGAACAACAGAGGCAATATTTTGCCTAAGAATATTAGCAGAAAAATATACAGAGGTCCAAAAAAGTATGTATATGTGCTTCATTGACTATAAGAAGGCTTTTGACAGAGTCCATCATGATAAAATAATTGAATGCCTCGAAGACATAGGTATTGATGGAAAAGATATAAGAATACTCAGTAACCTTTATTGGGAGCAAACTGCCATAGTAAGATCTGGAAGGAATTATTCACCATACATAGACATAAAAAGAGGTGTCAGACAAGGTTGTTTGCTGTCCCCCTGCCTATTTAATTTATACACCGAAAAAATTTTCAAACAGATACAGGAAATACCAGGACTGAACATCAGTGGAAGGTCAATAAACAACCTTAGATATGCAGATGATACCGTGTTGTTAGCTGAAAGCGAACAGGAGTTACAAGAACTAGTGAAGCAAGTGAACAGTATAAGTCATGAATATGGACTCGACATTAATATTGAGAAAACTAAAACTATGATAATTAGCAAAACAGACGATAAACCCACATTAAAGATAAGAGTAAATGGGAAAATCCTGGAACAAGTCAAGAGCTACGTATATCTCGGTCATATAATAACAGAAGATGGCAGATGTGAAACAGAAATCAAGAAGAGAATAGGAATGGCCAAAGCTACATTCAACAACATGAAACATATACTGACATCCAAACAGTTATCTCACAAATTAAAACTGAGAATCATAAAGTGTTATATATATTCTGCATTTCTGTATGGTGCAGAAACATGGACGATGAATAAGCAGTTGGAAGAAAGAATTGAGGCTCTTGAAATGTGGATATATAGAAGAATGGGGCGTATCTCATGGAAAGAGATGAAAACAAATAAGGAGGTTCTAGAAAATCTAGGTATGAAAAGAGAACTAATGAGGGAGGTCAAAGTTCGGCAGCTAAAATACTTTCGCCAAATAAAAAGGCATACCACCCTGCAAAAGACCATAACAGAAGGGAGAGTTGAAGGCAAACGTGCTAGGGGAAGACAGCGCTATAAGTGGGAAGACAACATCAAGAGATGGACAGGAAATACCTTCGTTGAGAAGATGGCAACTGATGATGATGATGATGACCTTATAGAAACTGAAAGCAATAAATATGTAATGTAGAAGCGACTTATAACAAATAATTAAGTTTGGGGCTCAGTTAGAAGAAGTTAGAAGATATGTAGTTATAAAGACATGTACTAGAAGTTAAAGATATGTAGCTGTATAGACATGTACCAGAAGTTAAAGATATGTAGCTGTATAGACATGTACCAGAAGTTAAAGATATGTTATTGTATAGAAATGTACTAGAAGTTAAAGATATGTAGTTGTATATACATGTACTAGAAGTTAAAGATATGTAGTTGTATAGACATGTACTAGAAGTTAAAGATATGTAGTTGTATAGACATGTACTAGAAGTTAAAGATATGTAGTTGTATATACATGTACTAGAAGTTAAAGATATGTAGTTGTATATACATGTACTAGAAGTTAAAGATATGTAGTTGTATATACATGTACTAGAAGTTAAAGATATGTAGTTGTATAGACATGTACTAGAAGTTAAAGATATGTAGTTGTATAGACATGTACTAGAAGTTAAAGATATGTAGTTGTATAGACATGTACTAGAAGTTAAAGATATGTAGTTGTATAGACATGTACTAGAAGTTAAAGATATGTAGTTGTATAGACATGTACTAGAAGTTAAAGTAGAAGTTAAAGATATGTAGTTGTATATACATGTACTAGAAGTTAAAGATATGTAGTTGTATAGACATGTACTAGAAGTTAAAGATATGTAGTTGTATAGACATGTACTAGAAGTTAAAGATATGTAGTTGTATAGACATGTACTAGAAGTTAAAGATATGTAGTTGTATAGACATGTACTAGAAGTTAAAGATATGTAGTTGTATAGACATGTACTCCCTATCCCTTTGGCATCTAACAAAATAAAGGTAAGCGTAGCCTCGGGAGAGATTGATTCATAGGGGAGTAAAGTGTTAAAGAGTTCCCAATACTGGCTCCAGTATTATATGAGGTGGGAGTGACGAGTTCCCTTCCTCATTGTTTAACTCAAAAGCAGAGCCTGGTAGAAATTTACAGCTGGAGAGACTGGGGCGTGACGCTGCTAGGTTTCCATCCCGGAACCCGGTAACTTGTCATGGAATGCCGCCCCTTAGGTCTGTAGTAGTGGTCCACCAGTGATAAATACTGAAGTATCTAATATGGGTCTTCAAAGGTGTCTACTTTCGCCCAAGATTACTCTTGGCAGAGTTGTAGATAGAACGATAATGATGCTTCCATCTCAAGGGAATGTCCACGAGATATTTTCAGAAGTCAAGAACAATGCTATATAAGGTAGAGCACTATTAACTTATTGATCCACCCCCTTTTGTCAAGAATAAAGGGATGGTTTTAGCCCGTTCAAGCCCATAGCTGGTGTAATCCAGCGAAATTTCTGTTTTAAGTATTTGACTGTATAAATGTAATTAGATGTACAAAAATATTAAAGATTGTAGAGCATGCATGCGCTCTCATATCAATAATAACTGAATCAACTATGAATTTGTAAAATAAGACATCTAACAAATTTAATAATCAATTAGTATGTAACAAATGTGAATTAATATGGATGATAGTGACTTTAGAGAGTTTTTAAAATGTCTTCACTGAGACTTAATTGGGGACTGGTGATTATTGTCCGTTGCTTTCGCCTGTACCCAAAAAACTTGTTGAGTACTGCAATGATTGGTTGTCAAGTCGTTTGTGATGAGGACTCTTCTCTAGAGACGTCTAGACGAAATTCATTCCTAATGTCAAGGTGGGTGTCTTCACACCGTGACCAGTCCAATGTAGGTAGTTGGTGTCGAATCCAGCTCTTGAATCACAAGGTAGTGGCACAACCCTTCCTTCAAACTGGTCTCTTGTACTAATAACCGTCTTGTAGCTTCGAACCACGAACTTTAGACAAAATAAAAAGAACAAATGCTTCTGCTAAGTACACTGTGGTCGGAAGATTAGCAGGCGCATTGTCTCGTTGTCCACCCACAAATGTTAGCCTCTCTGAATAATTAGAATTTTTGATAAAAAAGTATTGAATGTTAGTCATGAATATGATTAAAAATCACCTCATTATTCTGGTCATTTAAATAGAAAAATATATGCTTGGACATCGCGAGTGCAATAATTTAGCCTCAACTAACATTATAAAAGTAAATTTTTCTCACAAAATGGTACTATACACTTTATGCATATGGGATGTAATCATCACTCATCACTGCTCCCTTCGGAGTTTGAGTTTGCTCCTGCTTTCGCTTTACTTAGCGAACTGACATAAATCAAACACCAACGCTTATTATAGTGATGTATGAACATACTATTTTCATAAGTTGAGGTTGTCAGCCTCCTCTGCTTTGTATCAACACTTAGCAAGTACAAACATGTCAAATTCACATTTAAAAATTAATGTCTACACTAACCAAAAATTATCTTTTTTGGGAACACAATCTCCGGCCACAGATGTATAGACACAGCAACGTTGATGCGATGCTTCGCACACTGGTCTGGGTAATTTTATAATTCCTCTTATGACTTGTGCTTTCGATTCCTTAAGTATCCAGTCTTTGTATTTTAAAATGCGGGTTCTCTTTTAAGTTAGAAAAACGCCTTAATACTTCGATCTTTCACTTATAATTTTAGACTTCTTTGTCCGATCGTTCTCTCTGGCTCCGGGGAGTTGATACCTGACGTTCTTGAAAATGCAGTCTTAATTTTATTTCAGAATTTGTTAGATTATGTCTCTCATTGTCCGCTCCCAGTCCCCTTGGTATTTCCAACAAACTTGCCAATGAGAACTAATATTTATTCCGGCTCTCAGTTTAGACCAATCCAATCTCTTTAGAATTATGTTGGTTGGATTGTTAAATCATTACTATCCCCCCGCGTGTTTTAAAATTATCACTTTTACAAGATTACAACTCGTGACCTCTTTCAAAAATGACAGTAATATTTCCGATTCCATTATGCAAACTCACTAACACATCGGTATTTCCTGGCTAATACCTTTCTCACCATAATCTCCCCAATCGGCATTATTGATAGAAGTATTACCTCATTATCACCTGGGCCTTCGCACATCTCTCAGACAGCTTTCCCAGATCAACAATCTGACTTTCTTTTTGTCGATCGTGCTATACAACCTTGTGTCAACAGTGACCGTCTCTATCAAATGTTTTTAGAAGAATAGAGTGATAAAAGTATTAACAGCTGACCAGTCTAATTAGCCTTGTCATGCTGCGATTCACATGGTGAAACGTAAATAAGTATAGGGAGTGGTCAGAGCAAAAAATGTATATGCAAGAAATATGCCAAAGAATAGGATGATCGGTGAGGAAAATGAAGAAATAAATGGTAATTCAGGAGAGAACAAAAGTTATATAATAGGACACAACTGATTTCGTGACTGTTGCTGCTAAAAACTTGTCGCAACTTATTCTGACCATGCATTCTGACTATAGTTAATTTTTTAATGCATGGGAAGGAACTCATGAAATTGTAGACACTTTTATTTCTACAGTCGTCTAATCTTGATAGCTATCGTCAAGAAGTTGTCTTATCTTGATAGCTAGGGTTGCCGATAGTTGTGTGAACGATTTTTGAGTCATGTCCATTTATGGAGCGCTCAGATCGCCAGTTCTTTGAAAACAGTTGGCAATCGCTATGTTTCTAGATTCATTTCCTTTTAAGGTAATGGGTCTTAAGCCGAACATTGTAGAACATTCTTCGTTTCGTAAATTGGCCTGAGTTGTATTCGATTCGCGTGTTCTGCGCATGTCCCTTTTTGTGGCGGCGTTTTAAACGATTTCCGCACAGGTCAGTCTGTGCTGAGAAGCTGTGAAGGCGAGACGTAGCTATGTGCTAGTCTTCGCTTAGTTTATTCAGGAAGGAGTCCTCATGATTGTTGTTCCTATCTTGAGATGATATATCTCTGTGTTATTCCTAATGCCTGGAGGCATATGTGATTATTCATTTTAATTCCTGATGAACAGGTAAATGAATCCTTTTTTGCTGAGTAACTTTATCGCCATCTTGTGATGTTGACTTTTGCTTAGCCTGCCTTATTCTAAAGTCTACGATATGACTAGTTTGCTCAGCTCACGATCCACTTAGATTGTCACGCATCGATTGATGCCTGTCCTACGGACTATTTGCTTCCTGAACTTGGTTGATGGATCTAGGTTTGATACCTTTGCTGTTTGCTGGACAATAGAGGACGATAATGTGGCGCTCAAAAGACATGCCTGTCTTGTTGAGGTCAAATCGAGGAGACCATATTTAATCTCCTAGTTGATATCTACTAGCTCTTATGGAAATTGGAAGTTTACTACCTGACTACATGTACAGCGGGTTTACGATATCCTAAAAGGCAGATGATGCACATTATTTTGATGCTGTCTGCTGTGCCAGTTGAATTGTCTACATATGTAATAATGACTGTTTGATCGTACCTATGATGTACCTGCTTGTTTATGTCTACACACTTCGTCATTGTGGCGTTTATAATAAATTATACAAAACCGTCACTAGCTGTTGCAAGCATCATTGACTTTTCACATCGTGAGTTAACGTGACGTCATTGTGTGGATTGCCTTGTTCGTAATGCTCACTGTCTGTATACACATCTACATCACACTTAAACCAGACTACAGACACCAAGTTACTACGCCTCATCATCCCTGGTGTCTGAGGGTGGCACACTACTCCGCAAAGGCCAGGATTATCATACCTTGAGAGGAGCAGATGAATTACAACACCCTCAACGTTGTGTGGCAAATGCGACATCCTCCACAGAACATTTATCAACACATATAATACTTACGCAACATTTGTTACGCAACATTTGGTGGCCATAAGCTGGTTTGTTCTGGTACCAGCATACTCGGGGTCCCTTACCCACTTCATTCAACAAGAATTCAACAAACTGCATTGTTCCAGAAATCAACATACAGCGATTTTTCAAGACATCTACATACAGAGTTATGGCAGTACCCGGCGTTGAGTCATACATTGCCAGTTGAAACGTGTTGCTGTCGTTTGTGAAGGTCAAGTGCCGATTGAATAAGAAGGCAAATTTCCGATTCAAGCAATTTACGGTTGAATAAGAAGGCCAAGTACCGATTCAAGCAATTAACGATTGAATAAGAGGGTCAAGTGCCGTTAGTTACACTACCTGTACTGTTTAGAAGCTCAAGTACCATCGTCATGGCAGTTGAAGCAGTCCAGATGTACCATCATCGTTGGATCTTCATTCCTTAGGACGCTGATTGTCATCTGTTTTTTCTGCTGTGGCTGACGTTTGGATACCAATAAGTTAAGTGGCCTGTTTGTTTGTGAACTGTGCCCTTATACTTCTACTGATTCTTCTGTGTTTCATCTCATTCTTTTGTTTACATGTTATATGTTTATGTGTTATTTGTATATTTATATTTATATGTTTATGTTTCTGCGGGTTTTCGGTTGGGCGGAGTCTCCCTTAGATCATACCACGTGATAGAGGTCATCTATCGTGAGCGTTTTCTGTAGGGTGTGCAAATTTCCGATACTGGAATTTGCAAAGCGACTTCTGTTGCTATTTTTGTTAGTTGTGATGACATGTTAGTATTGTTTTCGTTATTTTTCTGCATTCTTTAGTTTTGTTTTGATTTGTTTGTATTTGTTAGCCTCCTCTTTACTATAGTTTAGTTTCATACAACATTTTTGTTTATACACTGTGGAGTCATGTGTATTGTCTAATATCCTCGTAGATATCATCACATTTTTTGTGATATTTCTTTAATTTTCGCTTTATTTTCTGTTGATTTCTACGAATGTTTTCGTATTGTTGCTAAATCTTTGTTATTGTTTACATTGTATTGTTTACATTGTATTGTTTACAGTGTAATGTTTACATTGTTATTGTTTACATTGTGATAGTGTTTACATAGTCATTGGTTACACGTATAGTAGTTAATTCACACTTAATAGTGGGTTATGCTTATGCATTACTACTACACTGATGATTAATAAATGATGAATAGTATTGTGCACTATTGAATGGGAATTGCACCTATGATCAAGAGTTGATTGATGATATTTCAAAAAAGGTCTATACACAAGTTCTTTGATATAAGACTTGTTTCCCACAGAGATTGGGATGATAATATAGGTTTTGAGTAAACAAGTGCTTCATTTAAGACTTGTTATAATTAAATTTGAAATAAGATAATTAATTATTTCAGGTTGTGGACTCATATTATTGCTCATCATGGCTACATTTGAGCACTTTATTGAGCAGGGTAAATTGCTTGGAAAGACTGGTGATAAGTTAGAAGAATTTGCAACTGCTCAATATGATAAAGCAATGGAAGCTGAACAAAAGAAACTGCAGATGCAGGTGGAAATTAAAAGATTAGAAAAACAAGCTGAGGCTGAAGAAAAAAAGTTACAAAGAGAAGCAGAAGCAAAAGCTGAAGAGAAAAGACTTGAGGCTGAAAATAAAAGACTTGAAAGAGAGTCTGAAGAGAGAAAAGCAAAAATGGAGCATGAAGAAAAAATCTTAGCTTTGGAAATTGAGAAATTAAAGGTGATGAACATGGGTAATGCTAATGATGCAAATAAGGTCTCAGATAAGACTAATGCAAGCACTTTCAAATTTAACCTACCACCATTCAATGCTTCCATCGACGATATAACATTCTATTTGGACAGATTTGAAACTTCATGTAAAGTACATAACATAGATAAATCATTGCAGGTTTATCATTTGTCCAAAATACTTAGAGGTGATGCTTTAAGTATGTTAAGTATGGTAGATGAGCCTGACAAGAACAACTATGAGGGCTATGTTGTTAAAAAATACCAACTTGACGAAGACGGCTATCGTCTTCAATTTAAAAATATGTTACCAGAAACTGGTGTGCAATTCTCTGAATTCATATCAAAGACACGTCTTACTTTTTTACGTTGGGTGGAGCTGTCTAAGACAGAAAAAACTTATGAAGGACTTATGGACTTAATACTTAGAGACAAAGTCATGTCTTCTGTCAACGAGTCGTTCCTTGCTTTCCTTCATGAACGTAAACCTAAAACAATAAAAGAAATGGAAGATTTCTGTAGCCAATACATAACTGCGCATCCTCACGTAACTATTAGTAACTCTAAAGTAAAAGAAGGTCTGCCAGTTGCTTCGGCAGCACCTTATGGTCAAAACTCTAGTAATAGATTCCAACAAAATTTTGATAAGAAAAGTAACCGTAGTTACGGTCAAAATTATGGAAATCAATTTCAGGGTGATTCTTCGTCGAAGAATTGGAGACGAGCTGACAGTCCTCGTTACTTCCAACCTAATAATTTTAGGCATTTCAGAAGAGGATATGGTAATAGAGGGTTTTCCTCGCGTAAACCTCAAAACCAAACAAATAGATGTTCACATCAATGTGGACATGATAATAATCATGGAAACTGTAGTTCGAAACATGATAACAGTTATAATAGAGACAATAATAACTACAGAGACAATAACAACGGTGATAACTTCAGAGGTAATAGTAGTCGCGGTAGATCTCAATACAAAAAAAAGAGATATCAGCAGGCTAACTCGGTTCAACAAGAATCTCAGGGAGCCTGTAATCAGGTTTCTGATAATAAAAACTCTGACGCTGTCACTTGTTCTTTTGACTTTGGGAGAGCAAACAAGTGCCCCCAATGCAGTACTTTGTTCGAACCAACTACAATATCGACTTTGAGTTGTGGTCACCCTCTCCCCGCTCTTCCTGCTTCGGTTGCACATGACGGGAGAGGTTCTCTAATCCTACATAAGGGTCTTGTTAATAATACTCCGGTCTCACTACTTTTCGATTCCGGATGCACCACTATTGGTGTTAGACAATCGCTTGTAGATCCATCCTGTGCGACAGGAAGGGTTATCAAATGTGTCACATTTGGCGGCACTCTAGAGAAATATCCTACTGCTGTAATCCACATTGCCACTCCTTTCTTTACAGGAGATGTGCATGCCTGTCTCTTACCTAATCCAATTGCGGACCTTATTATTGGTCGTATCCACGGAGTTAGGGAATGTACCCCACAGCAGATTGCTGCTTGGGAAGATGATAATATGCAAGCTACCAATGCAGTGGTTACAAGAGCACAAGCTCTACAAACACCACAAACTTCGTTGAATAATGATAATGAAGTTCATAGCCAAGATAGTACCTTGGTTATTTCTCGTGACTCGTTCATAAAATTACAAGAAGAAGATCCTACGCTAAAGAAATTCTTCATTCTTGCGAAGAAAGGTGATCCAAATAAGGATACACAAAGAAAATCTTGGATAGAAATGAAAAACGGCGTACTTGTACGTATGGTACAAGACTCGGCTACGTCAGCACATTCGCAAATTCTTGTTCCCAAGAGTATGAGAGTGCAAATATTGCAGCATGCTCATGACTCGCAATGTGCTGGACACATGGGATTTTCCCGTACAAAGTCGAGAGTCCTTGCGGCTTTCTTTTGGCCCTTTGTTAACAAGGACATTCGTATATACTGCCGATCATGTCAGGTATGTCAGGAGGTCAAATCTAGAGGACCACGACATGCTGCGCCTATCCAGGCTGCTGACATCCCTATTCGGCCATTCCAAAAATGGCCATAGATATTATTGGCCCTTTTAAGATAAAGTCGGCCAGAGGACATCAGTTTATCCTTACATGTGTCGATATGTGCACACGTTGGCCAGAGGCTATCCCTCTAAAGAGCATATCTACTACAGATATCGCAGATGCTCTTTGGCTGATATTTTCTCGCTTGGGGTTCCCCAGAGAAATACTGTCAGACCATGGCACTCAACTCATATCTGATACTATGTCTCAAGTAATGTCTACCTTACACATTAAAAGATCTCTCAGTAGCATCTATCATCCTATGTCTAATGGGTTAGTTGAGCGTCTGAATAGAACGCTCAAGACTTTGCTTGGTAAGATAACTGAAGACCATCCTCAAGATTGGGACAGGGTTTTACCTGCGGCTCTCTTTGCCTATAGAGAGGTCCCAAACGAGCACACAGGATTTTCTCCCTTTGAACTTGTCTTCGGCGCGCGTCCGCGCGGCCCTATGTCTTTATTACACGATCTCATCACTGCCGATGATATTAGTGATGACACTCAATCTTCATATGAGTATGTCATTGCTCTGAGGCAAAAGATCATTGAGGCATGCAAACTAGCGACTGCTTCGTCAGAAATTGCTAAAGAAAAAGCAAGGCAGTTTGCTAACAAGAACAGATGTCTACGACAACTTTGTCCAGGTGACAAAGCATTCGTCCTACTCCCCAGTAGGGAAAATAGACTTCTGATTGCATGGAAAGGTCCATATGCAATAGTCTCACGAATTTCCGATGTTGACTATGTGGTCGATATAGATGGAAAGCATAAGACTTTCCATATCAACATGCTGACGGAATTTCATGAGCGTCCAGACTATTTGCTGCCTATTTTTCAGGCAACGGACGAATCTTCTGTACCTCATGGTCATTACTCATCCCTGTCTGTCATACAGGATGAGGAATCTGTTTTTTCTGATGTGGATCTCCCTCTTCCAGTGGTTCCACTACATTCTAGGGAATCTTGGAAAGATGTCTCAATTTCTCCTAATCTTTCTGTTGATGAACATCGTCAAGTCTCGTCGATGTTACAGACATTTAAGGATGTTCTAACCGACATCCCTGGTCACACGAATGTCATAGAACATGACATTATTCTTACCGACAATAATCCTATTAGGGTTAGGCCGTATCCTATCCCTATACACTTTCAGTCACAAGTGGAAAAGGAATTGGATGAAATGATCCAATTAAACATAATTGAACCATCGACTTCTCCATATTCTTCTTCCATGGTTATTGTTCGGAAGAAAGATAAGAACATACGAATTTGCGTTGATTATCGCAAATTAAATCAAGTCACAAAGTTCGATGCTGAACCTATGCCTTTACTAGAGGATCTACTTAGTAGACTTTCTAATTCTAGATTCTTCACTAAACTTGACTTGTCAAAAGGTTATTGGCAAGTGCCTTTAGCAGATCATGCCAAACCTCTGACTGCTTTCTCTACACCTAGGGGTTTATTTCAATGGAATGTAATGCCTTTCGGTCTTATGAACGCCCCTGCTACTTTCGTTCGCATGATGCGTCGAATTCTTTCTCATCGTTCAGATGTCATCGCTTACTTAGATGATATCTGTCTCTTCAGTGATTCCTGGGAAGATCACTATCTGGGTTTATATGACCTACTGTCTACTCTACGTGAGTATAATCTGACAGCAAAACCTTCTAAAGCTTATATTGGTTTTGGTGAAATTTCTTTCTTGGGTCATCGTGTTGGTCATGGTCTCTTGAAGACAGAAGACCACAATACTTCGAAAATATTGAACATCTCTGTACCTAAAACGAAGAAACAAGTTCGGAGTCTCTTGGGGTTAATCCAATTCTATGGGAGATTTATTCCGAATCTATCTTCGATAATGGCACCTCTGTCAACGTTGTTGAAGAAAGGGTCGCCTAATCTGATTCGTTGGTCTCAGGAATGTCAATCTTCCTTAGACCAGATTAAAAATATATTTTCTTCTCCTCCCATCCTAAGATTACCTACTCTTGATAGAACTTTTGTTCTTCGAAGTGATGCTTCATCCACTGGGATCGGAGCAGCACTTATGCAGGAATATGCTGAAACTCTGCATCCTGTCATGTACATTTCTAGAAAACTAAATGCGGCAGAGAGGAACTACTCGGTTTTAGACCGTGAATTATTGGCTATGGTTTGGTCTATTCTCAAACTACAAAGATTCCTCCTGGGCGCACATTTCATTCTAGAAACTGATCAGAAAGCTCTTACAGCTATTCAGACTAAGAACTTGAAGAGTTCGAGATCCACTCGATATGCTATTGCTCTTCAACCTTTTCACTTCACGGTACGAGCTATCCGTGGGTCGGATAATGTGATGGCTGACATTCTGTCTAGATGCCCACATGATTCCAACTAATACTTCTGTTCTATTTCTAGATATACGACAGAGCCATAACACACCTATATTACTACAATACATTAGCACATCTGTCCTCACTTTAGGTGAACACATACTATTGTGCTTTGTTATCATCTTCTTCTGTTCCCATCTTTAATATAAGAAGAAGACTGAGTAGTTAATATAAGGGCCTAAAGTTCACTCGGTCACAATTGTTAATAATAATGTATTGTATGGTATGAAACATAATGGCTATTAAATAGAATTATATTGTTTGTTTTTTCTCAGCACGTTATTGTTGATCTGAGAAGCTATCTTTCTGTTGTCAAACTTGGAGAGTTCCACATTGTACAGTTTCTTTGGAACAACAGGAGATGTGTCCTGGATCGTCATTTAGGTTTAATTTCATTATGTAATGGTAATATTAAACATTTAGATAATGTAATATTTAACATTCAATATCAGATGTGTACATCCATTCTAAGCGGTATTAGATTATGACACTGCTATTTGATTATAATGATATGAACTTGCATATTTATATTGTATTTTCATGCAAGCGTAGTGTGTGTTGGTGGCTCCTCCCCGATATATTTTTGAATCAGATTTTTTTTATCTGTTGAGAAATATTCTCACCAGACACTTTATGTGTCAATTTAGCCTCATATTAGGCAGTGCAATTAGTTATCCCCGCATAATTCGTGCGTTGTTAAACCGTTTTTGGTTTTACTCTTGGATATTTAAAAAAAAAAAATGTTGCACATTTTTTTTTATCGGGAGGTGGCGGTAATGTTGCTGCTAAAAACTTGTCGCAACTTATTCTGACCATGCATTCTGACTATAGTTAATTTTTTAATGCATGGGAAGGAACTCATGAAATTGTAGTCACTTTTATTTCTACAGTCGTCTAATCTTGATAGCTATCGTCAAGAAGTTGTCTTATCTTGATAGCTAGGGTTGCCGATAGTTGTGTGAACGATTTTTGAGTCATGTCCATTTATGGAGCGCTCAAATCGCCAGTTCTTTGAAAACAGTTGGCAATCGCTATGTTTCTAGATTCATTTCCTTTTAAGGTAATGGGTCTTAAGTCGAACATTGTAGAACATTCTTCGTTTCGTAAATTGGCCTGAGTTGTATTCGATTCGCGTGTTCTGCGCATGTCCCTTTTTGTGGCGGGGTTTTAAACGATTTCCGCACAGGTCAGTCTGTGCTGAGAAGCTGTGAAGGCGAGACGTAGCTATGTGCTAGTCTTCGCTTAGTTTATTCAGGAAGGAGTCCTCATGATTGTTGTTCCTATCTTGAGATGATATATCTCTGTGTTATTCCTAATGCCTGGAGGCATATGTGATTATTCATTTTAATTCCTGATGAACAGGTAAATGAATCCTTTTTTGCTGAGTAACTTTATCGCCATCTTGTGATGTTGACTTTTGCTTAGCCTGCCTTATTCTAAAGTCTACGATATGATTAGTTTGCTCAGCTCACGATCCACTTAGATTGTCACGCATCGATTGATGCCTGTCCTACGGACTATTTGCTTCCTGAACTTGGTTGATGGATCTAGGTTTGATACCTTTGCTGTTTGCTGGACAATAGAGGACGATAATGTGGCGCTCAAAAGACATGCCTGTCTTGTTGAGGTCAAATCGAGGAGACCATATTTAATCTCCTAGTTGATATCTACTAGCTCTTATGGAAAGGGGAAGTTTACTACCTGACTACATGTACAGCGGGTTTACGATATCCTAAAAGGCAGATGATGCAAATTATTTTGATGCTGTCTGCTGTGCCAGTTGAATTGTCTACATATGTAATAATGACCGTTTGATCGTACCTATGATGTACCTGCTTGTTTATGTCTACACACTTCGTCATTGTGGCGTTTATAATAAATTATACAAAACCGTCACTAGCTGTTGCAAGCATCATTGACTTTTCACATCGTGAGTTAACGTGACGTCATTGTGTGGATTGCCTTGTTCGTAATGCTCACTGTCTGTATACACATCTACATCACACTTAAACCAGACTACAGACACCAAGTTACTACGCCTCATCATCCCTTTTGTCTGAGGGTGGCACACTACTTCGCAAAGGCCAGGATTATCATACCTTGAGAGGAGCAGATGAATTACAACACCCTCAACGTTGTGTGGCAAATGCGACATCCTCCACAGAACATTTATCAACACATATAATACTTACGCAACATTTGTTACGCAACAGTGACATAACTGTATAACGATAGGAAATCGCTTAAACCACTCAGCCAATCAGACATACCTTTGGCGTCTAAAGGAATGAAACATCAAATCCCGGAGGAGACCAGCGTAGGGAGTGAGCTATAAGAACGGTTCAGAGTGAAGATATACTTGACGGTTTATTACTTTGTGGTGGAGAAACCTGAACTAATTTGACAGAAGACTGATACAGGTTAGTGGAGTGGAAGATATTGAATTTAAAAATTGAAACATTGTTCTAGTAATCTGATACGGGAATGGGGTTGGAAAGGGATTATAAAATCATTCAAATAATCAGAATTTGTGACGGAGAAAGTAATTATATTTACACGCATAACATCAATTAGCTAAGGTGGCAGCTAACGCCTTTTTTAAATACAATCTTTATTGGATTTCAACTATCTACAACGTCAGCAATATTTTTTTTAAACAAAAATCAATATGGGCGTGAAGGCGAACATTAATGGCTGTGGTTGATGAAGATGCTGGTGTGTAATGTTTGATGATTACATTTACAGGTGACGATGGATAGAAAGTATAACTGATCATACATATTTCTGCAGGAAATTAATTGGAAGCAAAAAAAAATATTTACTAGTACATATAGCGCAGGTTGAGCTTTGACAGTTTGCATTTTATCTTCTTCTTCTTTGATCCTTAACCACCGACCATCAAGGCAGTCAGTGGCCATCACGCCTAGTGGCGTCTTGTAGGGCACCAACAAATTGATTCCACTTTGCACGGTCGGTGGCCATCCTTCGTACAGTGCCCCAACTCTGGTTCATTCTTTGCATCTCAGCCTTCACAGTCCTCCGCCAAGTTGTTTTTGGTCGGCCTCTCTTTCGCTTTCCTTCAGGGGTCCAAAGCATAGCTGTTCTTGTGATGGCATCGGGGTCTCTTCTGAGGACATGACCAACCCAGCTCCAGCGTCTGCCAGCTATGATGGTATGCATGTCCTCTTGCTTGCTACGAGTAAGCAGATCTTGGTTGGTGATGGTATTCGGCCAAAAGATTCGGTGAATTTTTCTTAAGCATTTTGTGTGAAAAGAGGACAATTTTGACATTTCCTTCTCTGTGACTCTCAAGCATTCCGCACCATAGAGAAGCACAGAAAGCACGCAACTCTGGTATAATCTTAATTTTGTGCTTGTGCTGTATTGGGAGGACTTCCAGATGTTATTTAGGCTAAAGAAGGCTGTTCTTGCCTTATTCATTCTGATGTTGATGTCTTTGCCTGCCCCGCCGTCTGGTGTTACTATGCTTCCTAGGTATGTGAAGGTATCTGTCTGTACCAGTTGCTGATTCCTTACTGATATGGGCTCAGGGTAGCTCACATTGAGCGTCATGACCTCAGACTTCTTTAAATTGATGTTCAAGCCCACCTGCTGGCTAAATTTATTAAGTCTATCCGTTATTTCCTGGATGTGTTGATGTGAATGTGCCAGCAGTGCAATGTCATCTGCATATTCCAGATGTTCCAATGTTGAAAATGTAGTCCATCTTATTCCTCTTGGACTGCCCTCTGTTGTCTGGCGCATCACCCAGTCTATGACTGTTAAAAATAGAGTGGTTGATAAGGAGCATCCCTGTCGTACTCCTGTCTTCACCTCGAAGGTTAGGTTGTTCTGCCCAACACTACACGTAAAGTTGGCATAGAGGCTTTTTATGATTGACACTATGCAGCTTGGAATTCCATAAGCCCTCAGTATTTTCCATAAACTGTCCCTATGTATGCTGTCAAAAGCCTTTTCAAAATCAACAAAATTTATGTAAAGCTGTCTTTGCCATTCTGAGCACTGCTCTATAATGTTCCTGAGAGTGAATATATGGTCTACACATCTTCTGTTCTTTCTAAATCCTGATTGTTCTTTCCTCAGTTTGTAGTCTACTGCTTTTGGGATTCTCTGTATAATTATCCTGCTTAGTATTTTGCTGGGAACTGAGAGAAGAGTGATTCCTCTCCAATTATTGCAGTCTGAAAGATCTCCCTTCTTGGGCAATTTGACAATTATTCCTTTGTTCCACTCTGATGGTGTTGTCCCCGTTTTCCACACTTGTGCAAATAGTGGTTCTAATAGTTCTGCTGCTAGCTCAGGGTCTGTCTTAAATAGCTCTGCATTTAAGTTATCATGGCCCGGAGCTTTACCGTTCTTTAACCCTTTGATTGCTGTGATGATTTCTTCTTTTCGTGGAATGTCTGTATTTACATCTAGATCGTTTTCAGCCTCAGGAACATTCAATTGTGTCTCTGGTATTTCCTTGTTCAGAGTTTCTCTGAAGTGCCCTGCCCATCTGGTTTCCTGTCCCTCTGCTGTCTTGATGAGATTTCCTTGCTTATCTCTTACTAATGTAATATTGTTTGCACCTTGTTTTCCGCTGATGAATTTAGTTATTTTGTATACTGTGCTTTGTTCATTTCTCAGTGCTGCCTCTTCTGCCTGTTTTGCAATATCGTCTAGGAAATTCCTTTTGTTGGCTCGGGTTTGGCGTTTAACTTCCCTGTCCAGTTGACTGTACTGTTCCCTATATAGTTGCTTTAACCTGGGGGACTGTAGCGTGCATATTTTGACGCACATTTTACAAAAATCGATATGGCTATTTAATATGGGAAAAATATAGACATTCATTCATTTGTGTATGAAAATGCTGTCTATGGTAAAAGCGAGATAATCCATGTTTGATTCACACTTTTGATTATAGGAGTAATCGTTCTGGATATTGATCCAGCGCAAGGATATTGCGCTTGCGTTTGTACTTATTTTTTAGGGCCAGAAAATATATTAATTTGCTTATTGTGTTTATGGCCTGAATTCATATGTATAACATATTATTAGTACAAGTAGAATCAGTCCTATATTGTATATTTTGGATTGGTAGGAGGGACTAGATTCTTGTATTCCGGTCTAGCGGAAGTATGAGTTGTCTTGACAAGTCGTGATGAGTTCCGATGTACCGCTTACAAATGGCGAGGTACGTTTTTCTAGAGCTGGTCCTTTCGTCAAGGAAAAATATCTTACGAAGTGGTTTTTCTTCTGAAGGAGATGGTGTCTCTACGATAGTTTGTGTTAGAGACTCTCCTTATGTCAGTATATAGACGATTCGGACTCCAGGTAAACCCAGCTCCTATTTTTGATGATCTCTCGTCGGTTAGGCCTAGCTTGACTTTTGTGCTTCGCTATGCTAGTGTCGTGTTTTGTATCGACGAAGATGACAGATTTTCCTGCAGCGGTTATGGCTACGTGAACTAACCTGATCACCGTAGAGCTGTATGGAAACATTTATGAAATCCTTTATATACCCATTGTAAATTAACTCTGGCTTATATTCTCCTTCCTATGAATGAGTGAACGACAACTCAGGGAGGTAGCCATGTTGGATTTCGGTCATCATATGTTTTGATCACTGCCAAGAGAACAGATTATTTATCTTATTATCGGACAGTGACAGAGAGATCTCAATCCTGCTAGAAACCCCCCTCCGTGGTTTCATAATATATACTACAAACTATGGACGTCAAGTAACTTTGGTTATTTATCGATCCGCCCTTCACTGACGCGTTTAGTCAGATAGGGGGATGTGGCCATAATGTATCATGACATTGAACTTTTGATGTACTGCCCATTATTTCTGAATGTGTCATGACTTCAGATCTGCTATGTATACCTACAAATTGATATGTCAACGAACCATGATGTACTCGTATGTCCCAGTGTGTACGTCTGAATAAATTGAGTAAACTAAGATTCCAGCAGTCTGCATTGGTGCCTTGTAGACACAAGTGTGAGTGGTTATATTGGTCAGCACACGAACAGTACACCATTCGCGGTAATCACACTCTACACTTCTACTTCATACATACACCATCCTGCGTCGGCTGAAGTGACCAAGTTTAGGGCCTGCTTCCCCTGGAGCCTTTGCCTTCCCTAACTCAGGACTAGGGTGAGTTACCCATTTACAGCTGGGTAGACTGGAGCATGCCTGATCTCAACAACACACCACTCTTCCTTACAGAGCATCCAGTGTGTGTGTGAAAGCAACTTGACAGACTGAAACTTTACAGTGGCGAGCCAGATTCCTGGGTCCAGCTTACGCAGTTTTGTGTTGAGAATCACAGTTTACAGCTGAAAGAACATTTGTTTGAACACATCAACACCATTAGGACAGCTATACAGTCGATGTCAGCTTGACCTGTATTACCGATAGGATGCTGTATCTAGGTCAGCGCTTGTTGACAGTTTTTTGCTGTACAGACAGTATTACACAGGACAGTGGTATCAAGTGTAGAAAATATCTGGAGCAGTATTGTTGACATTTCTCAACTTACAGAAGAATCACAGTGTTGTTGAGAATAAAGTGCATAGTTCATCGTTGGATCTTCATATGCTCAAAAGAGAAAAAATTGACAGTGTAATAGTTTAGAATTAAATCTGTTACTCAATAAAGTGGCAAGTTATTATTATTTAAATAAACTGTGCCTGCTTTACAACACTATACCTGCAACACATTCCATTCATGACATAAATTATATTGTATGCTATATGCTATTTATGCTTACATGTTATTTGTTATGTATTAAATTAGTTTATGTTCTGTGTAACCAGTACAAGGTATGCCGAGTTACATTGGTCTGGTACTAGTATTCGATAGGTACATATTTTTTTAATTGGAAATTTGTTAGCAACAATTTGCTGCTATTTCTGTTAGTTGTGATGAGGTGTTCTTTTCTTCGTTGTTTTTGTTAATAATTTTGTGTTCCTTAGTTTTGTTTGATTTGTTTGTATAATTGTAGGTCTCATCTTTTCTTTCATTTCAGTTTTTTACACCCTTATGTTTATACACTGTGGCGTTATTTGTCTTGTTATCTTATGGCAGTTATCATCACGGTTTCTGTGATCATTTTTTTCATTTCTCCTATTTAATTTAATTTGATCTCTGCAAATGTGTTCATATTGTCTTTTCTTGTTTGTCCTTTGTAATGTCTTTAGTTGACATATGACGTAGAAGTTATAGTGGTATACACTGATAGTATAGTACAGATCAGTACTTTATGATTGTTATTGTTATAAAACAAAATGTACAAGACCTTTGTAAGGCTTGTCTCCCAAAGTGATTGGTAAAGGGAAATATTTTTTCCACAGGTACTCAAGTGATCTTTGATTACATTGAGGTATACAAGACCTTTGTAAGGCTTGTCCCCACAGTATTTGAGATACAATTATTGTTGTCCACAGGTACTCAAGTTATCATTGGTTATTATAAACCATACAAGTTTGGACTAAGACTAAGTCTATGGTATAGACTTGTCTCCCATTAACTTGAAAGAGGGTAATTTATTTACTTTTTCAGGTTTCTGATTTAAGAAGACAATATGTCTACATTAGATTATTTCATTACACAAGGAAAATCTCTTGATAAGACTGGAAAAGACTTAGAACAATGGGCTGTTGCTCAATATGACAAAGCATTAGCTGCAGAAGAGAAAAAAATTGCTGCTGCTGTTGAAGAAAGAAAAGCTGCTGCTGAGGAAAAAAAAGCTGCGGCTGAGGAGAGAAAACTTCAAATAGAAGAAAAAAAAGCTGCTGCAGAAGAAAGGAAAGCCTTAGCTGAAGAAAAAAGATTAGAAAAAGAAGCTGATACTGCTGCTGAACTTAAGAAATTGCAGATGCAAGTGGAGGAAAGGAGATTTGAGGCAGAACAGAAGAAATTAGAAGCTGATGCAGAGCAGAAAAAATTAGAAGTTGCTGCAGAACAGAAAAAATTAGAAGTTGCTGCAGAACAGAAAAAATTAGAAGTTGCTGCAGAACAGAAAAAATTAGAAGCTGCTGCAGAACAGAAAAAACTAGAAGTTGCTGCTGCTGCAGAACAGAAAAAACTAGAAGTTGCTGCTGCTGCAGAACAGAAAAAATTAGAAGCGGCTGCAGAACAGAAAAGATTAGATAGAGAAGCTGAAGAGAGAAAAGCAATAAGAGAACATGAGTTTGAATTAGAGAAATTAAAATTGACATGTATGAGTAATGTTAATCAGGCATCTGGTGGTAATGGTAAACCCTTTGTGTACAAGGTCAAGTACCAGCGTTTAACCCTACCAGTGATGACATAACATTTTGGCTTTCTAGATTTGAACGGGCTTGTCGATCTCATAATGTTGACAAATCACAGTATGTGAATCAGTTGTCTGAAAATCTAAAAGGGGAGTCTCTGAGTAAGTTATATTTTGTTGAAGAGGCCGACAAAGATAATTATGATGCTGTTAGGGCAGCTTTGATAAAGAGATATCAGCTGTCTGAAGAAGGTTATCGTCTTTTGTTTAAAACAATGAGACCTGAGGTAGGTGTAGAATTCTCAGAATTCATCTCAAAAGCACGAATTACACTTTCACGATGGATTGAATTATCCAAAACAGAGAAAACATTTGATGGTCTTACGGATTTATTGCTAAGAGACAAGGTCATGTCTTCTGTAAATAAATCATTCCTAGAGTTCTTACATGAGCGTAAACCTAGTACAATAAAGCAAATGGAAGAATATTGTGACCAGTATGCCACGGCACACCCTGACATGATTCTTAGTAACTCTAACATTAAAGAGAGTATGCCAGTTGCTTCGGCAACAGAATATAATCAGAATTACTCACACAAATTCCAAGGAGCTAAAAATAAATTTGATAAAAAGGTTAATTGGAATAAGTATCAAAACCAAGATAACCACTCAAATCAGGGTTCTTCTTCGAAGAACTGGAATCGGGCTGATAGTCCTCGACACGCGAGGGGTACCCATAATGTTAGAAATTCTCGGAAAGGGAGTAGCTATAGGAACTACCCAAGTGCTTCATGGAGACAAAAGAAACAATATTACAGGGATACTCAATATAATGAGCATGATGATTATGATCATGAATATTATGATTCAAACCCAAATAGGGGTTATAACAGAGGCAATAATAATTATAGAGACAATTATAACCGAGGTAGATCACAACACAAAAGACATGGTAAATCTTATTACCAGGCTAACTCTGCACAACAGGAGTTCCACGACACCGATAATCAGAATAATGATAAAAAAGACTCCAATAGTGTAGCAAATTCCGCTTTCGATTTTGCTAGAGCATCTGAGTGTTCGCAATGCAAAACATTATTCGATCCAACCACAGTTTCTACTTTAAGCTGCGGTCACCCACTTCCCGCTCTCCATGCGTCAATCGCGCATAATGGAAGGGGTGCTCTTGTCTTTAATAGGGGCCTAATAGATGGTACTCCGGTATCAATTCTTTTCGACTCGGGGTGCACTACCATTGGAGTGAGGCAATCACTCGTAAATCCTTCTCGAGCTACAGGCAATATAGTCAAATGTGTAACATTTGGTGGCACATTGGAGAAGTACTCCACTGCCATTATCAATATTGCTACGCCTTTCTTTACAGGAGAGGTGCAAGCATGTCTCTTGCCGAATCCGATCGCTGATCTTATCATCGGTCGCATTCATGGAGTGAAAGAATGCACTCCACAGCAAATTTCTAATTGGGAAAATGTTAATATGCAATCTGCTAATGCAGTAATCACTAGGGCTCAAGCTCTTAATATGCCACAATCTTCACATTCTGAAGATAATGATGCGCAGATCCAAGATGATCCCTTGGAGATTTCCCACGATTCCTTTATCAAACAGCAGGAAGATGATCCTACTCTAAAGAAATTCTTTACTCTGGCAACAAAAGGTGATCCGAATAAGGATACAAATCGTAAATCTTGGATTACGATGAAGAATGGCGTACTTGTACGTATGGTACAAGACTCCGCTAAGTCCATTCATTCTCAAATCCTTGTGCCTAAAAATATGAGAGTTAAAATCTTACAGCACGCTCATGATTCGCAGTGTGCTGGACATATGGGTTTTTCCCGTACTAAAGCTAGAGTTCTTCAATCTTTCTTTTGGCCTGCTGTGAATAAGGACATACGAATCTATTGTCGATCTTGTAAAGTATGTCAAGAGATTAAATCCAGAGGTCCACGCCATGATGCACCTATTCAGGCTGCAGACATTCCCATTCGGCCATTTCAAAAAATGGCGATAGACATCATTGGTCCATTTAAGATAAAGTCTGCTAGAGGACACCAATTTATTTTGACGTGTGTTGATATGTGCACACGTTGGCCGGAGGCTGTTCCTCTAAAGAGCATAACTACTGCTGATGTCGCAGATGCTCTTTGGTTAATATTTTCTCGTCTGGGGTTTCCAGCAGAAATATTATCCGACCATGGTACCCAACTCATATCGGATACCATGTCTCAAGTAATGTCGACTCTGAAGATAGAGAGATCGCTGAGTAGTATTTATCATCCTATGTCCAATGGGATGGTGGAACGTTTGAATAGAACTCTGAAAAACCTACTAGGTAAGATAACAGAAGATCATCCTCAGGATTGGGATAGGGTTTTACCCGCGGCTCTCTTTGCATATAGAGAGGTCGCCAACGAACATACAGGATTTTCTCCCTTTGAACTTGTCTTTGGCGCGAAACCGCGAGGTCCTATGTCCTTACTTCATGATCTTATAACTGCTGATAATATTGTCGATGACACAAAATCCTCTTATGAATATGTCATCGCACTTAGACACAAGATTATTGAAGCATGCAAATTGGCAACTGCTTCTTCTGAATTTGCGAAACAGAAGGCAAGGGAATTTGCCAATAAAAAGAGATGTTTGCGTCAACTTTGTCCAGGTGACAAAGCATTTGTCTTGCTACCTTGTAGGGAAAATAGACTTCTCATTTCTTGGAAAGGTCCGTACGATATAATATCAAAAGTTTCCGATGTTGACTATATCGTCGATATTGACGGGAAGCGTAAAACCTTCCACATCAACATGCTCACGGAATTCCATGAACGTCCTGATTATTTACAACCTGTTTTCCAGGCAACGGACGATTTTCCAGTCCAACATGGACAGTACTCATCTCTGTCAGTAATACAGGATGAGGAAACGAGTTTCTCGGATGTAAATTTACCTTTTCCAATGATTCCTCTTCACTCTAATGAATCATGGAAAGATGTTGCAATTTCTCCAGAATTATCTCCAGGAGAGCAGAAACAAGTTTCTACTATGTTAGAACAATTTCAGGATGTCCTTACTGACATTCCTGGTCAAACTGATGTCATTCAACATGACATTATTCTTACTGACCATAGTCCTATAAGAGTCAGACCGTATCCTATCCCGATACATTTTCAAGCACAGGTAGAGAAAGAGTTAGATGAGATGATAGAGTTAAAAATTATTGAACCATCCACATCAGCATATTCTTCGCCGATGGTTATAGTACGGAAAAAAGACAATAACATACGTCTTTGCGTGGATTATCGCAAATTGAATCAAGTGACTAAATTCGATGCTGAACCTATGCCTTTACTAGAAGAGCTACTTACGAGACTATCGAATTCTCACTTCTTTACTAAACTCGATTTGTCTAAGGGATATTGGCAAGTTCCACTATCCGAACACGCCAAACCGTTTACTGCTTTTTCGACGCCTAGGGGTCTATTCCAATGGAATTTCATGCCTTTCGGTCTTATGAACGCCCCTGCTACATTTGTACGCATGATGCGTCGAATCCTATCTCATCGCTCAGATGTCATTGCGTATCTTGATGACATCTGTCTTTTCAGTGATACTTGGAACGATCACTATAATGGTATAAATGAACTATTGTCTATCTTACGCGAGCATAACCTGACAGCGAAACCATCGAAAGCATGTATTGGTTTTAGCGAAATATCTTTCTTAGGACACCGTGTTGGTCATGGGTTCCTAAAAACAGAAGACCATAATACAAGTAAGATACTTAACATTTCTATTCCTAAGACTAAAAAGCAAGTACGAAGTCTCTTAGGTCTAATACAATTTTATGGACGATTCATCCCGAATCTGTCCTCCATTATGTCACCTCTTTCTTCCTTGCTAAAGAAAGGGTCTCCTAATGTAGTCCATTGGACTCAAGAATGTCAATCCTCTTTGGATAAGGTTAAAACTATGTTTTCTACTTCACCTATCCTAGTATTGCCTTCTAAGGATAAGACATTTATTCTTCGTAGTGACGCTTCATCCACCGGGATTGGAGCTGCACTAATGCAAGAGTACTCTGGAACTCTGCATCCTGTGATGTATATTTCTCGGAAATTAAATGCCGCAGAGAAGAATTACTCGGTCCTAGACCGTGAATTATTGGCTATGGTTTGGTCAATCCTTAAACTGCAAAGATTTCTTCTGGGCGCGCATTTCATTGTGGAAACTGACCAGAAAGCTCTTACGGCTATTCAGAGTAAAAATCTGAAGAGCGCGAGATCAACGCGATACGCGATTGCTCTACAGCCATTTCATTTTTCGGTGCGAGCTATCCGTGGGTCAGAAAATGTGATGGCAGATATTTTGTCTAGATGCCCACATGATTCATAACTGTTATACAACTTTGATACAGTTGTTTCTATGTTGAAATGTGTACACATATGTAATATATCATATATTGATTGTAACACTACTTAGCGGTTCATTGATATGTATTCACCGCTGATCTTTCAATGTTTTTCGTCTTTGATGATCATGATGTTAAGATATCTTAGATGAAATTTATGTATAAACTAATGTGGAAATTGTGTCATTGCTAATATTGTAGTATGCGTTGGTGACACCTCTCTGGAAATATTTATACTTAGAGAAGTACTTTCTCTAAGGTCATAAAACTTATGCTTATCATCTGCGCATTGTTATTGGTGCGTTGTGAGCCTATTGTATGTTGCTCCTAGATGTATTTCAAAAAAAAAAATGTACCATTTTTTTTTCCCGAGGGGTGTGGTAATCTGTTGCGTGCATATTTTGACGCACATTTTACAAAAATCGATATGGCTATTTAATATGGGAAAAATATAGACATTCATTCATTTGTGTATGAAAATGCTGTCTATGGTAAAAGCGAGATAATCCATGTTTGATTCACACTTTTGATTATAGGAGTAATCGTTCTGGATATTGATCCAGCGCAAGGATATTGCGCTTGCGTTTGTACTTATTTTTTAGGGCCAGAAAATATATTAATTTGCTTATTGTGTTTATGGCCTGAATTCATATGTATTACATATTATTAGTACAAGTAGAATCAGTCCTATATTGTATATTTTGGATTGGTAGGAGGGACTAGATTCTTGTATTCCGGTCTAGCGGAAGTATGAGTTGTCTTGACAAGTCGTGATGAGTTCCGATGTACCGCTTACAAATGGCGGGGTACGTTTTTCTAGAGCTGGTCCTTTCGTCAAGAAAAAATGTCTTACGAAGTGGTTTTTCTTCTGAAGGAGATGGTGTCTCTACGATAGTTTGTGTTAGAGACTCTCCTTATGTCAGTATATAGATGATTCGGACTCCAGGTAAACCCAGCTCCTATTTTTGATGATCTCTCGTCGGTTAGGCCTAGCTTGACTTTTGTGCTTCGCTATGCTAGTGTCGTGTTTTGTATCGACGAAGATGACAGATTTTCCTGCAGCGGTTATGGCTACGTGAATTAACCTGATCACCGTAGAGCTGTATGGAAACATTTATGAAATCCTTTATATACCCATTGTAAATTAACTCTGGCTTATATTCTCCTTCCTATGAATGAGTGAACGACAACTCAGGGAGGTAGCCATGTTGGATTTCGGTCATCATATGTTTTGATCACTGCCAAGAGAACAGATTATTTATCTTATTATCGGACAGTGACAGAGAGATCTCAATCCTGCTAGAAACCCCCCTCCGTGGTTTCATAATATATACTACAAACTATGGACGTCAAGTAACTTTGGTTATTTATCGATCCGCCCTTCACTGACGCGTTTAGTCAGATAGGGGGATGTGGCCATAATGTATCATGACATTGAACTTTTGATGTACTGCCCATTATTTCTGAATGTGTCATGACTTCAGATCTGCTATGTATACCTACAAATTGATATGTCAACGAACCATGATGTACTCGTATGTCCCAGTGTGTACGTCTGAATAAATTGAGTAAACTAAGATTCCAGCAGTCTGCATTGGTGCCTTGTAGACACAAGTGTGAGTGGTTATATTTGTCAGCACACGAACAGTACACCATTCGCGGTAATCACACTCTACACTTCTACTTCATACATACACCATCCTGCGTCGGCTGAAGTGACCAAGTTTAGGGCCTGCTTCCCCTGGAGCCTTTGCCTTCCCTAACTCAGGACTAGGGTGAGTTACCCATTTACAGCTGGGTAGACTGGAGCATGCCTGATCTCAACAACACACCACTCTTCCTTACAGAGCATCCAGTGTGTGTGTGAAAGCAACTTGACAGACTGAAACTTTACAGGGACTTCGCTTCTGTTTTCTTTCTTTTCATTTCCTTTCTCATCTTTATGGTGTTTAGTGTTTCTGGTGTTATCCAGTCTTGCTTCTTCCTTTCCTGGAATCCTAAGCATGATTTGCTGTTTTCCTTATATATTGTTGAAATGGTGTTGAAATTCTGGTCTATATCATCAGTCAATGTCTTTTCCTGGCTTTTGGCAAATTGATATCGTTTCTTAATGTCGGCCGCAAAAGCTTTTCTGGTAAGGGGGTCCTTCAATTTGCTGATGTCAAACCTTTTCTGTGTAGTTAAAGATGGTCCAGCCCTTCTTAGTTTCACTTTCAGTTTTGCTACTACTAAATGGTGATCACTTCCCACATCTGCACCTCTTCTTACCTTCACATCTTGTAATGCATGTCTCCATCTACCGTTAACCATGATGTGGTCTATCTGGTTTCTGTCCCGACCATTTGGTGATTCCCATGTTAACTTGTGAATTTCCTTATGTGCGAAAAGTGTTCCTCCAATGACCAGGTTGTTAATGCTACAGAAACTTATTAGCTTATCCCCACTTTCGTTTGCTATTCTGCTGCCGCATTTCCCCATTGTTCTTTCATTATATGTATTGTGTGTACCAACTTTCGCATTGAGGTCTCCCATTACTATAACAAGATCATATCTAGGTGTGTCCTCCATTTCTTTCTGCAGATGTTGATAGAATTCATCCTTGACCTCCTCATCGCTATCATTCGTTGGTGCGTAGCATTGTATTATTGTAGTGTTGGTGAATCTCCCTCTCAGTCTCAATCGTATCAGTCTGTTGTTGATGGGTTTCCATTCCAGTAATGTCCTTTCTATCCCTTTCTGTTGAATAATGGCTACGCCTTCACTGTGCTGTCCATCCTCTCTTCCAGAGTAAAGTACTGTTTCTCCTGTTGCTGTTTTAACTTTTCCTGCCCCTGTCCATCTGCTCTCACTTATCCCCAGGATGTGTAACCTATAGTTTCTCATTTCTGCCGTGACCTGTCTTAGTTTACCTGTCTCGTACATTGTCCTGACATTCCAAAATCATATTCTTGTATCCTGTTTTGCGGTCACGACATCCGTTTTCATGTCAGTGGCTTCCTTTCGGCTTTCACCACTGACAGTCATACGAGCCACAGACTCCGAATGTCCATCCCGCAGCAAAGTTTGTTCATTTGATGTTGTTTCCGTAACTTCATTATTTTTTTTACATAGACAGGGGTGTCAGCCCTATGCTAAAACCCCCAACCTGGAGGACCAGGGTACCAGCTTTTGTCTGACCCCTACCCACACAGACCAGTCCAGCTTGGTTGAACCTACCAGGAGTAAAACTCCCACTGGCATAGCTCTGGGGATTGTCAGGGTACGCAAGCTGCCATACCGCTACAAGGTATAGGTACCATTGATGGCAGTTGCATTTTATTTTATAGTTATTTACATTGTCTTTCTAGACAAAGAGAATTTATATCTTGATAAAGGGAAATTAATAAATAAGAAAATTAAATTAAATTAAAAATAAAAATAAGAACAAGTATTATAGAAATAATAATAAAAATGGTAATTACTCAGGGGCTATTTTTTTAGCCACTCAGAAAAAGTTATAACATGTTCTGCAATGAAAGGCAACAAGTTTATTCCATTGTTATTTTATAACCAGTGTTGTTTCCATTTATGTTTCTAAATCATGTTGCAGTACAAGGATTTCTAGTCTGTGTTTAAGTATGTCTTAGTAATGCTTGTATTCTCTGTGTATATTTGTGAAAATATTTTGTGGTCATAATGTCTACATTCATATACTGCTATGTTCCTACATATCCAAACTAGATGTCTAAATTCTGCTAATAAAGTTAGTAGCTTGATTTCTGTTTGTTTTGATGCTTTTGGTAAAGTGTTAAGCATAATAGCTCTGTACATGTCAGATGCTTTTTTTGTGTTGGAAACTATTGTTTCTTTTAAATTGTTTAGGGCAGGGACAACTGTGCTGCATTTGTAAAACAAGTCTTCTTCTGTTTCTTGCACGTTGCAATTACATAGTCTGCACTTTGGGACCTTTGCCCCTACCTGTGCTGATATGTCTACTATAGGTGTCATGTTGTAAAGTCACCTAAATGTGACCTCTTTAGTTTGTGGTATAACATTTATTCTGTGGATATTGTTGAGGATTGTTTCATGATTACAGACATTTGGATTTGACGTCGATCCGAATGGCTGTATCATGGAACACCTCAAACGAATAGAGATATATCTCCGCGACCGATGTCGATGATTGTTGCATGTGTGCAAGCATTTGAGTTTGGCCAACTCGGATTGCTGCACCATGGAACATCGCAATTGAATATATATTAACGACGTAGTATGCATATCACTATGCATGACGCGTATGTCTTTGTAACGTCATTCGACTTGTGGGTTTTGACCCGAACGGCAGTGTGTTTCAGAAGTGTGGCCATTGCCACTTATATTGTGTGGTACGACCACTTATTAATTGTGTGGCTGGGAAGCCAATTGAGCAGTGTATTTCTTGAGTCAAACGTAAGTCGTCTTATTAATAACGCAGTTTGCATAATTATGGCAGATTAGCCTGGCGTGGTATGCCAAAGGAACATTATGGTACTAGCAATAGTGTAAGACTAGTATAGATAGATATTGTATAGCTAGCGGCAAGCGTAAGCCTAGTGTAACGGATATTAGACGACTAGCAGTAGACGTAAGCCTAGCATAATAAGTATATTGCAGAACTAGCAGGATAGTTAAGTCTAGTGCAAAAGGCTATTGTATAAACTAGCGACGGGAGTAAGTCTAGTTAGCCTCTGAATTTATGCCAAAGGACATTGGCCGTTAAAAGGAACTGACCTTGAACCAGAACTCTAGATAGAGATTGTGAACATGTGTTTATGAAATAATGAGAACTCTTACAGATCGTACATGATGGTGATGTGACTTTTGTTCCCATGTAGTTGGTGTCTGCTCATGGTATGAAATTACTAATTAAATATTTTGAGTCGTCAAAATCACAGTCTTATCAACTGTCGTATTCGGAGTTGAGTTAAATGCTGTTTATCTTCAACTGATCATGACTAGTGATGATTAATGTCTTAACACGCTGCATCTCACACTGCCAATATAATCAATAAGAAAAGAGACTAATACAGGTCAGTCAAGGGTCGAATATTTAATATGAAACATGTTCAGCACATAATGTATCACAAGGGTTAAGCAGACATTATCGATACCAACGAACAGTATTACGGAATCCTACAAAAGTGATAAGAACCCGAGGGACTTTGACTCTATAAACTGAATACGCATATAATAACTTGGTCATCCTCAAATACTAGAAGTCATCGAAGCACCCATAACATACTGGGGTCCCGAGTCCTTAACATACTGGTGTCAGAAATTGTCTGGATTTCGTGAATACTGGATTCCCCCCTTCAAGTATCGAAGAAAGTTAAACTGATGATGAACGTTTTGAAGGCAAAATCATTCATTAAAGCCTAACTGGCAACTGAAATGCGCATGACAGAAAGTGACGTCACTATATTGATGCCGTCACCGCTAGCAGACAAAGTTGCCTGAGAGAATCCGAATTTTTCTTCCACCACAAGAGACTGATTTACGCAGATAGAACGGTAATCTTCCACTCGAGAACCTGAACCAGTGGAGAATGTATCTCTTCATCAAATTCATCTGAGGCTGCGACGCAGTTCGATTGAAGAAACTACGTTCGAAGACCGAAGCAATACTTGAAGGTCAAGGTCTACAATCAATGGACTACAGCTGTTGAAGACACGGTTCGGAACTAGGATTAGAATTACATGCACTCATGTATTTCTCAGAGGGACAGCGAAACAGATAAGTTCTTGATTTTACTTGGGCGCTTGAACATTATCATATTGTCCTTGCATTAGCTTTGGTCTACAGTTCATCATCACTTTACTTACTTTTCTACTCATCATCTGTGTTCCCCATTCATGTTTATTCGTATATTTGTATATTCGTCGTGTTTAATATTGACTGGAATTTTCCCAGGAAAACTTCAGTGAATGTTAACTTCTATTAGATTTGCATGCTTATATTTGCTGACTGAGGATCTGACTGATTATATTTTTTTCTTTTGAGTCAGGATATAAATGTTTCTTCAGTTCGCAATATAACCATATTTTGTGTACTTAGCAGTTTCGTCAAGTGAATTACGTCCTCTTTATTTACGTAACCTAATTTCAGTACTGTTGACAATTGTTTTCGTGTGTGATCTAAAACTTCTTTGTCTACACGTTTGTTTAAGACGACTTGTCTTGTTATATTTTTGTGATGTAAATTCTTTTCTTTCTTTTACTGATTACTGAGTATAAGTCTCCTTTATTTACTTTATAAGTGTAAATTGTTGTCGTATAACTGAAAAATCATTTCATTGTAACTCATTTGATTGTTTTCACTGTCTTTGTCACATGTTCTTGGAACTTGTTTGTTATTGATTAATATATTCATGTACATATTATTGTGAGTTCTATAATCCTGGTGTATATTATAGACTATCGAAGGTACTCAGAAACCTATTATCATGTCTACACTACAGGAATTCATTGATATTGGAAAAAGTTATGGAAAATCAGGAGCGGAACTACACAGTTTTGCAGATACGAAATATGATGAATATTTATCGCGTCTGGAAAGAATGGAACAGCGCGAAATGACTAAACGAGCTGATGAGCTTAGGATGTTTGAATTAACCCAAGAGAGGGAATTGAAGGAAAAAGAAATATCCATGAAATTGGAATTAGAACGATTGACTATAGCTCAACAAGAAAAAAACAGAGAATTTGAGAAAGATAAAATAGCTCAACAAGAGAAAGACAGAGAACTAGAGAAGGAAAGAATGGCACAACGAGATAAAGAAATGTAATTAAGGAAAATGGAACTTATGCAACTGGATCAAGCCCATAAAAATGCCATGGAAATGGAAACATTAAAACTTCATGCAGAAAAAGAAAAAGCTTTAGAATTAGCTAAAGTGCAGTCTGAACAGACTAAGACTGCGGCTGGTACAAATATTTTCTATCCTAAGTTAAAAATGCCACATTTTGACCAAACTCGCGATTGTGTTGACTCTTTCTTATCTAGATTCATCATCAAGGTCACAGCTCTGAACATACCCAAGGAAAGATGGAGCAGTCTTTTACTTGATTTTTTGACTGGTGACTCACTTAAATGTTTCATGAGTCTTGATGAAAAGAGCAGAAGCGATTTAGATGTCGTAAAAGAGGTATTACTAAGACGTTTCCAGTTAACTGAGTCTGGATTCAGAGATCGTTTTCATGCGGCTAAGCCAAGCAAGGATGCAGATTTTGGTGAATTCATTGCATCTATTAAACATTTCCTTAGCAGATGGATTGATCTATCTGGTATAAATAAAACATATGAAGGTGTTATAGATCTCATGCTGCGAGATAAAGTTTTATCCGCATGCAGCACTGAATTAGAAGCATTTTTACTGGAAAGGCATCCTAATTCTATCAATGAGTATGAAAAACTCGGAAGACAGTATCAGACCGCACATCAGAATAAAGATCTTCACAGATCGACTATTCGAGATCCTATGCCTGTGTGCGCGGCACACCATGATCAGAGACCTCGATCGAAGAGCTTTGATGGACGTTGTCGTTCAGATTATTATCAATCCGACAGAGGTTTTTATAACTTCCGTCGTCATCGCTCTCCTTCGAATTCATATCGACGAGGTTATAGAGGATATTCACCTCATGATCGTGGGTATCACAGAGGCAGGGATTATGATGGTTCACATCAGAAAGGATACTATAAACAGAGATCATCTTATGGTAGAGATGCCAGGAAGGATGACTCTACTGATTTTTATTATAGCAATAAAAAGTCAGTCAATAATAACAAAGGTAATGCCAGATCTCCGTCGAGAGACAAAAATAAACATAGACATGCAAATAATTGCAGTGTCAAAAAGGAGAAAGGTAATGATGATAATGATCATGCGAACGCATGTATGGTAATGAATGATACATGTTATGAGTGTCAGTCGAAAAACAGATTAAAGTCTACAATTACACTTGATTGTGGTCATTGTATGCCTACAATGTCGGCATGTGTAAATGTCGGTTATCTTACATTTCATCCCGGAATATTGGATGGTAAGGTAGTGAGAGTTTTGCGTGACACTGGGTCCTCAACGATAGGCATAAAGCACTCGCTTATCGAGCCTTCTGCTTTTACAGGCAAATCAGTTAAGTGTGTCACATTTGGTGGGAATATAGAAACTTTCCCTGTGGCACGAGTATACATTGATACTCCTTTTTACACAGGCACTGTCTATGCCTGCGGCTTGAGAGCACCCATTACTGAAATTATAATAGGAAACATACCAGGAGTTAAAGATTGCACTCCTGATGAGATTGCAATGTGGGTTGAATCTCACCCACAGGTGGCAAATGCTGTTGTAACGAGAGCACAACAGTTAGCTACGGACATGGCTACACCACCTCTTCCTATAATAGATACAATTATGTCTCAAGTTGGCACTGTTACACCTTCTGTTTTTGCAGAAAAACAGAAGAGTGACCCAACATTACAAGGATTGTTTAGCCGAGCAGAACAAAAAACGATTAAATACACAGGAGGGGCTAAACAATGGTTCAAGATAAAGAAATCAATACTCACTAGATATTATGATGATGGCAAAACAATTATACATCAAGTGATAGTACCTAAAGAATACAGACCATTGGTCCTACAAACAGGTCATGACTCCCCTATGGCAGGGCATATGGGGATCAAAAGAACATTGTTTCGTGTTACGTCACAATTTTATTGGCCTGGGGTTAATAAAGATACAAAGTTATACTGCAAATCATGTACAACATGCCAAGGTATAGCACGTAAGGGCAGGTTCCATACGGCACCCTTACAGATTACAGACGTGCCTGAGAGACCTTTCAAAAAGATTGCAGTAGATATAGTGGGTCCGTTATCAATTGTTTCAAATAATGGATTTCGTTATATTTTAACTTGCGTAGATCTTTGCACGCGTTGGCCAGAAGCCATACCATTGAAAACCATCACAACTGCATCTGTGTCTGATGCATTATTTTCGATATTTTGTCGAATCGGTTTTCCGGAGGATATTTTGTCAGATCAAGGATCACAATTTACTTCCAACATTATGAGGGATTTAGAATCCATGTTATCTGTTCACCACTCGTTTTGTAGTGCGTATAGGCCCCAATCAAACGGTGTGTGCGAGCGCTACAATAGCACTCTAAAACAGATGTTATCTAAGATAACTGAAGAATGCCCTCGTGAATGGGACAGGCTTCTGCCGGCGGCCCTGTTCGCTTTTCGTGAAGTGCCTCACGAAAGCACGGGATGGTCTCCGTTCGAATTGGTTTATGGTTCGAATCCTCGCGGACTAATGATGATACTCAAGGATTTGTTGATTGGAGCATCAATTGATACAGCTACTCGAAACAGCTACGAGTTAGTTATTGATCTCCGACAACGAATCATTGATGCGTGCACTTATGCGTCCCAGAGTATAAAATCAGCCACTCAACGATCAAGATTATTACATAATCGAAAGAGAATATTAAGATCCTTCAAACCAGGGAAAAAAGTTTGGTTGTTGCTACCTCATAACGATAACAAATTACTGATATCATGGCAAGGTCCATTTGATATTATCAAACAAGTCACAGATGTTGACTACTCGGTGAACGTTAGAGGTAAAATCAAAACCTTCCATGTCAACATGCTAAAATTAGCAGTTGAAAGACCACAGGAATTAATTCCTGTCATTAACTCTATTGATGATTCTTCACATCATACTGCTTCTTTTGCAGTTGTTCATGAAGAAGATACCACTTCGTCTATCCCTTTACAATTCCAACTACCTTCTTTGCAATCATCGGAATCTTGGAAAGACGTGACTATTTCTTCTTCACTATCTTCTTCACAACAAGATCAAGTTCGGGATATTCTTATTTCTTTCAATGATGTTCTCACCGACCTTCCAGGTCAGACATCGCTTATATCCCATGATATTACTCTTACTGATTATAAACCTATCAAACTTAGACCCTATCCTATATCTTTACACCACAAAGATAGGGTAGAGAAAGAGTTAAAAGAGATGATACGTTTAGGTGTGATATCTCCTTCGGAATCACCATATGCATTCCCAATGGTGATAGTTAAAAAGAAGGATGATTCTTTACGTATTTGTATTGATTTTAGGCGATTGAACCAAATTACAATCACAGACGGTGAGCCTATGCCTCTTTTAGATGATCTTTTGTCAGAATTATCTAATGCTACTTTCTTTAGCAAACTAGATCTCTCTAAAGGCTACTGGCAAATTCCTCTTGCCGAAAATGCCAAACCTTACACAGCTTTCACAACTCCGTTTGGACTCTACCAATGTAATTATATGTGTTTTGGGTTAGTAAATGCGCCAGCGACGTTTGTGCGCATGATGCGCCGCCTTCTTGGCGATCGTAAAGATGTCATCACGTACATCGATGACATCTGCCTATTTCATGACTCGTGGGAAGACCATATTGATGGTTTAACTTCTCTTCTACATACGTTACGTATGCATGGTTTGACTGTGCGACCTTCAAAGGTCCAAATAGGTTGTCAGGAAATTTCTTTTCTTGGTCACCGCATAGGTAACCACAAACTGTATCCTGACGACAATACAGTCAAAAGAATTCTAGAGATTTCTACCCCTTCAACTAAGAAACAAGTTAGAAGCCTTTTAGGCTTGATTAACTATTACCATAAGTTCATCCCGCATTTCGCACAACTATCTACACCTTTGTCCGCATTGTTGACCAAAGGTAGTCCTAATAAGGTACGTTGGGACAGAGATTGCGAAAGAGCTTTAGTAACAATTAAGAAATTATTTAGTAATGCACCTATTTTGTTATTACCGAATATACGTATTCCATTCATACTTCAATCAGATGCCTCGAGTTACTCCATGGGTGGCTGTTTGCTGCAATGTTACAAGGAAACACTCCATCCATGTTTCTATGTGTCGAGGAAACTGACTCCGGCTGAACAGAAGTATGCGACAGGTGAACGTGAGCTCCTGTCGATGGTCTGGTGCCTGGAGAAGCTGTCAAGATATCTCATCGTCACGCACTTTTACATTATGACAGACCATAGTCCTCTTACTTACATAACAGCTAGAACAATGCGTAACGCTAGAATACACCGATATTATTTGTTGATTCAAGATTTTTCATTTACGATTCTGCCTATTGCTGGATCAGACAATAACTTGGCAGATCTTCTATCGCGAAACTTCTCTGAGAAGAAATTGAATTAACTCTTTAGTGACCATGTTGACAAGTGCTATTATTAATGTTATAAAAATTAATGTGTCTACTTAATGAGTATTATGTTTATAAATAGGTATTACTAATACTAATATAGTCTAGGGACGTACATCTTCTCAACCACTATCATCCGTGCCACAAGTGTCACGTTTGGAAGTGAGGGGGATGATGTTGAGGATTGTTTCATGATTACAGACATTTGGATTTGACATCGATCCGAATGGCTGTATCATGGAACACCTCAAACGAATAGAGATATATCTCCGCGACCGATGTCGATGATTGTTGCATGTGTGCAAGCATTTGAGTTTGGCCAACTCGGATTGCTGCACCATGGAACATCGCAATTGAATATATATTAACGACGTAGTATGCATATCACTATGCATGACGCGTATGTCTTTGTAACGTCATTCGACTTGTGGGTTTTGACCCGAACGGCAGTGTGTTTCAGAAGTGTGGCCATTGCCACTTATATTGTGTGGTACGACCACTTATTAATTGTGTGGCTGGGAAGCCAATTGAGCAGTGTATTTCTTGAGTCAAACGTAAGTCGTCTTATTAATAACGCAGTTTGCATAATTATGGCAGATTAGCCTGGCGTGGTATGCCAAAGGAACATTATGGTACTAGCAATAGTGTAAGACTAGTATAGATAGATATTGTATAGCTAGCGGCAAGCGTAAGCCTAGTGTAACGGATATTAGACGACTAGCAGTAGACGTAAGCCTAGCGTAATAAGTGTATTGCAGAACTAGCAGGATAGTTAAGTCTTGTGCAAAAGGCTATTGTATAAACTAGCGACGGGAGTAAGTCTAGTTAGCCTCTGAATTTATGCCAAAGGACATTGGCCGTTAAAAGGAACTGACCTTGAACCAGAACTCTAGATAGAGATTGTGAACATGTGTTTATGAAATAATGAGAACTCTTACAGATCGTACATGAATGTGATGTGACTTTTGTTCCCATGTAGTTGGTGTCTGCTCATGGTATGAAATTACTAATTAAATATTTTGAGTCGTCAAAATCACAGTCTTATCAACTGTCGTATTCGGAGTTGAGTTAAATGCTGTTTATCTTCAACTGATCATGACTAGTGATGATTAATGTCTTAACACGCTGCATCTCACACTGCCAATATAATCAATAAGACAAGAGAATAATACAGGTCAGTCAAGGGTCGAATATTTAATATGAAACATGTTCAGCACATAATGTATCACAAGGGTTAAGCAGACATTATCGATACCAACGAACAGTATTACGGAATCCTACAAAAGTGATAAGAACCCGAGAGGACTTTGACTCTATAAACTGAATACGCATATAATAACTTGGTCATCCTCAAATACTAGAAGTCATCGAAGCACCCATAACATACTGGGGTCCCGAGTCCTTAACAGATATTCCTAAAAAATCTGTGTATAGTCAGTTATGAAATAATTGTAGCCTCTTTTCTTTCTTGTACAAAGTTGGGGTTCTTGTAATTTAACTAGAAATCTGTATGTAAATTTGGTGTCTTGTTTTATTAACTGCTCATTTCCTTTCAAACTTTGTATGCATTGTTTATAAAAGGAAGGGAGAGTGTCAAAGTAATGTGGTTCATTGTTGTCTAATTTGCACAAATTAGCTAATCTAACTCCAATATACTAAATGGGTACTGATCTTGGTTTTTACTAATGTCTCCTATATATATATATATATATCTACGAGGGGCGTTCAGATAGTAATGCACCACGTCGTTTTTCTCTGGAGCTGTTTATTCAAAAAGCATGAAATTTATACACAATATACATGGATATGTCATGTAAACATCGGTATTATTCAACATATTCCCCATCAAATTGTACGGCTTTATGCCAGCGCTAAACAAGTGCATGTATTCCTTGTCCGTACCAGATTTTGTCTTGATCATGTAGCCTTTCTTCCCTGCATGAATCACTCCTTCATCATCTTCAAACCTTGTCCCACGGAGTGCATCTTTAAGTGGACCAAATAGATGAAAATCAGATGGTGCCAAATCGGGACTATAGGGTGGATGGGGTAGTACAGTCCAACCCAATTTGGTGATTGCTTCCCGTGTTGCCAGACTTGTGTGAGGTCGCGCATTGTCGTGAAGGAGAAACAGGTCTTCTGGATTCTTGTGCGGCCGAACTCTGCGAAAACGTTGATTGAGTTTTTTCAATGTCTTAATGTAAGCTTGCGAATTGATTGTCTCTCTTCTTGGTATAACGACCACAAGAATCACACCTTCAATGTCCCAAAAGACAGTGATCATGACCTTTCCAGCTAAAGGAATTGTCTTGAATTTCTTTCTTCGTGGTGATTGCGGATGATGCCACTCCATTGACTGTCTTTTTGTTTCAGGTTCGAAATGATGTGCCCAGGTTTCGTCACCTGTACCGATCTTAGCCAAAAAGTTCTCTCCATCAGCATTGAAATGCTCCAACAATTCAGAAGAAATTGCTTTCCTTTGCAATCGGTGGTCATTTGTGAGACTTTGAGGAACCCATCTTGCGCAAACCTTAGAAAATCCGAGAGTTTTTATAACAGCATTTGCACTACCAATGCTGACTGACAGCTGTAAGGCCAATTGTTGAATAGTTATTCGCCTATCAGTAAGAATGATGCCCTCAGCGCATTTCAACATTTCTGCGTTGGTGGCTGTGGCAGGACGTCCACAGCGCGGCCGATCAAGCAGCTCCGTATCTCCACTTCCTGATTCTTTATTCTCTGAACCCAGCGACTGACTGTACTCATGTCGACTGCAAAACTTCCATACACACTCATAGATGCTTGTGAATGTTCACAACAGTTTCCTTCTCTGCAACGAGAAATTCTCTCACAATTCGCTGCTTATAAGTAAAGTTGCTAACACACTACATTTCAACGGTTATGGGCAGCCGTATTATTTGGCCAGTTGTGGTGCAATTTGGTGCACACAATTGGCACATGCCATATTTGAAGTGTGCACAATTTAATGCTTCTATCTTCATTATTATCAGAGAAAAACGATGTGGTGCAATACTTCCTGAACGCCCCTCTTATATATTACCTCGTATATAATTCGTAAAGGTTTTACTTTTGTGCCAATGTCTTGTAAAGCTATTCCTCCTCTGTCCTGTTATTACATTATAGTTGTGTGATGCATACAGTGGCAAAAGGATTGTTACTCCCTATTTTCCAACCCGCCCCCTTCGTTCTTTTACTTTGTTTTTTTCTAGAATCACTGGCTCTCGGTATTTCGTTCTTTTCATGTAGATCTACGGGGCAGTAAACCCCATTATTACTCGGTCAGAAACCCACCCTGCATAGTGGTTTTGGTCTTTGCTTTCGTGTTCATTGGGCCAACAACAACTGACCCAAGTGGGCCCTCCCCCCTGTCGCAAAATTGATTTCAATACATTGCAAACACGGCTTCGCTTAGTTTTACAGACCATTCACCGATCGCTTATCATGGGGCCGGCCGCTTACAAAATGTCGGTGTATTGACAAACTGTCGATTAGACATCGGCAATCGGCAAGAATAAATAGGAGCAAAATGAAATTATTGTGAAAAGGATTTCACCTTTTATTCCAGGAGAGGATTGTGTATAACTGCATATAACGAAAAACAGTAGGAAGTTACTATTTACGGAGATCAATGCGTATTACGGCTGTCTACAGTTAAGCTGAAAGCCTCTAAACCCACTTCTGTTCTAAATATTAAAATCAACAAATAACAGTTGGTGAAATTATATGGATAGGAAAATAGAGATATATTGGCTGTATAAAACAAGATAGGATGGAACAGTATGAATAATATATAAGCCGAGGATGAGAAAGGGAAAGTTTCAGGAAACGCACAGATCCTGTGAAATCACGGCTTTAGAAAGAAATTTGAGCCCGAGTTTTAGGCTGTGACGTTAGTGCCCCCCGATACGGCCACCAGATCCTTATAAAAGGCGGAGCGCTAAAACAGAAAAGACACACTGAAAGTAGGTTTGATACAGACTGGAGGCAGAGTTCGCCACTACAAATATTCTATCTGAATTGTGAGCGGATCGCCAGAAATTTTCAGTCCAGTGTCTGGAATCTGAGGGTAAGCGAAATTATGAAAACTATCATGTATAATATTTTTTTATATTATTATTGCAGGTTCGTATAGACGTCACAAAATATGCACGTAGAATAATTATCGGTATAAATGTATGGCTATTTTTAATATGATATAAACATGTGCTATGTGGATGATTGTTGCTTGTACAAAAACGAATCACAACTAGCCTCACAGCCAAATGAAGATAACATCTATCATATTAATTGCTTTATCGTTTACGAAGATAAAGGCAGTCCCATGGCAGAGATTGTCATAGGCAAATGAAGTGTTTGAAGCTTCATCATGGAAGATACCGCTTTTACGAGGTTAGGTGACCAGTCCCCTTCCTCGCAGCCATTTCCTTCACTAGCTCGAGAGCATAACTGAGTGCCCATTTACAGCTGGTAAACTGGAGTGTTCCATAGCCAGGCTTCAATTCAAAAAATATGTAGTTGTGCTACCGAAGAAAGCAACCTGATCGCTTGGTCAGTCGGACACTCACTTTATCTATTTGTGTATTAATTTTGTGTAGATGCTAAGAATGGCATCAGTATTTACATTTGTACCTAATATGGTTTGGAAATGTGATGGGGCCGAAAAGGAGACGCCCGCCCCCCTACCTGTTTTTGGGCAGATTTATCGCCCATGTATTTTAGAAGTGCGCGAAGCATGCTGAGATGTAAATTCTTCAAGATTGATGAAGTAGAAGATATGTTATTAGGCCACAATAATGCCTTTAAATTAAGTTGTGGTGTAGAATTGTGTTATATTAAATAGCTGTAGGTTTTATTTGTGTTTTCGCTATTCCTAAAGCAATATATCGCGAGTGTTATTTAAGTAGCGCGATTACGGCGCGCGCGGACTAAGTTGAGTGTTTAGGCTTAGCAGTTTATATAAAGCATTGGAAGGCCAGCAGCGACCTTTCAGAAGTATCAGTCCAGACAAGAGGGAACGAAACGAGGCGCGCTGTGTACCCACACAGAAGAACACAAAGACATGACATGTGAGTTAATTTAAATTAGCGTTAGTTTTATATAATTCTGAAATTATATTCAGCACGAGTCTGTTTTAATGTTTAGTGATATAAATAGATGTGTTTCCAAAGGAAATGTCTTTTTAGGACATTATGATTTAGTCTTGAAATATAATTGAGTGAAAATAATGTCTGGATAGGTTTTATTAGGCACGCAAAGCCTAAATCCAGATGTGAGAATTTAGTATCAAGTATTTCATCCATCAGACCGGGCAAATTTAGTAGGAGAGTGTTTTATACATGAAACTGGACAGAAATGTTATCAGAAACTGCAATTTAGATAATATTAACTAGTTGGGAAGATGGCAACAGGGAGAGCCACGTGGTGATTGTATAAAAGCGGCGCGAGGGGTCTGCGGTAACACTCTTAGTTATCACTTAATGTTACGCAGTTTTATATTGTGTGAATTGAGACGGGGGTGGGAAGCAGATAAAGATAATGTTCCCCAGTAAAGGAAAGAGAGAGTTTTCTTGGTAAATGTTACGCCATGTGGCACGTTGTGTATTTAGTCCCAGTTTGGCTTAAGTCGAGAATAATTATATTGTATTCTTTATGTAAGAGTAATTTAGTGTATTTCACGTTTATTGATAATTCTACTGTATATTTAATGGGTTACTGTGAGGTGAGAATATGTATTTAGATTTCTGGAGAGCGCGAGGCCACTCCTTTGTTGAGACATGTGTTTCTCTGGTTGCTTCCGGCGGAGCATGGAAACGCCAATGTGACTGGTGTCCATCACAAAGCCGACAAGAAGCATTTATATGCTATGGCAGTGATTTGTTTCGGTAACGATGTGTTTCATGTGATGAGTTCCCAATCTCATCAGTGGTCGTATACGACACGCTTGTTGCCCGGCGCACCAGTCGTCACATACGACATGCTTCAGAATGCAGTAACGAATATTGAGATAGACCAGTTGTGAGGTGGTGGTTTATTCTCGTTATTGAGAGTATTTGTTGTACATACAGTTGAATATTATTTTATGTCCATTTTATGATTATTTAATTATGGTTATGTGAGGAATGGTTGTGAGAGCACGTGGGCTCACTTCAAGATATATATTTCTCTTCTCCGCTCCTGAGGGAGCATGGGGCCAACAGTGTGGTTTGCCTTCATATTAAGTATTCATATGCTAGGGCAGTAGTGTTTCGGTAGCAATCTGTGTTACATGGTGAGATTGCCAGCCCCACGCACAACACCTTACTAGTCTCATTGAACGACATGCATGAGGGTGTGTGTGTGATAGCTGAGAGTGTGCCCTTGCAGTAGTGGTTTCGGTAGCAATCTGTGTTACATGGTGAGGTTGCCAGCCTCATGCACAACACCATACTAGTCGCACTGGACGACACGCATGAGGGTGTGCGTGTGTGATAGTTGAGGGTGTCAGGTGGCGCGGAAGGATGAGAGTATCATTATTTAACTATGATTTTAACTATTCTGTGCTTTGTTTGCTTCTTCAGATTAGCATCGGGCACTGTTGGGTGTTTTGTTTTGTTTTGTAGTTTTGTTTTGTTATGTTCGCTAGTTTATTTGTTTAATGTTTGCTTTGTCACTGAATGGGTTATAAAAATAAATATAGCCCCTGCCTCTAGAATCAAGAGTTTTATTGTTGTTCGGGTCGGTGCGAGTGTGACAAGAGAGTGATCACGCCAACAATATAATCATCATCATCATCTCGCCCACCCTACCACAATTGGCGTCGTCGGCAGGATCAGATAGACAGTGACACTGAGCAAACAGCAAACGAACAAATATAGTAAACACCCAGCAGTGCATTCCTGCAGCAAGATGGCTAATGCGCATATGAAGATATTGTACGTGAAGGAGCCAGAGATAAGGTTATTTAGTGGAGAGGGGAGACCCACTTGGCAAGAGTTTGTGGAGGATGTGGAAGCCGCGTGGAAGGTGGCGCCTTTTTGTGCAGAAGACAAGTTAGACAGGATATGGAACAACGTTACAAAATGGGTATCTAGAAAATTACGGATACATGGCGGAGCCAAGGCCAGCCCTGAGCAGTTACTGGAAATTGTTAAAAAAGCCTACAGCGAGCAACCACAAGTCAGTGAGGTGAACAGGAATTTCCCTTGGGAATATGCTGTTTATGGTGAAAGTAAAAAGCCTGAGACACTGGTCCAGATAGCAAGTGCAGAAGTTAAGAAGGAGGAGGAGGCACTGAGAGCAGAATTATCCTTCCTAAAGTCCCAGATAGCACAGATGTCAGAGTCCAGTTCGCCAGCACAAGAGGAGGTGCAGAGAAAGAGAGCACCATGCCAGCCGCGGAAACAGCCAAAGCACGACGAGGAGGTGCATGTTCTGGTATGTGAGAGTCAAGCTGTTGTTAACGAAAGCTGTGAGCTGACAATACCGACCAGTGCAGCTGCACCGACAAGGCGAAAAGGAGTTTGCAAGTGGTACAGTGTCCGCAGGGGATGGGGATTCATCACGCCAGATGATGGAGGTATTGATGTATTCGTACATCAGACCAAGTTCTACAGAAAGGGATTCTGGAGTCTGGCGAAGAATGAACGAGTCGAATTTGACAGCAAACCATCGGTCCAGGGCATGAAAGCAGTCATTGTATGCGGCATTGGCGGCCAAGAGTGTAAGGGCAGCAGGAAGCGACCCATGGCACAGAGGAAGCCCAGAAAGATAAGATGCTACAATTGTGGAGACCTGTCAGACCACATGGCAGCCAAGTGCCCTCAAGGCCCGCTTCCGAAGAGATGTTTTGGATGCAAATCCCCAGAACATTTGATAGCTGCCTGTCCCTCAAAGAGCTCTTTCCCGAGACGTGCTACCACAACCAGGTTTCCTTCCGGGCGCAAGCCAAGAGATGACCACGACAACTGTCACACTAAGGGCGCCGAGAAAATTGGTCGTCGTGCAGGGGAGGAAACCCGTCCTAAACAGATAGGAGGGAGTGCGCATCAAGGTTCAGAGGAGGAGACACATCAAAAGCAGACTGTGGGGAATGTAAGCCACCGTCCACACAAGATGAGTGGAAAGCACGTCAGGAGCAATCCCCCTACAGATTCGACAGCTACAAGCGCTGACAGGCAGATGTCACGGGCAGACAGCGACGCGGCACCGGTGAGCGAGTCTTCAAGACCACAGCGGCAGACAGCCCGACAACGTACAACTGGAGACATGACGACCAAGAGTGTCTCCAGCCGAGTTGTACCGAATACAGAATCTGAGCCCAAAGCATCGCCGCTCAGAAAGAGTCCTGCGCAGCATCAACGATCTGAGAGGTTACAAGTGAAGCGCCGGAGGTAGTGATGTCGTCGGGACGACAACAAAATCAGGAGGGAGATGTGTGATGGGGCCGAAAAGGAGACGCCCGCCCCCTAACTGTTTTTGGGCAGATTTATCGCCCATGTATTTTAGAAGTGCGCGAAGCATGCTGAGATGTAAATTCTTCAAGATTGATGAAGTAGAAGATATGTTATTAGGCCACAATAATGCCTTTAAATTAAGTTGGGGTGTAGAATTGTGTTATATTAAATAGCTGTAGGTTTTATTTGTGTTTTCGCTATTCCTAAAGCAATATATCGCGAGTGTTATTTAAGTAGCGCTATTACGGCGCGCGCGGACTAAGTTGAGGGTTTAGGCTTAGCAGTCTATATAAAGCATAGGAAGGCCAGCAGCGACCTTTCAGAAGTATCAGTCCAGACAAGAGGGAACGAAACGAGGCGCGCTGTGTACCCACACAGAAGAACACAAAGACATGACATGTGAGTTAATTTAAATTAGCGTTAGTTTTGTATAATTCTGAAATTATATTCAGCACGAGTCTGTTTTAATGTTTAGTGATATAGATAGATGTGTTTCCAAAGGAAATGTCTTTTTGGGACATTATGATTTAGTCTTGAAATATAATTGAGTGAAAATAATGTCTGGATAGGTTTTATTAGGCACGCAAAGCCTAAATCCAGATGTGAGAATTTAGTATCAAGTATTTCATCCATCAGACCGGGCAAATTTAGTAGGAGAGTGTTTTATACATGAAACTGGACAGAAATGTTATCAGAAACTGCAATTTAGATAATATTAACTAGTTGGGAAGATGGCAACAGGGAGAGCCACGTGGTGATTGTATAAAAGCGGCGCGAGGGGTCTGCGGTAACACTCTTAGTTATCACTTAATGTTACGCAGTTTTATATTGTGTGAATTGAGACGGGGGTGGGAAGCAGATAAAGATAATGTTCCCCAGTAAAGGAAAGAGAGAGTTTTCTTGGTAAATGTTACGCCATGTGGCACGTTGTGTATTTAGTCCCAGTTTGGCTTAAGTCGAGAATAATTATATTGTAATCTTTATGTAAGAGTAATTTAGTGTATTTCACGTTTATTGATAATTCTACTGTATATTTAATGGGTTACTGTGAGGTGAGAATATGTATTTAGATTTCTGGAGAGCGCGAGGCCACTCCTTTGTTGAGACATGAGTTTCTCTGGTTGCTCCCGGCGGAGCATGGAAACACCAATGTGACTGGTGTCCATCACAAAGCCGACAAGAAGCATTTATATGCTATGGCAGTGATTTGTTTCGGTAACGATGTGTTTCATGTGATGAGTTCCCAATCTCATCAGGGGTCGTATACGACACGCTTGTTGCCCGGCGCACCAGTCGTCACATACGACATGCTTCAGAATGCAGTAACGAATATTGAGATAGACCAGTTGTGAGGTGGTGGTTTATTCTCGTTATTGAGAGTATTTGTTGTACATACAGTTGAATATTATTTTATGTCCATTTTATGATTATTTAATTATGGTTATGTGAGGAATGGTTGTGAGAGCACGTGGGCTCACTTCAAGATATATATTTCTCTTCTCCGCTCCTGAGGGAGCATGGGGCCAACAGTGTGGTTTGCCTTCATATTAAGTATTCATATGCTAGGGCAGTAGTGTTTCGGTAGCAATCTGTGTTACATGGTGAGATTGCCAGCCCCACGCAGAACACCTTACTAGTCTCATTGAACGACATGCATGAGTGTGTGTGTGTGATAGCTGAGAGTGTGCCCTTGCAGTAGTGGTTTCGGTAGCAATCTGTGTTACATGGTGAGGTTGCCAGCCTCATGCACAACATCATACTAGTCGCACTGGACGACACGCATGAGTGTGTGCGTGTGTGATAGTTGAGGGTGTCAGGTGGCGTGGAAGGATGAGAGTATCATTATTTAACTATGATTTTAACTATTCTGTGCTTTGTTTGCTTCTTCAGATTAGCATCGGGCACTGTTGGGTGTTTTGTTTTGTTTTGTTTTGTTTTGTAGTTTTGTTTTGTTATGTTCGCTAGTTTATTTGTTTAATGTTTGCTTTGTCACTGAATGGGTTATAAAAATAAATATAGCCCCTGCCTCTAGAATCAAGAGTTTTATTGTTGTTCGGGTCGGTGCGAGTGTGACAAGAGAGTGATCACACATCACAATATCATCATCATCATCATCTCCCACCCTACCACAGAAAGATCAAGTTATAAACAATTAAAAGATGTCACTTACTATGAATGTATAACTGTGACATCTGATGACTGACTGGTCTTACATCTGTGCTAGTCAGTTACAAGTCTAGCCAGATACTAGCCAAGGCTGATACGATGTTTTAGGTTCCATGAAATAACTCAAACCAGACCGTCAAGTGTCAGAAGCTTGTGTTGTTCACCAGAGGCTATCCCACAAAAGTGCAGGACCCCAACGAGTGAACCACAGCTGGTCATTGATATTCCTATAGCTGGGTCTAACAAGTCTGATATCTAAAAAGGACAGTTTAGTGTCAGCATTGTCAAGTTGAAAAAATAAATGTCATTTGAGACACTGACCACCCATATATGAACCAACAGCCAATAGTTGTGATATGAAAACAGTATTCAAACCAATAAAGAGTTCAGTCAAATGATGACAGTAATGTGTAAAGTCAGAGGACTAAAAGAACAGTGATACAGTAAAAGTGATTCCAGTTTTCATTAACTTTATTGTTCAAGATCCTGAAGTCTAAAAAGACAATACTACTTATTAACATTGCTGAGTGACGGTTTCTAGTAAATACATTTTCTACAAGGACAGACAATCCTATCAAAACATTAGTTTAGAAATAATATAAATTGTGTGAATAGTGTATATATATATATATATATATATATATATATATATATATATATATATATATATATATATATATATATATATATATATATATATATTAATGCTTATTTCCATATAGCAGAAATAGAAGATCAGTGTATATATTAAAAGATTTTAATTGTACCTGAGGACTTATTCACTTTTTATACTTGTGTTTAAAGGGAATGTTCATTTTATTTATCCCCTAGACCTTAAGTAATCATAAGATAGTCACAGGGAGGAGACACCTTAAATCCTGGTTTTGCTTCTTACCAACTGGGCCAAGATTTTCACAGTCTGACTATTTCTATGATATCAATACACCAGTGCTTATTTCTAAGACTGGGGTATTACTTGTAAGACCAGAACTCTTTACTGGCACATAGATAGCCATCTGCCAATCCTATTCTTACATAAATAAATAATTTTAAATAACGTTCCGCTACAGTGGGATCTCGTCCGCGGGATATATTAGATATTCCAGAGCCAACTTTCTATTTCTGCTGTGTAGAAATTTTTTGTTGTTACATTTTTTGGAAAGAGTTAACAAAGTAGGAAATAATTTTTTTTTAGGAGTACCATTGAGTACAGAAAAAGAAAGCTGTTTCATATATGGTGAATTCAGTTTAATTAACTTTAATTTTAATTAAGTTAATTATATTGTAGTAATTTAGTTTGAATAAAACAGCTTACCCTACTAGACTACAGATACATCATGGCTGACTTGGTCAAATTTAGGTCTGCTACACTGCAGGTGGGAAAAGAGCTTGGCATGAGTGGTGATGCTCTGGTCCAGTATGTCACGACGGAATGTGAAAAGTATATGGACAGAGAAGAAAAGAAAATGGAAGCAGAAAGAGCCCAGAAATTTAGAAGCAGAGAGAGAAGCCAAGAAATTAGAAGTAGAAGCAGAGAGAGAAGCCAAGAAATTGGAAGCAGAGAAAGAAGCCAAGAAATTGGAAGCAGAGAGAGAAGCCTAGAAATTAGAAGCTGCGAGAGAAGAAAGGAGGTTACAAGTAGAGGCTGAGAGAGAAGAAAGGAGGTTACAAGCAGAGAGAGACCATGAGCTGAAAATGAGACAGTTGGAACTTGAATTTTAGGCTGGGTCTAGCACCCATGGTAATAGCTCACCTCATTCTGAGAACAGCTCTTTTCAGAACATGGCAAATGGAGCCATGAGTTTCCACCTAGATCCATTTATTAAAAAGGAGGATGTAATTGAGTCGTACCTGGATAGGTATGAAAGGCTAGCCACAGCAACCATGACACTTCCTATAGCTAGGATCAATGTGAAATCTCGCTACGTAGAAGGAGCGATAACAGCCGCAGTGATAGATGACCCTATATACCCGCTGATATTGGGGTGTAGGTATGTATTTTTGGGTGACCCAATAAAACCTGTTGTCATGGCAGCAGTCCAGACCAGGTCGAGCACCAAAAAAGAGGAGGAACCTCCTAACAATACTCAGCCAGAGCAGATGAAAAAGTCTCAAACAGAAGATGACACTTTGAAGCCTTGTTTTGTCAAATTGCCAAAGGCCCATAACCCTCCAGAGAAAGGAGACTTGTATATGAAAAATGGACTACTGTATAGAAAAGCTGGTACAGAATCTCGAGGACATGGACAGCTGGTAGTACCAAAGTCATACAGGGAGAAAGTTATGGAGCTCGCACATGCTATTCCATTTAGTGGACACATGGGAATTGGTGCCACAAGTCAACGGATAGCTTGTCACTATTACTGGCCAGGTATCACGAAAGATATCAAACGATATGTGAAATCTTGTCCAGAGTGTCAACGTGTAGCCCCCAAGCATGGGACTGCACCAGCAACTCTAGGAGAAATGCCAATCATGGGTACTCCATTCGAGAGAGTTGAAGTGGATATTGTTGGACCCCTCACTAGGACTAAGAGAAGGAATAGTTGTATCTTAACTCTAGTTGATACATGCTCTATGTGGGAAGAGGCCGTAGCCATGGCATCTATAGATTCTAAGCATGTGGCAGAGGCATTGTTGACCATATTCACCCGGTTAGGCTTCCCACATCAAATATTGACGGACAATGGTTCCCAGTTCAAGGGAAAGCTAACCCAAGAAATGTTCAGGATTTTTCAAGCCAGATATTATCATTGCTCTTCTTATCACCCACAAGGAAATGGTCAAGTCGAGCGGTTCAATGGTACGCTCATTTCTATTCTCAGGAAGCTGGCAAGTGAAAAACCTGAAACATGGGATGTATACTTACCAGCTGCTTTATTCGCATACCGGGAAGTCCCACACAATTCCACAGGAATGGCACCGGCCACATTGTTGTTTGGTCGGCCTATAAAAGGTCCACCGGAAGCATTACTGCGGACTTGGACAGATGAGAAGGCAGAGGAAGGTGTCACCTCATCAATTCAGTATGTAAATGAGTTGACCACTCGACTGAAAATGGGCTGGAAATTGGCTAATGACAATCTTCGCAGAGCCAGAAAGAAACATACTGAATACTATAACAAGAAAGCAAAGGATAGGGAACTTGCTGTTGGAGAAAAAGTGCTTCTTCTATTGCCCAGCAGTAACAACAAACTGCAGATTGGTTGGCAGGGTCCATATAAAGTGCTAGAGAAGTTATCTAGGACTAATTACAAAATTGACAAGAAGGGCAAAGAAAAAGTGTATCATGTCAATCTGTTAAAGAAATATTATGACAGGACATCAACTGAGGTAGCCCACATGATGACTCTGGCCATCGCAACTGAAATGATGCATGAACCACTAACCGCAATAGAGTATCCATTGAGACCGACTGAGGCATGTGAACAAGTCAAAATTAGTACTCAGTTAACTCAGGAACAGAGGGAGCAAGTTAAAGAGGTTTTAACAACACATGCAGATGTGCTAACAGATAAACCGGCCGGGGTGCACCAACTTATTGAAATATGACACGAAAGTCATCGATCCAACACCGATCTGCATGAAGACCTACCCTATACCATATGCCAAGGCACAGGCATTGAAGGAGGAAATTGATTATTTGCTGCAAGAACACATCATCTCTAAGTCAGAATCACCTTACAGTTCAAGTGTTGTACTGTTGATAAAACCAAGTGGAGAACACCGACTCTGTATTGAATACCGGAAATTGAATGCGATCACTGAAACCCAAGCTGATCCATTACCGGATACCAATCAGCTGTTCTCGACGCTAAGTACTGCGAAATATTTCTCTAAGGTCGATTTAAGTAAGGGATATTACCAGATTCCCGTCAAACCCGAGATCCGACACATGCTGGCTTTTAGCACTTCGGATGGCCACTACCATTTTAATGTACTACCATTCGGGTTGAAAAACGCACCAAGCGTATTTTCAAGGATGATGAGGAAATTGCTGGAGCCCTTGAAAAACTCAACCATCACCAAATTTATGGATGACATTCTCATTGCCACTGAAACATTTGAGGATCATCTACATTCCCTATCACTGTTACTAGATAGACTCAGAGAGGCAGTTTTGACTGCTCGTCCAACAAAGTGTGTAATTGGATGTCAGGAATTAGAATTTTGGGGACATACAATTTGCCAGGGAAACATGTCTCCTGATCCCAAAAATATAGAAAAGTTAAGGAAGGCACCTAGACCACAGACAAAATAAGATGTGAGGTTGTTTGTATCATTAGGTGGATTCTACCAGAAATACATCTAAGACTTCAACACCTTATGTGCACCTTTGACTGATCTGACCAAGAAAGGAAAACCTGACACAATAAAGTGGACAGCAGAGTGTGAGCATGCATATTCAGAATTGAAGCATAAACTCACTAGTATGCCTATTCTGAAGTTGCCAGATATGACGGAAGAGTTTATAGTACGGACTGATGCAAGCAATCTAGGAATCGGTGCAGCGCTTTTACAAAAATCTCAGACCCAGACTGAGGAACTTTTTCCTGTTGCTTATGCCAGCCGCAAGTTGAACGCTGCAAAAAGGAATTACTCTACTATAGAGAGTGAATGTTTAGCATTGGTGTGGGTCATCAATAAGTTTCAACCCTATTTGTATGGCAAGCCATTTGTGGTCCAGTGTGACCAACAACCCCTTTCATTCCTGGCCTCATCACGTCATGCAAATAGTCGCTTGCTAAGATGGTCATTATTGATTCAGCCATATACCTACACTATTGAATATATTCCTGGAAAACAAAATGTGGGTGCGGATTTTCTCAGTCGCCTTCCCACAGAGCTAGAGCAGGATAGAAGGAAGGAAAACTAACCTCGGAATGCTCGATTTGAATTGTATTGTACCCAATAGTTAAGCTAGATATCATCCAGCTTAAAATATGGGTGGAGCAATGTCGCAAAATTGATTTCAATACATTGCAAACGTTGCTTCGCATAGTTTTACAGACCATTCACCGATCGCTTATCATGGGGCCGGCCGCTTACAAAATGTCGGTGTATTTACAAACTGTCGATGAGACATCGGCAATCGGCAAGGATAAATAGGAGCAAAATGGAATTATTGTGAAAAGGATTTCACCTTTTATTACAGGAGAGGATTGTGTATAACTGCATATAAGGAAAAACAGTAGGAAGTTACTATTTACGGAGATCAATGCGTATTACAACTGTCTACAGTTAAGCTGAAAGCCTGTAAACCCACTTCTGTTCTAAATACTAAAATTAACAAATAACAGTTGGTGAAATTATATGGATAGGAAAATAGAGATATATCGGCTGTATAAAACAAGATAGGATGGAACAGTATGAATAATATATAAGCCGAGGATTTTTTTTTTTTCCATCTGAATTGTGAGCGGATCGCTAGAAATTTTCAGTCCAGTGTCTGGAGTCTGAGGGTAAGCAAAATTATGGAAACTATCATGTATAAAATTTTTTTTTAAAATTATTATTGCAGGTTCGTATAGACTTCACAAAATATGCACGTAGAATAATTATCGGTATAAATGTATGGCTATTTTTAATATGATATAAACATGTGCTATGTGGATGATTGTTGCTTGTACAAAAACGAATCACAACTAGCCTCACAGCCAAATGAAGATAACATCTATCATATTAATTGCTTTATCGTTTACGAAGATAAAGGCAGTCCCATGGCAGAGATTGTCATAGGCAAATGAAGTGTTTGAAGCTTCATCATGGAAGATACCGCTTTTACGAGAATAGGTGACCAGTCCCCTTCCGCGCTGCCTTTTCATTCACTAGCTCGAGATCACAACTGAGTGCCCATTTACAGCTGGTAAACTGGAGTGTTCCATAGCCAGGCTTCAATTCAAAAACTATGTAGTTCTGCTACCGAAGAAAGCAACCTGATCGCTTGGTCAGTCGGGCACTCACTTTATCTATTTGTGTATTAATTTTGTGTAGATGCTAAGAATGGCATCAGTATTTACATTTTTACCTGATATGGTTTGGAAAGATCAAGTTATAAACAATTAAAGGATGTCACTTACTATGACTGTATAACTGTGACATCTGATGACTGACTAGTCTGACATATGTGCTAGTCAGTTACAATTAATTGAAATGTTAATACTTGTGTATCACTGAAATGATGTCCTTACTTACTATGATTGTATAACTGTGACATCTGATGACTGACTTGTCTGACATCTGTGCTAGTCAGTTACAAGTCTAGCCAGATACTAGCCAAGGCTGATATGATGTTTCAGGTTCCATGAAATAACTCAAACCAGACTGTCAAGTGTCAGAAGCTTGTGTTGTTCATCAGAGGCAATCCCACAAAAGTGCAGGACCCCAACGAATGAACCACAGCTGGTCATTGATATTCCTATAGCTGGGTCTACCAAGTCTGATATCTACAAAGGACAGTTCAGTGTCAGCATTGTCAAGTTGAAAAGATAAGTGTCATTTGAGACACTGACCACCCATATATGAACCAATAGCCAATAGTTGTGATATGAAAACAGTATTCAAACCATTAACGAGTTCAGTGAAATGATGACAGTAATGTGTAAAGTCAGAGGACTAAAAGAACAGTCATACAGTAAAAGTGATTCCAGTTTTTATTAACTTTATTTTTCAAGATCCTGAAGTCTAAAAAGACAATACTACTTATTAACATTGCTGAGTGACGGTTTCTAGTAAATACATTTTCTACAAGGACAGACAATCCTATCAAAACATTAGTTTAGAAATAATATAAATTGTGTGAATAATGTATATATATATATATATATATATATATATATATATACATATATATATATATATATATATATATATATATATATATATATATATATATATTAATGCTCATTTCCATATAGCAGAAATAGACGATCAGTGTATATATTAAAAGAATTAATTGTACCTGAGGACTTATTCACTTTTTACACTTGTGTTTAAAGTGAATTTTCATTTTATTTATCCCTAGACATTAAGTAATCATAAGATAGTCACAGGGAGGAGACACCTTAAATCCTGATACAACTTCTTACCAACTGGCCAGGGTTTTCACAGTCTGACTATTCTTATGATATCAATACACCAGTGCTTATTTCTAAGACTGGGGTAGTACTTGTAAGACCAGAACTCTTTACTGGTTTACTATCCTGGTAGCATATGAGATACCTGGTTATCCATCTACCAACCTTATTCTTACCTAAATAATTAAATTTAAATAACCTCCTGCTACAATACCAATGGCTCGTTGGCGGTCGTTTTCAGATAGTCGTGGCATTTCAAGCACATGTACTGGGTGTTTTGTCTCAACGCCTTTTTATACCGAGTATACTGCCACAACGCGTACACATTTTTAGGGTCATAGCTGTTGGGAATCGTGTTGCACGTGTAACTTTCATTGTTTTCATGTAGTCTGTACACAAACCCGTGGGTTGAATCATGCACTTTCCATTCCAGCATCCATTCGCTCTCTACCTCATGACAAACACGAAGAAAATCCATTCCCACACCTTTTTTTCTAGCTTCTCGGCATCAGTATATATAATAGTGGTGCGTTTTTAATGTGCTTCAGTATATATCATGCCACTTGTAGCTCTTCTTCCACAATATATCAGTAGCTTGAATACAATACATCTTACCCCGAAGACCACAGATAACGAAGGCCAAGAATCTTAACCGTTAGCATAAATTAGTGCTGAACGGATTACGTCATTAACAACCGATGACGTATTAAATATGTAGCAATCAATATAAGTGAAAACCCGTGCAAACACACGATTTAACATACAGAGACATATTTCCGCAAAAAAACTGGTAATAGCCTATGTGTGTTCATGATACAAGAATACATTATTATTCTTACTTTAACAATACTCCCGTCGATAATTTTGCCCTGTTCAGTATTAATTATGATAAGGAACTATACATGTGTGTAATTGGTATTGCACTGGTACTATGTTGGGATTTTATTTTATTGTATTTCATTTTGTTATGTTATTATTTAACTAATATTTAAGATACATGTGAGAATAAATGGATTCATTATGGAAGACGAGATAAAAGGAAGGGCAAAATGTTAGACGGGCCTGCGTGCCCAATTCTAAACCGTTGAAAATAAAGTTCGTTCGTTCTTTCCAGTGAATTTCATATTAATAATCGTTATATGGCTACTAGCTGACCACAACTCTTGGTCCTCAGCGCTGATTGACATTTTTGTATTTGATTCTCTTTCAAACTTTGGTTTATTATTTATCTTCCCGCCTTACTCATCTAGATCAGTTTACTGCAGGACTAGTTCACTTTCTCCAATCACATGTTATTAAACTGTCGAGTATCTCTGATTAAGCTGGGAGAACCGGTCCTGGAGCAGGTCGACCACTTTAAATATCTCGGAGCTATTATAGACCGAAAGGAAGGCATCAAAGAAGAGTTGGCCACTCGAAAAGCAGCAGCTGGGAGACTTTTTCAGGCCATAAATCGAAGATTCCTCAGCAAGAGAGAGGTTGGTAAGAAAACGAAGATGGCTGTATACCGCTCCACCTATGTCCCAGTCTTGACATATGGATGCGAGTCATGGGCAATGACTACAACCCACAAAAGCCAGATCCAAACCTCAGAAATGAGGTATCTGAGGAAGGTGGTTGAAGTAACAAGAAGAGACATGGTATGCAACCAGACGATACGTCAAGGCCTTAAATCCCACACCCTGCAGACCCAGTTAAGATGGTTTGGCCATGTCTGCAAAATGGGAGAAGATCGTATACCACGACAAGCATAGGAAACAAAGAGCCAAGGATCCAGACCCCGAGGACGACCCAGAGTCGGCTGGGAGGACAACATTAGACAATCTTTGAAGGACCGAGGACTAGAATGGAACCAGGCCAGGAGGAAGACAGCCGATAGTATAGTTTGGCGCTCTCTCTTCCAAACCTCTACACCTCACGGTAGAAGGGGAACGACTAAGTAAGTAAGTAAGTAAGAGTATCTCTTAACGTTGATGTGTTCATATTGCTGCTGACCCTATACGCTGGTCTTGTGTGGGAAACCATCCTTCATTCCTTGAGATGCCCATGTGATTGTGGATATGTGTCAGTGTACCACTTATTTTCAGTAAAATAACAAATAGTGATTAAGGTAGTTCTATAACAGACAAGAGTAAAAACCCGTCATTTGAAGGAAATTAAATTCAAAAGCATCAATTCATTCATTCATAACCTTCCACTCCCAAAGGAGCATAGGCCTTCAACAAACACATGCCACGTCCTCCTGTCACGTGCAACATTTCAAGTTATTTCCACGTTCTCCTCATCATTTTCACCTCTATTTTCAGCTCTCTTCTCCGTGTGCTTCTTGGTCTACCTCTGCCTCTCTTGCCCTGGGGGTTCCAGAACAAGGACTGCCTTGTAATGCTATCAACAGGTTTCCTCAGTGTGTGTCCTATCCATCGCCATCGTCTTCTTCTCATCTCTTGTTCCGCTGGCACTTGTCTAGTTCGTGTCATCAGTTCCATGTTGGTAACCTTGTCATACCACTTTAATCCCTCTATTCTACGCAAGCACCCATTTATGAGAAAGTCTATAGCTTTTTGGTTGTTGTCTATGTTGTTCTCCATGTCTCAGAGCCATACAATAGGACTGACTTCACATTTGAGTTGAAGATTCTTTTTTTCGTGTTGGATCCGATTTCTCTGGATGTCCATGTATTTCCCAATGCAATGAAAGCTCGTCTTGCTTTTTGTATTCTTATTTTGATATCACTATCTGTGCCTCCAAATTTGTCTATATTGCTGCCAAGATATGTTTACGATTCTACATCTTGTATTGGTGCTTCTTCAAGTTCAACCCTGTTTTCATTACCTGCATTTATTCTCATTATCTTTGCGTTTTCCCTATGTATTTTCAGACCCAATTGCTGTGACCTCTCATCGAGTGTTTTCAATTGGTCCTGCTTCTGATTACGGTTATGGGACAGAAGAGCCAAGTCATCAGCAAAATCCAGATCATACAATTGCTTAGTCCACTGGATTCCATTTCTATTGTGTGTTGTTGATGTTCTCATAACCCAGTCTATTGCTAATAAGAAAAGAAATGGAGACAAGAGGCATCCCTGTGGCACTCCTGTTCTTATCCCAAACGATTCTGTAAGCTGTCCTTCATGAGGAACTCTGCATGTCATGTCTTCATCTGTTCTTTTTTTTATTAAATTAATGATCTTCAGGGGAACTCCATAATGCCTCATCAATTTCCAAAGTGATTCTCTGTCTACACTGTCAAATGCCTTTTCGTAGTCCACAAATCCGACGTATAAATGGTGAATTCCATTCCAGACTTTGTTCAACTATTATTCTCAAAGTAGCTATTTGATCTGTACAGGATCTGTTTTGTCGAAAACCTGCTTGTGCATCTCTCAGTTTCTTGTCTATGGACTCTTTTAATCTCTCAAAGATAATCCTATTTAATACTTTTCCTGGCACTAATAGTAACATTATTCCTCTATAATTTGTGCATTCTTGTAAATTTCCTTTCTTAGGCAACAACCAGATATCCTTCCTTCCATTCTGCTGGTATCTATTCCTCTTCCCAGACTTTACCAAGTAATTTATATAACATATAAGCACCAATACGTAACGGCAATTCTATTTATTCAAAGACTTGTGGAAAAATACTGTTAAATGTGAACATTCGATTGGCCACGAGAAGAGCACATTGATTTTCTGTCGTTTTATTTTGTACTTTTATATTGTATGTGGTTACACGCATATACGCTTTTACCTGGGCCATCCATCGTATATCTGGATCTAATTGGCAGCAATCCAAGCATGTACCGCATCATCACAATAGGGGTATCTTGTGTGCAGCCCAAGACTATACGCATCCCTTCGTTTTGAATGCGTTCCAGTCGTTCACATTGTTATATTGACAGCGTGAGTATTCCCAGGCCATACTCGATTACAGACAAGACCAGCTTACAGACTACAAAAGAAACAGTAGTCTCTGCTCCAGGTGCGCTGCAGCCATTGTTTTTAGGCTGGCAGACCTCTCTTGCATTTCTGTATGATGTGATCAACATGGTGCTTATATGATAGCCCACTATCGAATGTTACTCCAAGACATTTCAACTTGTTCTGCCTTTCAATTTTCTGTCCACTGAGAGTAATGTCTGAAAGATCTGCTTTCAATTGTCGTGAAACATTCTAAATCCACATATCTAAATTAAACAGTAAATGTAAAGCCTAACGAATTAATTCAATAAAAGGAAAGAAGAATGGTAAAAGACCAGTGCTGTCACAATGGCGTACAAAAATCCCCTCTTTCTACTTCGTCTGCATAATTGTAACGCTTTCACGTTTACTAGTAAAGCCTACAGCAGCATACACGCGTTTCTAAAAAAATAAAACTGGTACTGTGTTTCTTAGAAAACCTTGAGATAGACACACTGCGTAATGACCTAGATTAATACTAGCATTAATGTCATTATTACACTGCGTAATGAAAAAACAGATGGACTTAGAGAGAGAGAGAGAGAGAGAGAGAGAGAGCGAGAGAGAGGGCTGAACGGAGGAACGCATGCAATACTACCACAGTCTCGCGATTAATAGTAACGCCAATCCCAATATAGTTATCTACCCTTCCAAGATGGAGGTGAAATTCGTTTCTCACCTAAGACGCCGAAAGAAAAACATCAGGAATGTGTATATTTCGATGGATAATACCATGTTATGTTAAATTATAGAATAAAAGATACACCAGAGTATCTAGTGGTGTAGATATTTTCCTATAACTGACCTCGAAACCCTCGAATCGGTCGGTTGGATCGGAGGGTTGATCAGTGAGTTAACAATTCACTATCGTAAAACAAGCTATTGTTACCGAAACAGAACCAGGCTCGACAGTAAACATGACTCACTCCAATATCTTGGGGGCTAAGGAGATTTTAAAAATTGGATACTGGAATGTAAGAACTATGTATCAAGACGGAAAATTGGAAGAAGTAATTAAAGAAATGGATAATTATAAGTTGGATATATTGGGTGTCAGCGAGTGTAGATGGACGGGGAAGGGCATAAAATATTTTTCAGAAGAAAAAAAGCAAATTATATACTCTGGTAGTAATGATAATCGTCACACAGAGGGAGTAGCCATCTTAATGACACAGAAAGCAGCAGCATCGCTTATCAGCTGGGTACCTATCAATGAGAGGCTAATATTAGCTAGATTTCAGACACGATTTTTCAAGCTCTCAATTGTACAATGTTATGCACCAACTAACGACGCTCTTGATACCACAAAAGATGACTTCTATGAAGCACTTCTAAGTACCATCAACACAATACCCAAGCATGACATAATAGCAGTCATGGGTGATTTTAACGCCAAAGTAGGTGACAACAACGATGGAGTACAAAGATATCTCGGTACTCATGGCATAGGCTGTATGAATCAAAATGGCGAAAGACTTCTAGAACTTTGTGAAATATCAAACCTCGTTGTGGCAGACACCATCTTTCCACATAAGAATATCCACAAGATAACATGGAATTCACCTGATGGCAGAACTAAGAACCAGATAGATCACTTCTGCATAAGCGCTAAATTTCGCTCATCAGTTCAAGACGTCAGAGCATACAGAGGTGCAGAGATCGGAAGCGATCATAACCTCTGCATAGCTAAACTGAGAATTAAACTGAAGAAGTTATACCAACAGAATAAAAATAGAAGAATAGATGTACACAGACTGCAATCAAATGATATAAAGGAGGAATATAATGTCAAAATGAACAACTATTTCGATGCTTTAGGCAAAATTGACAACGATATCACCACCAAGACAATCGATACTAAATGGGAACAACTGAGAACAGCAATGACAGAAGCAGCAGTAGCGACCACCGGATACCTAGTACATAAAAAGAAAAAATGGATGAGAGAAGATACTTGGGATAAAATACAAGAAAGGAAAACAGCAAAACTTAAACTACTAGCGGCAAGTACACATAATGCAGTTGAATCTTGCAAACTAACTTATAACTTGTTAAATAAAGAAGTGAAGACAAAAACTCGAAGAGATAAAAGACATTTCATCAATGAACTGGCCGTAGAAGCTGAAAATGCTGCAAGAACTGGTAATAGTAGGTGCCTTTATCAAATTACAAAACAACTATGTCACCAGCCTACTGCTATGGAAACACCTGTTAAAGGTAAATTAGGGAATTCAATACCAACAGAAAAAGAACAAATGAAGAGATGGGCTGAGCACTTCATGGAGGTGCTAAACAGACCACCACCAACAGTAACACCTGATTTTAATAATGAAACACCCACAACCACCTTGCCAATAACTTGCGATGAATTCACGCTGGACGAGATCAAACAAGCCGTTAAAAGATTAAAAAATTTTAAAGCTGCTGGAGTTGACGAAATTTCAGGGAAAATGATTAAAGCAGTTAATGACAACAACCTCTTGAGAATTTTAGATATTATAAATGAAGTATGGAGAGAAGAACAACCACCACAACAATGGAAAGACAGTATTATTGTAAAGTTACCGAAGAAAGGTGATCTATCAGACTGTAATAACTGGCGTGGTATATCTCTATTATCAGTACCTGGAAAATTATTATGTTGCATGATGTTAGAAAGACTTAAATTGCATGCTGACGAAAAGATCAGAGAAGAACAAGCGGGTTTCAGGCCGAAACGATCATGTATTGATCAAATATTCACACTAAGAACAATTATAGAAGAATCAGTGGAAAGGCAATCGCCACTTATTATCACCTTCGTCGATTTTCAAAAAGCCTTTGATAGTCTACACCGCCCATCATTGTGGAAGATACTTACAATCTATGGTTTTCCAACAAAATATGTGAATATAATCAAAGCGCTATATGACAATGCAAGATGTTGTGTTAGAACAAATAAAGGGAATACAGAATGGTTTACAGTAGAAACAGGGGTGAAACAAGGCTGTATTATGTCACCACTACTTTTTGGAATAGCTATTGATTGGGTTATGAGAAACTATACCCACAATGAACAATTGGGTATAAAATGGACAAATGGAAAATTCCTGGGGGACCTGGATTTCGCAGATGATGTAGCATTCTTAAGTTCAACACCAAGACAATCCCAAGAAGCAATAAATAATTTGTGTCATCTCTCGGTTAAAATAGGTCTCCAAATAAATGCCTCTAAAACTAAAGCTATGAACTTTTCTAACGAGACCTTTGATATCATCTTGAACGGGGAAAAACTACAGAAAGTTGAAAGTTTCAATTATTTAGGCAGTAAAATGACTCAGGATGGTGACACAACAAGAGAAATCCATACTAGAATTGCTTTGGCAGCTAGCGCCTTCAATAGATTATCTAACATTTGGAAATTACGATCATTGAATATACATACCAAGCTTCGTCTGTTTAATTCAAATGTTATCTCAGTGTTAACATACGGCTGTGAGAGTTGGAAAATAACAAAATCATTGGAGAACAAGCTGAATACATTCGAGAACAAATGTCTTAGAAAACTCATGAACATCAGTTGGAAAGAATTCAAGACTAATCGACAAATAAGAGAAGACTCTAGGCAGAAATATGTCTCCGACTATATAAGGAAAAGACGATGGTCTTATATCGGTCATGTCCTACGAATGCAAAACAACAGAATACCACTACAGGCGCTCACTTGGGTTCCTGAGGGTAAGAGGAAAAAAGGAAGACCAAAAGAAACACTCAGAAGAACAATAATAAGAGAAGGAAGAACGTTGGGCCTAAATAATGTGCAAGAGCTAAGAGGAGTGGCGTCACAACGAACAACCTGGAGAGCACTGGTTTCTGCCTTATGCGCCGTGTTTGGTGCTTAAAGAATTTATTATTATTAATCCCACGCGTAAGGCATGAAGCACTAACTTTTTTTCAAATAAACAGGGACAAAAAACACTACCAATACACGGTTAGGTTTTGAAAACATGTTTAATGCTTATTAGGAAACATGACATTCTACTGTTTTATGTCTGAAATCCTGACATTAGTCTGACAGAACAGTCGAAAAGGCAGGACAGGTGGCGGTTCTAAAACAATAAAAAAAAATACACGACTATCCTAGAATACAAATTTTGAACGGAGCCACTTAGCCCCGTTAAATTTATATATTTGGGTTCCTTAGGACTTGCTGACAAAGAATATGTTAAGTGTTACGCAAATAGTCTAGGAATTAACAAATTATAGCCAAAATAAAATAGTGAGGTTGTCTGACAGCACCAAATCATAATTGCCCAGTGGCATGTTTTGAAACCACTATTTTACGGGAAATAGGCCAACAAGTTAAATCCGATTTTATTGGCTAGAAGAATATGAAAGCCTAAACATGATTAGTCGATTGCAAATAATATTTTTGGTTGTTACGGGAAACGGTAGGAAGGGTACTTTTTTCAAATACTTGTGTAAACATGGTCTTATTGGTTAGACCATTTGATATAGTCAATTAGGAGCGTCTGTTCAGTGCCACATTTTTAAAATAAACTTACTGAGAAGCAAGTGCGTTGAGATCCAGCTCATATTTTTCTTATGAAAGCCTGGGACAGAGGCAGATCGGAATTGTGCCATAACTCATCGCCAGTCAACGTATTTGTTTATTATTTCCATGAATTGTGGTAAGCTAGAAATATTTGATCTCTTTTAGATGAAAATTGAATGTGAATTGATAATTTATGTCTGTATGTGTGTGGTTCAGTAGCAAACATGAGGCAAAGCCTAGAAAATTGCTCCACCATGAACAAAACTTGTCGGAGAGGAGTTTAACTACGTAGGACTATATGGAATTGCCAAATAGTACTATGACACCTATCTTATTGAATAGAAGGAAATAAAGCTGAAATTGCAGAGGCGTAGTAACCATTAGGGAGAGGAATACTGGTGAATGTTATTACATGAGAATCTAACAGTTGGCCTACGGCGCTGAACTCAGTGTTTGTTATGTATTGTGCTCAGTGTGGAAATAGATTATAAATTAGTTCTGAAGTAGGAGGTACATGTGGTAAAGTGGGATGATATAAATATTTATAGGGACTTAGTGTACTGACTGAGATCAGCTGTGAAGGTATCTGTATCTAATATGTGTAGTGTTTTACAGATAACCTTACTTACTGCCACATTTATATCTCAGTCAGAATTATTCTGGAATATTGTGTTGGCAACGTTATATGTCTAGGGTTATGCAAATGATGAAGTGTAAGTCACCACAACAACAACAGATAAACAATTTAATTATTCCACCACACTTGACAATACTGTGACACTCACAAACAGTCAACACTCTAGAAGACTATTTTAAAAGATTCAATGATAAATTTCAGATATGTACATATGTATTGATTTTCTCTACAATAGTGATCCTGATTCAACTACACAGTGAACCAGGCAATATAATAACATATAATTTCAAATATTATGTACACAGATATAAATGTGGTCTTTGCATTGACATACAATATTAGTATTCTATGTGTGTGAGTTGTGATGTGGTAATATGAGGTAATACTGGTTTTGTTCTTCAAGATAGATTCTTATTAGACATCATGACTGCATGTGCTTGTGTATGTTTGGAACTAGTATTGGAGATGGTCTCAGTTCCGAACATTAAAACAATTAATTGCCCCTCTTTAATTAAGTTAGTGTCATTTACGAGGGGTACATAGTGTTGAGCTCTTTTGGCCACAGTGGGCTTAACTTTCGTGATGGCGGCAGGCAAGGACTCCTCTGCTCGACTATTCACTGTTTCTGAAGACACCTCACTGGTTACTATAGGGACCCAAGAGTATGTTGTAGCCTCTGGATTCAGCAAACGCTCAGACCAGGTGCGGCTTCAATAACTAGGACCACAGTCCCTGAAACAAGAAGGATGTACCTTCTACTTCAGAACTAATTTATACTATCTGGCTAGACTGAGCACATTACATCACAAACACAGAGTTCAGAGCTTTAGTTTAACTGCTATCTTCTTCTGAAGCAGCTTACTCCAGTATTAACCTCCTTAATGGTTACTACGCCTCTGCACTTTCAGCTATAAGTCCTTCCATATCATAAGGTAGGTGTCAGTGTACTATGTGGTAATTCCATGTAGTTTGACTTTTCTCCGACACCTTCTGTTCAGGTTGGAGCAATATATATATAGATATAGGCCTTGTCTCATGTTCGCTACTGAACTGCACATATATACAGACATAAATTATCAACGTACATTCAATTTTCATTAAAAAGAGATCAAATATTTCAACCTACCAAAATTCAAGGAAATAAACACAGATACGTTGACTAGCAATGAATGTAGGCACAAATACTGGCACAAATTCCCATCTGCTTATGTTCCAGGCTTTTATTTAGCAAAAATATGAGCTGGCTTCAACGCACTGTTGCTTTATCAAGCTTATTTGAACTAGTGGTCTCGAACTAACGCTATCAATTAACTATATTAACAGACCTAACCAATCAGGCCATCTCTACCCAATCGTTTGAAAAAAGTACTCTTACTTCCGTCTCCCTTGACAACAAAAGATAGCATTTATAGTCCGACTAATCGTGTTTAGCCTTACATATCATTCCATCCAATCAATTCAAATGTAACTTGTGGCCTATTTCCGTACAATGGTGGTTTAAAATTCTGCCACTGAGCGACTCCGAGTTTTTAGGTTGTCTGACACCCTCATTATTTTCTTTTGCCTATAATTTATTAATTCCTGGACTATTTGCGTAACACTTAACATATTCTGTGTCAGCAAGCCCAAGGAATCCAAATATCTCAATCTAAGGGAGCTAGGTGGCTGCGTTCAAAATGTGCATTTTCTACCACCTCCTGTTCACTTCAATCCCCATGTGGTGTCTGGGTACTGTCATGTTTTCAAACGTAAATCCATCTAATGTCATCTTTCCTAATAAGAGTTTTCCAGGTTTTTTAAAACCTAACTCTGGGAAGGGTAGTGTTTTTATCACTGTCCGTCTGAAAAAAAGTTAGTGCATGTGGCCTTACACGCGTGATAGTAGTAATTGTATATCGCGTTACGCTTGTTGGGGGTGGCATTAATAGCGAGACGCGTGTTTAGTGTTGCATGCGTTCCTGATTTTCAGCCCTCCCTTCTTTCCATCCTACATCCATCTGTCCATTCGTAGTGTAATTAATTTAGGTCATACGCAGTGTGCCTCTCAATGTTTTTTCTTAGAAATGCAATACCCGTTTTAATGTGTTGTGGAAACGCTTGTATTATGCAGTGGCTTATATTTAACGTGGAAACGTTACAATTTGCAGACGAAGCATAAAACAAAGGGGATTTCGAGTACTGTCATTGTGACAGCACTGTTCTTTACCATTCGTCTTCCTTTTATAGAATTTATTTGTTAGGCTTTACATTTACTTTTTAATTTATATATGTGGATTAGAATATTTCACGACACCTCCCCTCTTAAAACAGACATCTTATGTCAGTCCTTTATTCTATATACACATAGAGAAATTTATTCTTTCTGGGGCTTACGGTGATTCTCATCACACTGATGGCGGCTTAAAAAATCCGCTCCCAGATTTGTTTTTCCACTTATATACTCTATGCTAAACTCAAATGGCTGTAGCAATAATGACCAACGGAGTAATCTAGTGTTCTCATGCCTAGCTTGTGCTAGAAACGACAAGGGTTTGTGATCCGTTTGCAACTTAAATGCCTTCCCATACAGATAAATATTGAATTTCTTTATCGCCCATATTACTGCAAGACATTCTTTTTCGCTAGTTGAGTAGTTGGTTTCAGCTTTATTCAACTTTCTGCTAGCATATGCCACTGGGCTTAATTCCCCATCCAATGCATCTGATTTCTGTAGCAGAGTTGCACCTAACCCAATATTACTGGCATCCGTTCTTACTACAAATTCCTGACTTAAGTCAGGTAGTTTCAAAATAGGTTTACTTGTGAGCTTTTCCTTCAATTCTTGGTAAGCCATTTCACATTGTGGTGTCCATGTAATTCGATCTGGGTTTCCTTTACGTGTCAAATCAGTTAACGGTGCACATATGGAATTAAAGTTTTTGATATACTTTTGGTAGAAACCACATAATGAGACAAAGGATCTCACGTCTTTCTTGGTTTGTGGTCTCGGGGCTTTCTTTAGTTTCTCCAAATTCTTTGGGTCAGGGGTCATATTTCCCTGATAAACTGTGTGTCCCAGGAATTCCAATTCTTTACATCCAACGCAACATTTGGTTGGTCGGGCTGTTAAATTCGCTTCCCTAAGTCGATTAAACAGCATGTTCAGAGAGTCAATGTGTTCCTCAAAGGTTTCTGTTGCTATAAGGATATCATCCATGAAATTTTTAATGCATGGGTTATTCAGAGGGTCCAATAATTTTCTCATCATTCTAGAGAAGACACTAGGTGCATTCTTCAATCCAAATGGCAATCTGTTAAACTCATAGTGTCCTTCTGAGGTACTAAAAGCTAGATATGGTCTAACCTCAGGCTTTACTGGAATTTGATAGTATCCTTTACTCAAATCCACTTTTGAGAAATACTTAGCTTTATTTAGCCTGGCAAACAACTGATTTGTATCCGGCAATGGATCCACCTGTCCTTCTGTAATAGCATTCAGTCTCCTGTAATCTATACAGAGTCTATGTTCTCCAGAGGGTTTCCTTAAAAGTACAACACTGGAACTATACGAAGATTCACTGTGTGAAATAATTCCTTCCTTCAACAAATAGTCTATCTCTTCCTTCAAAGCTTTCTCCTTAGCAAAAGGAATCGAATAAGGCTTCATACAGACAGGTGTGGGGTCTATCAGTTTCATATCATATTCCAATAAGTTTGTATGCCCCGGTCGATCTGTTAACACCTCTGTATGATTATCTAGAACCTGTTGCACTCTCTCCTTCTGATTTTTCGTTAAATGCGTACTGATTTTCACCTGTGCCGCTGTCTCACAGGGGTGTAATGGATATTCAAATGATGAAAGTGGTTCCTTCTTCATCTCCATTGCAATGGACAAGGTTAGCAAGTGTGTCTCTTCCTGATGTTCTCTTTCCAAATATTTCTTCAGGAGATTCACATGATAGATTTTTTCTTTCCCCTTCTTATCTATCTTATAATTGGTTCTAGACACCTTCTCTAGAACTGTATATGGACCTTGCCATCCAATTTGTAACTTATTCTGATTTCCGGGTAAAAGAAGCAGTACCTTCTCTCCCACAGCCAAATCTCTGTCTTTTGCCTTCCTGTTATAATAAGCAGCATGTTTCTTCCTGGCTTGTTTCAAATTTTCATTGGCAAGTTTCCAGCCAGTTTTTAAACGAGTGGTCAGCTCATTTACATATTGGTATGAGGATGTAATATTTTCCTCTGCTTTTTCATCCGTCCACGTTCTTAACAGTGCTTCAAGTGGACCTTTTATTGGCCTTCCAAACAATAATGTTGCCGGGGCCATACCGGTTGAACTATGGGGTACCTCCCGATAAGCAAAGAGGGCGGCGTGAAGGTACTGATCCCATGTATCTGGTTTTTCGTGTGCCAACTTTCTCAGGATCGACATCAACGTGCCGATAAATCTTTCCACTTGGCCGTTCCCTTGGGGATGATACACACTACAATGGTAGTGTTTGGCCTGGAAGATCCTGAAAACTTCTTCAGTTAGTTTCCCCTTGAACTGAGAGCCATTATCAGTCAAGATTTGATTGGGAAAGCCTAACCTTGTGAAAATTGTGAGTAATGCCTCTGCCACATGTTTAGAATCAATCGATGACAGGGCTACCGCCTCTCCCCACATAGAACAAGTGTCCACCAGAGTCAGAATGTAGCTGTTCCTTCTCTTAGTTCGAGTGAGAGGTCCCACAAGATCCACGGCAACTCTCTCAAAGGGTGTTCCCACTATGGGCATTTCTCCCAGAGTTGCTGGTGCAGTCCAATGTTTAGGTGCTACTCGTTGGCACTCTGGACAGGATTTTACATATCGTTTGATATCTTCAGTTATTCCTGGCCAGAAATAGTGACAAGCTATTCGCTGTCCTGTTGCGCTGATCCCCATATGACCACTGAAGGGAATCGCGTGCCCTAGTTCCAACACTTTAGTCCTATATGAAGTGGGAAGAACCAGCTGTCCGTGACCATTGGATTCAGATCCAGCCTTCCTATAAATCAGTTTGTTCTTCATATAGAATTCTCCCTTGCCTGGAGGTGTATGTGATTTGGGCAACTTCTTGAAACACGGCTTGAGTGTTTTGTCCTCCGCCTGTGCCTTCCTCATCTCATCTGGATGAGTATTTATTGGATTATCCTCCTCCTTTTTAGACTGTGATCTGGTCTGCACTGTTGCCAATATCACAGGTCTCTTGGGATTCCCCAAGAAGACATATCTACACCCCAATATCAGAGGGTAGATTGGCTCATTTATCACTGCTGCTTTTATGATTCCTTCCACATATCGCGTTTTCACCTTTATCCGGGCGACGGGAAGTGTCATGGTAGCTACATCCTTGGTTGCAGTTTGAATCTCCACTGTTTCTGTGGTGTATTGATCCGCCTGCACCAGGTGAGAACTCACAACGGAATCGTAATCTAAACCGGTATCATATAAACATCTTATAGTGACACCATTACAGATGACATCTTCACACACTGGGGGGTGGTATGGTTCCTGTAGTTCTGCAGGTTTGACCTTTTTTTCCTTTTTCCCCGATGTCATAGCAGCACAATGAGGAGGTTTCCTTCTACAATGGTCAGTGTCATGATTGTTCATCTTACAATTCTTACACCACCTTTTCCCTTGGTTGAAGGATTTTCTTTCATCATATTTCCTTTCATCGAATTGTGGGTTTTTATTTTTATTTTCATACCGTGGCCTATCAAATTGGTGCTTACCTTTGTTTTGATCCCTATGATCAAATTTATTAAAGTTCTGTGGTGCCCTAAAATTATCCACCTGTTTCTTTTTATTACCTGATACTTCTGCTTGGGCCGCTTGATACCTTTCTGCAACATTTAGCAACTCACCCAGTCTCTCTGCACCTTGTTCCATGAGAAACTTTCTCAGGTCTGGAGCCATGGACTCTCTTAATTGTTCTATAAGGACCATTTCCTTAAGATCTTGGGTTTTCCCCAGAGAAGTCCATTTCTCCAAGTATGTCTCTATCCGTGCAGAGAACTGGTGATAGGTTTCACCTGACAGTAGTTTAGCATTCCTAAATTTTTTTCTGTAAAATTCTGCGTTCTTCTCATATCTTAACAAAAGAGCCTGCTTTAGCATGTCATAATTTTCCTGATCATCTCTGTGCATTTTGGCAAAAACTTCATAAGCTGCCCCACGAAGTCCTTGAGATAACTTTAAGCTCCACCTTTCTCTCTCTAACCCATATGTGGTAGCTAATAATTCGTATCTATTTATATAGCTCTCAATATCATCGTCTTTCTCAACAAAATGATCTAAATGAAAGTTCATAGCTGAGGTTGAGGCTCCCTGAGTAGCAGTAGCATCAGAGGCAAAGGGACTGGCACCATTTTCAGGAGCAGGACCCTGAAACTCAAACTCCCTTAGTCGTAGCTCATGTTCCCTTTGTAATCTCTTCTCCTCCTTTTCTGCTTCCCTTTCTGCAGCTAATCTCTTCTCTTCCCTTTCTGCAGCTAATCTCTTGTCTTCTCTTTCTGCAGCCTTTCTTCTTTCCTCGGCTTCCAATGCGTTAGCCTCTTTGTCAGCCTCAATCTGCAACCTCTTAGCCTCAGCCTCTAACCTTCTTTCGGCCTCTTTTTCTAATCTTCTTTCTTCCCGTTCAATAAATTTGTCACATTCAGTAGTGACATAGGTAATCATAACTTGCCCCTCTAATCCCAACTCTTTTGCAGTCTGTACAGCCGCAGATCGAAATTTGGCCAGGTCCGCCATTTTATATCAGGTAATTAAATAAAATATTTAACTAAACAATATAATCTGTAATTATATATCCAATGGACAAAACAGGCACCAAGAGCTCAACCTTATTTAATTCCACCCAAGGATACCTTTTAACTTTTTATATTCCCTGAAGTGAATTACCCCCAATATTTATACTAGTAAAGGATTCAATATCCCGGACCGGACCCCAATATATGTGGTAAAGTGGGATGATATAAATATTTATAGGGACTTAGTGTACTGACTGAGATCAGCTGTGAAGGTATCTGTATCTAATATGTGTAGTGTTTTACAGATAACCTTACTTACTGCCACATATTTATATCTCAGTCAGAATTATTCTGGAATATTGTGTTGGCAACGTTATATGTCTAGGGTTATGCAAATGATGAAGTGTAAGTCACCACAACAACAACAGATAAACAATTTAATTATTCCACCACACTTGACAATACTGTGACACTCACAAACAGTCAACACTCTAGAAGACTATCTTAAAAGATTCAATGATAAATTTCAGATATGTACATATGTATTGATTTTCTCTACAATAGTGATCCTGATTCAACTACACAGTGAACCAGGCAATATAATAACATGTAATTTCAAATATTATGTACACAGATATAAATGTGGTCTTTGCATTGACATACAATATTAGTATTCTATGTGTGTGAGTTGTGATGTGGTAATATGAGGTAATCCTGGTTTTGTTCTTCAAGATAGATTCTTATTAGACATCATGACTGCATGTGCTTGTGTATGTTTGGAACTAGTATTGGAGATGGTCTCAGTTCCTAACATTAAAACAATTAATTGCCCCTCTTTAATTAAGTTAGTGTCATTTACGAGGGGTACATAGTGTTGAGCTCTTTTGGCCACAGTGGGCTTAACTTTCGTGATGGCGGCAGGCAAGGACTCCTCTGCTCGACTATTCACTGTTTCTGAAGACACCTCACTGGTTACTATAGGGACCCAAGAGTATGTTGTAGCCTCTGGATTCAGCAAACGCTCAGACCAGGTGCGGCTTCAATAACTAGGACCACAGTCCCTGAAACAAGAAGGATGTACCTTCTACTTCAGAACTAATTTATACTATCTGGCTAGACTGAGCACAATACATCACAAACACAGAGTTCAGAGCTTTAGTTTAACTGCTATCTTCTTCTGAAGCAGCTTACTCCAGTATTAACCTCCTTAATGGTTACTACGCCTCTGCACTTTCAGCTATAAGTCCTTCCATATCATAAGGTAGGTGTCAGTGTACTATGTGGTAATTCCATGTAGTTTGACTTTTCTCCGACACCTTCTGTTCAGGTTGGAGCAATATATATATATATAGATATAGGCCTTGTCTCATGTTCGCTACTGAACTGCACATATATACAGACATAAATTATCAATGTACATTCAATTTTCATTAAAAAGAGATCAAATATTTCAACCTACCAAAATTCAAGGAAATAAACACAGATACGTTGACTAGCAATGAATGTAGGCACAAATACTGGCACAAATTCCCATCTGCTTATGTTCCAGGCTTTTATTTAGCAAAAATATGAGCTGGCTTCAACGCACTGTTGCTTTATCAAGCTTATTTGAACTAGTGGTCTCGAACTAACGCTATCAATTAACTATATTAACAGACCTAACCAATCAGGCCATCTCTACCCAATCGTTTGAAAAAAAGTACTCTTACTTCCGTCTCCCTTGACAACAAAAGATAGCATTTATAGTCCGACTAATCGTGTTTAGCCTTACATATCATTCCATCCAATCAATTCAAATGTAACTTGTGGCCTATTTCCGTACAATGGTGGTTTAAAATTCTGCCACTGAGCGACTCCGAGTTTTTAGGTTGTCTGACACCCTCATTATTTTCTTTTGCCTATAATTTATTAATTCCTGGACTATTTGCGTAACACTTAACATATTCTGTGTCAGCAAGCCCCAAGGAATCCAAATATCTCAATCTAAGGGAGCTAGGTGGCTGCGTTCAAAATGTGCATTTTCTACCACCTCCTGTTCACTTCAATCCCCATGTGGTGTCTGGGTACTGTCATGTTTTCAAACGTAAATCCATCTAATGTCATCTTTCCTAATAAGAGTTTTCCAGGTTTTTTAAAACCTAACTCTGGGAAGGGTAGTGTTTTTATCACTGTCCGTCTGAAAAAAAGTTATTGCATGTGGCCTTACACGCGTGATAGTAGTAATTGTATATCGCGTTACGCTTGTTGGGGGTGGCATTAATAGCGAGACGCGTGTTTAGTGTTGCATGCGTTCCTGATTTTCAGCCCTCCCTTCTTTCCATCCTACATCCATCTGTCCATTCGTAGTGTAATTAATTTAGGTCATACGCAGTGTGCCTCTCAATGTTTTTTCTTAGAAATGCAATACCCGTTTTAATGTGTTGTGGAAACGCTTGTATTATGCAGTGGCTTATATTTAACGTGGAAACGTTACAATTTGCAGACGAAGCATAAAACAAAGGGGATTTCGAGTACTGTCATTGTGACAGCACTGTTCTTTACCATTCGTCTTCCTTTTATAGAATTTATTTGTTAGGCTTTACATTTACTTTTTAATTTATATATGTGGATTAGAATATTTCACGACAGTACAACCTTCTTGTTTCAGGGACCGTGGTACTAACATATTAAAGCAGCACCTGGTCTGAGTTTTGCTGAATCCAGAGGCTGGTAGCAGACTCCTTGGTTAATATATCGACCAGTGTGGTTTCTCAAGAAAACGGTGAAGCAAGCGAGCAGTGGAGACTGTTTCCTGCCGCCCACACAGAAGTTAAGATTCCGTGGCCAGAGCAGCTCAATCTTGTGTATACCCCTCCAAAAGGGACTTTACCTAAAATCTAGAGGGACATTTATTTGTTTCAAATAAAAAGAAACTGTGAAACTTTCCAATATTAGTTCCACCAGAAACAAACATTTGAAGTCATGATGACATACAACAACTTAGCTTGAAAAGCCAGTATTACCTCAGAGTACTACAGCACAACTTACACACATATTGCAATAATAATATATGTCAATACAAAGATTATATCTATAAATTGTGTACATACAACTTGTGATTACATTTGATTGTGATTCCTGGTTCACTTTGTAGTTGAATCAGGAAATCTAATATTTGAAGGAATTAATACATATTTTTAAAAGTTACCCTTGACTTATTAAGATAGCCTTATAGAGTGTTCTATGTATGTGAGTGTCACAGTGTTGTAAAGTATTGTGGATTAAATTAAATTATTTATCTGTCTGTTGGTTGTTGTGAACATACACTTCATCATTATCATAACCCTAGACATTCAACGTAGTCATCACAATATTCCAGAATAGGTCTGACTGAGGTCTAAATGTGGTAGCAAGTAAGGTCATCTGTAATACACCACACTTATTAGATACAGATACCTTCACAGCTGATCTCAGTCACTACACTAAGTCCCCTATAAATATTTATATCATCCCACTTTACCACATCAATATGGAGTTATACTGAGGGCGATTCATGTTCGTCTATTAGAAAATGACACTGCAATCGATGAATCATCAAGGCTAAGACTGCTGAAATTTGGTATCAAACGTAAGACCAGCAGGGATGGACGTATGAGAGGACGCATCCGCGGTGTATACAACCAGTGCGCAACAGGAACAATTAGCATTCATACCCTTCGACATTTGCTGCGGGAGACTGAGCAACTGTGGGTTTGCCCGGAGCGCATTGACGTCGATTCCGATTAACAATAACTTTTATATTGTTGTAATTTCTTAATCAAGAAAATGCGACGTCCGAAAGAGAAAACTGTCTCGATCAAGAAAATTCCAACAAGTTCAGAAGTTTGCCGGTGAGATTTGTTGATGGTTATCAGACATGCTGGAATGATTGGAAATTGGCGTCGCTTCAGGATGAATGACAAATAACATGGCCAGGTGCCAAGTCTCCTTTATTTGATTCTGTTAAAACTTCTGCAGCAAGGAAATATCGATGACGTCATTGAATGATCAATCGTGTTCTATTGCACAATCGTATTTTCGGATTCAAATTGCAGATCAGCATAACGATGATTCCCCCCCCCCTACTTCTTTTTAATGGCAGTGCATGAGGAGGCATAGCTGATGGAGTTTGCCAATGAATAAACTGGCTGGGTAGTTCCTAACATCATTGGGATCTTCAGATACTATTTGATCGGAGCTATAATAGATCTGTAGCTCACATGGAAGATTTGTTTTGATTTCTCTATTCAGATCTAAAGCCTCCATATTCTTGGTTTGGTTTTTTTTTTCTCAGGACTATCTTCATTGAACACGGACAACTTCATCAGTGCTCCGATCTCCTCCCTTAGATCACACAAGAAGGATCTTAGCACAGTGCACGAACTCCGTAACACCGGCAAGAATCCCAATGTGTGTATATAGGAATCCCACATTCTATAAATATTCTGGTTGTGGGTAGGTTTCTAATTTTTAAATTTAGCCAGGGCTTTTACTCTAGTCATATAAATAGTTTTCCAGCTCATTCTGTCCGTTCGTAAAGCTCCTAAAAATAGTAACACTCGCCAAAGAAAAGTGCTGAAAGGTTGGTGTGTATGCGCCATGTGAACGGCGTGCATGTTCAGACTTTGTTTGACATCAGGTGTAAAAGTGTCAAATACCCACACTTAATGTCTACGGTCGTTTATTTCCTCCAACGTGTCATTTTGTGCACCAAGAATAAGGTGGTCGGAGTGGATAAGAGGTAAGGCGTCTGCCTCGAGTTCTAGAGGTATCAGGTTCGATTACCAGTTGAGGGAATATAATTTATGGAAAATTTTATCATCACTTAATGGTCCTAAGATGTCATACTCCCCCCTGGTCTCCCTGGATAGTGAGATCTGATGCCTAACCTTCTCGGTTAAGGGCGAAATAATAAGAGACCCCGTGTGCAAGTCTCGCACGTTAAAAATCCAACGGCAGTTGAAAATACTAAAGAGTTGGCCTATTTTTTCGCTCTTATCCGAGAAGGCTAGGCATCAAATCTCACTACGTAGGGAGACCGGGGGGAGGAGGGGGGTTATCTTGTCGTGATGGCGCACTCTAATAGACTATTTACTGTAAATATCTTGATATTATCTTCCCACTTACAAGAACAACTTGTTAGCATGTGTCTTGGAAAAAATACGATATTTTAAATACACTCGGCTTCTTTCAAATCTGGTTGTCTCTTTATCAATCTCTAACCACCGACCACACAAGCAAGAATGTCAATGTTGACAGTAGGAAATCTACCATCCTTAGATGGTTTGGAGACAAACAATCCGTTTTAAATAGTGTTTATTTTTTTATAATTTGGAGAATATATAAGGTTTGGTTAGCTTGGAGTGTATGGAGACAGTGCTGTCACCAAAACGTTATATAAATGTTCATTTGCGAGTGAACTGTATTTAATTACAAACCGCATTCAATCACACGTCTTTGAGGATAGAAAGACAAGACTTAGTCCACAAGCAAATTCTAACAGGCAGTAAATGTAATGCTTTGAAAAGTTCTAGCAACCTCATAATGCACCACACATTGTTACAGAAACAACTCCTGTAAAAACACATGCAATCGTTTAATTCGGGAAGTGTAGTTTAATCTAAGAATGTCTCAGTCCTGGTTTTGTAGCACGTGAACATGAAAGAGCACAGTAAATATTTAGAAAAAAAAACTCTTTTAGTCTTGTCTTCTAGATATGCCATTATATGTGTGACATTTTCCATTTACATACATTGGTTCAAATGAAGAGGGGAGAAGGTTGTCAGCATAACGAGTTTAAACTACTATTTTTTCTTTGCAAAGTATGTGGTACGTAGAAGTAAATTTTGATTAATAAGTAAGTGAAGCCATAGGATCAATAGGAGCTAACATTATGTGGTTTTACAGATCGGTATCTCACATCACATGGACATCTAAAGTAAAGCCATATGATCAATATGAGCTAACATTATGTGGTTTTATAGAACGGTATCTCACATCACATGGACATCTAAAGTAAAGCCATAGGATCAATAGGAGCTAACATTATGTGGTTTTACAGATCGGTATCGCACATCACATGGACATCTAAAGTAAAGCCATAGGATCAATAGGAGCTTACATTATGTGGTTTTACAGAACGGTATCTCACATCACATGGACATCTAAAGTAAAGCCATAGGATCAATAGGAGCTAACATTATGTGGTTTTACAGAACGGTATCTCACATCACATGGACATCTAAAGTAAAGCCATAGGATCAATAGGAGCTAACATTATGTGGGTTTACAGAGCGGTATCTCACATCACATGGACATCTAAAGTAAAGCCATAGGATCAATAGGAGCTAACATTATGTGGTTTTACAGAGCGGTATCTCACATCACATGGACATCTAAAGTAAAGCCATAGGATCAATAGGAGCTAACATTATGTGGTTTTACAGAGCAGTATCTCACATCACGGGGACATCTAAAGTAAAGGAGGATTATAGCCCTGCTGGAGGATTAGTAATTAGACTAATGAGGATGAAGAGATACTTGACAGCTCAAAGCTCGTGTTTGAAGAAATTGAACAATTGGTGTTGTAACGTTTTAGAGACGAGTAAATCCGGGAATAGGATTATATAAATCCTTTTGGGAGTATCATCAACAGAAGTGGCACTCTGCACTGCAAGTCAGGAGTTGTCGTACAATGGTAGAAATACTCTGTGTACTATTTTGATCAACCAATCAGATTAGTTCACTCAACCAGTCAGGGAAGGGTTTCCCGTAATCGCCATCTCACGTACCACAATGGCATAACAGTGAAATGTACGAAATGTGTAAATCTAGGTTCGAATTTGGCAAATATCTTCAAAACGGATATTGGGAAACGATCCAACCTTTATCATAGCCACAGATGGGAGATATGTATGGACATCGTTGGTTAATTACTAATTACCCTATTTGCAGAGGAATTAGCAATACTGTGTGAATAATCGAAGAAACAGACACGCTAAGGCAGATATACAATCCGAGATTAAAATGAAGAATGATAGGATTAGAGTCAAAATTTCACACAAAGGAAGCCGAAAGTAAGCTACCACTAAATGGTATTCGGGTGAAAGTGATAGGTGAAGTGGATGGACAGAAAGGATGGGATCCTCGTTACTAGTAAAGCACATCTGTAATTTTTCTTGCTCTCCGATGTACACTTTTGGACGAAAAAAACAAGTGTGACGTAGTTGCTCTCCGATGCAACCGCAAATTTTGAGTACATGTAGAGGTGAGATTTCAAGATCAGGACACACACAGCAAATCCAGCAGTTTACAAGAGTGAACCGATTGTCTAAGAGCTGATGCTGCAAATTCGTCTCGACCTAGAGCAATTGCAACAGAAACAGCTTTACCAGGGTCCTGCATAATGTATTCTGAAAGTAACAGGGAATGTAGAATTACATTATTAAAATGGTATTCTGTAGGCTTATAATGACATAAGTCATGTACAGTAAACGTTATTACATTGGTTTGCATTACGATATAGATACTATTGGCTGAGATATCATGTATGGCTCTTTGTCGCATATTATGATATGATTATGGAAGATTGAGATACCATAAATATACCACAATCTTATCCAGCCTGGCACTGTGAATAGTTGTTTTCAGGACTGGTAAATGACACGCCATCATGCTATCAGCACTTGTTAAAGCTGGCTTGGAAGACTGAAGGTCAAAGAGTTATTATTTGGTACTAATAATAATTAAGTGGTACTGAAAGTGTACAAAGAAGAAGTAATCATTTTCACACTGAGAATCGCTCATTACAGACTCAAATATAATCAGATCAACAAATAAAATCCAGAAAGACAGATGTGGTCATGTGGGGAGGACAAACAAGCAATAGAGAGACGGATCGTCATCGGCGCTGAGGATCAAGAGTTGTGGTAGAAAAGGATCATAATCAGCGCCGAGGATTGTGGGAGAGAAGGATTATCATCAGCGAAGAGAATTAATAGTTGGGGGAGAGAAGGATCATCATCAGTACTGACGACCAAGAGTTGTGGGAGAGAAGAATCATCTTCAGCGATAAGGATCAAGAGTCGTGGGAGAGAAGGATCGTCATCAGCGCTGAAGATCAAGAGTTGCGGGAGGGGTGGATCATCGTCAGCGCTGAGGGTCAAGAGTTGGTTGAGATAAGGATCATCATCAGCGCCGAGGGTCAAGAGTTGGTTGAGATAAGGATCATCATCAGCCCTGATAATTAATAGTTGTGGGAGAGAACGATCATTATCAGCCCTGATAATTAAGAGTTGTGGGATAGAAAGATCATCATTAGCGCTGAGGTCCAAGAGGTGTGGGGGAGAGGGCTCATCATCAGCGCTGAGGACTATGAGTTGTGGGAGAGAATGATCATCATAGGTGCTGACGACCACGAGTTGTGGGAGAGAATGATCATCATCAGCGCTGAGGACCAAGTGTTGTGAGAGAAAAGGATCATCATTAGCTCTGTGTAACAGGACTGTGGCGTGTACTCACTAGGTGGCAGATGGCAGGCCTAGTGAAGTATTTCAAGTTTTTACACACACAAGTCTCTTTTGTTTATCTTCCAAGTTAATGCTATTGTGTATAAGTACTGGCCATCTCCGCCAGAGTTGGTGATTCATGGATGAACTACCTTTTCCTCCTTTGTTCAACCCTCGACTCGTTCTCCTCCTTCTCCGTTGTTATTATAGTGACTGATCGTTTAGTGGATTTTATAATGACTATTGACCTGGCCTACATACAACAACCCTCAAGGATAGTCTCATACATATGTTTTCTCTCTTGCAAAAACATTTATTTACATGTAATATTCTTCAATAATGCAGGTAATTCTTCATAGAGCTCACATACAGTTGTAACATAGTTGCTTCATACATAAACTCTTTATCTCGTGTATATATACTTAATCTCCCTTTGTTCTTCTATCATCTCCATTTACTTGTTTAGCCTCTTTAAACTCTACCTCAGTTTGCTTAATATGCCTCAATACTCCTGATCAGCACTTCCAACTCATTGTCTTGTGTGCCAGTAGCCTCCTGACAAAACTTGGTCAGACCTGCCTCTGTTCCCGGTCCTGAAAAGCATAATATAATTCTTATTCATGTAACAAGTCTTCCATACTCCATATTTGCATGCGAGAGCATGCAGGTAGTTCTTCATAGAAGTCTACTCTCCCAGTCGCTTACTTGTCGTAACTATTTCTGTAGACGACTCATTTGTTCACTCTCTGTGAACTTACTCTGATAAAAATATGATTTTCCTCTTGGATTGGAATTTCTTACCTTTTATTCGTATATAACAGTACCAAGCTTGACCATCAATGTATCATTCAAATACTTCTCTTCTCTAGGTTGCTTAGTCAACAAAGTTCTCAACATTTATTTGACATGTCGACTTGGGATTTCTGATTTACTTCTCCTGCAATTTTTCATCAATATGAATGATAAGTTCAAAACCATGCTTACAGGCAATTCCATGAATATCTCCCGAAATACACTCTCTACTGTGACTATAAGAACTTTCTTAATCATCTGCTATTCTGTCTGTACGAAACTTCTTAGTTATCTTGTATAGTTACTGACTAGAGCTATCACATCCTCTGAACCTTCTAAAACTTATGCTATTTCTGTCTAACCACAGAATCCTTTAATCTTCTGAGTTATCTCTACAGCTTATGCATTTTCTGTATAACTTCTGAACTTATCTGTAGAGCCACAGAATCTGTTAAAACTGGTGGCAACCGCCAAAAGCACTTCTTGCTTCTTCAGCTTCTGAAACCCGACTGCCCTTCAGAAACCCGCACACCTTTCTGACCTCTAGTCATTGTTCTCTCGTACGATTCAACCCGTACCTCTGATTTGCTGTCCTAACTTGTTTTTCTCTAAATTCATTGGTTGCACCTTTGACTTACAACTCACTAGAAAAATACTCACGTTTTACTAACGCAAGCGAAGTTAGTGAACCGTTGTCTGTTATTTTTAATCCTCACTCTATTTTCTTCCTCGTGAACTGTTTTTAAACGTTCACCCAACCTTAGCAATGTATTCCTAATGCCTGGGCAAACCCTACGGTGACATACTTTAAGCGTTCATATAACCTTGCCAGAAGCAAAAACAATGCTTGGGCAAACCCTACGGTGACATCTGAGAATTAAGAGTTGTGGGAAAGAAGTATATGCACAATGGGATAATCACCTGTTTGCCAGTCACTTTGATTACATGTTTTGCCCAGGGGCCTTGTGCTCCTTGGGTCCCCTCTACACCTCGTTTTACGGGGTAGAAGAGGTTCCAATTATGAGATGAGGGAAAGAAGTATCATCACTAGCGCTGACGACAAAGACTTGTAGGGGAGAAGGATCATTATCCGCGCTGAGTACCATGAGTTGTGAGAGAGAAGGATCATCATCAGTGCTGAGAATCAAGAGTTGTGGTAGAGAAGGAACATCACTAGCGCTGACGACAAAGAGTTGTAGGGGAGAAGGATCATCATCAGGCGCTGAGGGTCAAGAGTTGTAGGGGAGAAGGATCATCATCAGCGCTGAAGACCATGAGTTCTGAGAGAGAAGGATCATCATAAGCGCTGAGGACCATGAGTTGTGAGATAGAAGGATCATCATCAGTGCTGAGAATCAAGAGTTGGGGTAGAGAAGGATCCTTACTAGCGCTGACGACAAAGAGTTGTAGGGGAGAAGGATCACCATCAGCACTGAGGATCAGGAGTTGTGGGAGAGAAGGATCAGCATCATTGCTGAGGATAAAGAGTTGTAGGTGAAACAGATCGTCATCAGCGCTTAGGACCAAGAGTTGTGGGAGAGTAGGACCATCAACAGCATTATTATTCTTCAGCTCAACGAGGAGAACCAGCCATTAATAAATGTATACCAACCTTCATGCCCCATGTCTATAGTTCAATGACTTTTTTTATTTTTGTTATGATTTTCATGTCTGTCTCTCTCTACCTCTCTTGTGTTTGTTAGTCTTTCTTTACTTCTCTTATGTTTTTTAGTCTCTCTCTTCCTCTCTTATCATGTGTTTGTTAGTCTCTCTCTACCTCTCTTATGTTTTTTAGTCTCTCTCTACCTCTCTTATCATGTGTTTGTTAGTCTCTCTACCTCTCTTATCATGTGTTTGTTAGTCTATCTACCTCTCTTATCTTGTGTTTGTTAGTCTATCTACCTCTCTTATCTTGTGTTTGTTAGTCTCTTTCTCTACCTCTCTTATGTTTGTTGGACTCTATCTATCTCTCTTACCTTGTGTTTGTTAGTCTCTCTCTACCTCTCTTGTGTTTGTTAGTATCTCTCTACTTCTCTTATCTTGTGTTTCTTAGTCTCTCTCTACCTCTCTTGTGTTTATTAGTCTCACTCTACCTCCCTTATCTTGTGTTTGTTAGTCTCTCTCTACCTCCCTTATCTTGTGTTTATTAGTCTCACTCTACCTCCCTTATCTTGTGTTTATTAGTCTCACTCTACCTCCCTTATCTTGTGTTTGTTAGTCTCACTCTACCTCCCTTATCTTGTGTTTATTAGTCTCACTCTACCTCCCTTATCTTGTGTTTGTTAGTATCTCTCTACTTCTCTTATCTTGTGTTTATTAGTCTCTCTCTACCTCTCTTATGTTTGTTAGTCTCCCTACCTTTCTTATCTAGTGTTTGTTAGTCTCTCTCTCTACATCTCTTCCTACTCCACCTCCAAGTGGTGCTCCTGGAAACAGGCTGTATCACTGCAGTCTGAATGAGAGAGTAGGGATCGAAGTGGGAAGGCAAACCCGGTCCAAAAAATGCCGTGCCGAAGTCGGATGTGTCGGGCCGAAAGGCGCAGATATCGCAGCTTTGCTGTAAACGGCGAAACAATGCAACCAACGTCCTTTTCAGGACGAACGCAAAAGAAGAAGTATTCGAGTTGATATCCTCTGTGGGCAGAGGAAAAGACACAAACAATGGTAGGCTTTCTTGGGAGAGCGGAAGCCTACTGATTTGTCATTTTCAGATTGGGACGAAATCAGTTGTGCACTTTTCATACCTTTCGTTCTCTCCGACAGTATCACTTCATTTCTTCATCTATGTATCAATATTACAGATAACCTAGAGGAGACAATATGGGCGGAAGATTTAAGCCAGGAAATAAATTCATCGATGTGTTTGTGAGTTTGTAAAAATACAATCAAAAGTGTTATGGACATATTTGAAAGAGGAACTGGAATTGAAATTTTAACATTTTATATTTTAAAACACGCGGGGGATAGTAAGGATTAAACACCCCGACCCACATAGTTCTGAAGAGCGTACCATTGGGTTAATTTGAGAGCCGGAATACACTTTGGCTTTCATTGTCAAGGTTGTACCGATCTGTGACTTGATCTGAGAAATGGAAATATAATCTAGCGAAATCGGAGACACAAATCAGACTGCATGGCAACGTCAAATTAGCAACTCCCAGGAGCAAGAAATACATCGGTCTAGTATTCCAGAATAAAAAGTGACAGATCAAAGTATTGGCGTCTTTATAACTTAAAAGAAAACCCGCCATCTTAAATACAAAGACTGGAAACTTAAGGAATCAGAACACAAGTCATAATAGAAATAATAAAATTACCCAGACAAGTGATTCGAAGCATCTAATCCAAGTGCTGTGTCCATTCTACTGCGCGAGGAGATTGTATATCCCATTTTGGGGCAAGTTGTGAACATACTTGTATAGTTTAAAATTGGAATTGTGACATATCTTTACTTGCTATGTTGGTATCCCAGTCACAGGAGGCTGGCAACCTCAACATATGAAAATAGTATATTCATAAACCACTACCGCTAGTGGTACAGAAAACCGATAGCAGAGGTCACCCCAGACTCCATATGGAGCAGTGAGAAATATTGATTACATTACATGTGCCTGTATAGTTCCATTTAGTGAGATATATGTACCTTGCTAATTGTAAATCAGGCAAGCCATTGCCCTCGCGCTGTCCAGACACATTTCCCCCATTAAAGTAACTAGAAGAATAACGGTGATTTCTAATCATATTCCTTGAGTTATAATGTGAAAACTCAGGGAGAATAGTTTATTCAGAGTCTAACATTGGTGGGTGCACAGCGAGACAATGCGCCTGTTAATTTACAGCCCACAAATGTACTTAGCAGAGGCATTTGCTATTTTATTTTTCCTAAAGTTCGTGTAAAGAAGCTGCTGTCAGACTGTTCGTGGTACGAAGCTGCAACACTAAAGTTTCAACACCACTTGTTGTGAGTCAAGAGCAGGGATTCAACACTAACCACATATATTGGACGAGTTGTGTGGAGAAGTGCTCTTATCACAAAAGAAATGACGAAACCACTGCTGCAGGACTCACTTCGACCAGTTAAGTTCTTATTAAAGGAAACAGCAAAAGGACAAAATTTTATAAATCCTCAACTCCTGTCTCAGTGAAGACACATTTTATATACATCTAAAATTCACCATCATTATTTTAACCTGTTAAAGACTAATTGATTATTAAATTTGTTACTTGTTATTCTAAAACAAAACAATCATAGTTGATTCAGTGATTATAGGTATGACAGCAGACGTTAAAGATTCTTTAATATATATACATCTAGACATATATTTACACACATTTCGCTGGATTTAAACCAGCTGGGGACTTGAGCGGGATAAAACCTTTGCTTAAAACTTCACAAAAGGCGACGGATCAGATATAAGATGATAGGAAACTCTAAACAGAGCGATACAACAGGAGGCAATCTGATCTTCAGAGTAAGTCATCCTACCTCCGTCGATCACGTGTTTCAACCCCTTACTCTCCTTTACACTGTAAGGGGGGCGGGCCCACCTGGATCATGACTTCCAAGTAGCAGCCTCCTGTTTGTGTAGAAAATTGAACCCACTCCACCTTGCAGCTTTAAAATTCACAATTTCTTCCAGCTGGAAGCAATTGTAAAAGTAACCCCTATGTTGAACACAAATTATTGTCCCGATTTCCATCGCCCATTGCGGTCGATCCACAGCACACCACGACCAGGGACTGACACTGACACACCTGGGAGAAGCCGACGAGGCGTGAAGCCACTGCGAGCTGGCAACTGAAATCTACCTGCAACCGACACCTCAAATAAGATACCGCGGGTTACCTGTAGGCCACCGCTCTTTCACCAATGCAACGATGCATTGGTGAAAGAGCGGTGACATTTTATGGCAGCGGTTTCGCTTGGGTCATAGCTCTCAAGTGGTATACTTCTCTTAACTACTGGGCCACAGCTTTGAACTGAACCCATTTCGTTAAGGGGGCATCGCTAAAATAGTTATTTCCACCTAATGCTGTAAGAGTCTCTTTTCGCTTAATTTTTAAGGGTAACTCCGAGTGCTGCGATCAGCATCTGCGTCCTTCCAGAATCTTGGACTTATATGTTTATGTCTCTCTTGTAAGCATCTTTCAAACTTCAGCTGTGGTTGCCTTTTTTTTAAATTTTATTGGGGCGGGGAGGCACGGGGCAAACTTGGTTCAATATTAATTTTAATCCAGTTGAGAGAAATTTAGCACTTTCTTGTAAGAAATATAGACTTTATTTATTATGACAGTTACAGAAATAATTGTTGGCAACCTCCGTTGTGGTGCTTGGCCGGTTATATGTACTCGTACAAACTAGGCAAGTATCGATTCCTTACGCATTCGAGAAAAACAAAGCGGGAGGAGGGGGTAGGGACCAAAGTCATTACCCACATAAACAATAAGCATGTAAAGTCATTGACTTGTAACTAACTTTTCTGTATTCGCTACACAACAAGACATTGACGTTGGGAACTCTTATCAATTTTCCAATATCGTCGCATTTCTTTTTCCTTCATACTGAAACGTTAAGATACATTCATGAGTTTTATCTAAGGGACGTAATTTTTTTTACAAGGGGAGTAATATAATTTGGCGTGCTTGTAATAAATTTTAAGAAATTAAATAGTTATTTTATAAAACTTTTGCAAACACTTTTGTAGCAAAGAAGATACACACAACGTATTTTTAACCTCTGAGAAAATATTTCTGCCGTTTGTGATTATTATTGAAATATGTATTTGTATTTTATAGGGGATAAATAAGTGTCCGCTGGGCTACATTCGCTTCAGCAAATAAGTAAAACACGAGTTTCTCTTGCTGGATAATAGCTAGGAATGCTAATATAAACTAGGAATAGCCATAAATTAAAAAGAAACAAAAATTTTAATAGGCCCAGGCGCCACGTGCTTTCCATTGCGTGGTACGGCAGACATTTATATTTTTCTTAACTCATCAGGAAATAGCAATAAGTTGAATCCTCCTAAACTGTAATCATAGATCCTAGTAGTGTTAACCAATTATTAATAATAAATATTAGTGGTTAAGGGAATTTTAGTTTTGCCAGATCAAAAGATTTGAACCAAAATAGACAAAACTTCTAAGAATAAGAACAAGATAGCACAATAAAATAATTAAATTAATAATAACAAAATCAAAGAAAGGGAGCTAAAAGAAATAGGAAAGAACAATAAGGAAATAAATTCAAATAGGAAAGTAGGACATAGCTCATAACCAAACATGCCACCTAAAACTAGAGCACAGTCAGTTGAAGACAAAACGTGGGCAGAAGCAGTTAAAACCAAAGATAGGGACACCAGACATGATAAACTAGAAGAGAATAGTCAGGCCCCCATAGAAGAAATTTCTAACCCAAAAAATAGCAATGAAAGTACCAAAGAAGAATCAAGACATAAAGCAGTAGGCAGAAACAACGAAAACGAAGACGCGGGAACCCGGACAATAAAATGACAGACGGGAAAAAACAGGACCTCGAACACTGAAATCGAAAGGATAGAGACAATAAGGGAAAAAGTGGAAGGAGACTCAGAATGAAAAACAACAAAGGAAGGCAAAACGTGGGCAGAAGCAGTTAAAAACCAAGGTAGGGACACCAGGCATGATAAACTAGAAGAAAATACTAAAAAAATAAATTGCAATGAAAGTACCAAAAAAGACTCAAGACATATAGCAACCCAGGCAGTTCCCAAAAATAAAGATGTAGTGAACACATGTCGTCTAAAGATAACGCAAGTAGCTGGTGACACTGTCAAGATCAAGACACTAGATGAAGACAAAATTATAAACATCCTTGATCCTGTGTTAGGCAAAAAGGCGATAGCCAAAATTTCCAAAACTCATTTTGGCATAATAATTACCCCAAATCAGAGTGACAGAATAAAAGAGATGTTAGAGGAACTCAAAGAAGAAGCAAAAACAGTGACTCTTGCACATGACATAAAAGTAAAGATAGAGCTAGCAAAAGAGACCAGTAGATGTGGGTTAAAAGGGATAAACACTAACCTTTCATGCGAGGAAGTTATGAACATCCTCACAAAACATAACTCAGACATAAAGATGGTACACGTGGACAGAATAATGGTGAAAGGAAGTATTGTAACCCCAGTGGTTATAATAACGACAGAAGGGAGAGAAACCCCTAAAACGATACTATTTGGGAAAACCAAGAAGCACACCGAAGCTTACATTCCCCCTGTGCTACAGTGCTCCAACTGTCTGAAATTCGGCCACGGAAGGAACAGTTGTAAGGGGAGAACAGTTTGTAGATACTGCTCCAGTAATCACCCCTCTACACAGTGTGAAAAGGCAAAGGCAGATACCGACTACAAAAAGGCGAATGAAAACAGAAAGTGTATCAATTGTAAAGGGAACCACAGTGCCAGGTTTCAGGGCTGCTCAGTGTACCAGCAAACAAAACAAGCACTAAAAGAATCCATCTTAACAAGAAAACCATTTAAAACAGTAATGAAAGAAATAAGAGAAAACACAAAAAACACAAACAGTAAAGTTGCAGAAGAAATCAAGTCTCTTAAAGAAGAAATTAAAACGCAGCAGTCAAAAGAACAGAAAATAACTAACAAAACAAAAGAAAACAGCCAGCCAGACAGTTCAGCTACAACACTGGAAAATGTGAATTCACTGAAAAGTGCAGAGGCAGTGCTTCAAGAAGTGAAAGCCATACAGCACCAAATTTCACAGGATATAGCTAAACTGACTGTACTGAAAGAAGAAAATGAAATGATACTAGTCAAACTGTCCGAACAAAAAGAAGAAAGTGAAATAATACTAAAAAGAATGGAAAGTGAAAAACAGGAGATTAACATAGGGAGAGAAGGGAATGTAGCATTGGATGAAAATAGGAAAGTGGTCAAAAAGAACAAAAGGCAACAGGAAAACAAAAGCAACCTAGAAGAAACTATCAAAGAAACTATCAAAAAACATTTTGAGACACATTTACCACACTTAGCGGAAGAAGTTAGGGATATAATGACAAGTATAAATAGGGATTTTTTTGAGAACTTGATGGATAGTGGGTCCACAAGTACAGGAAATGCAGAATAAGAGCAAATTTGATAGCTACCAAAATAAAAGGTACACTAGATGATGTTAAAATTCAATTTAGAAAGATTTAGAATTATCCAGTGGAATTGTAGGGGTATTAAAAAAAATTTTGCACCCCTACTATCAGAGACTGGAGGAAATAGTGATATATATGCTCTTCAAGAGACCCATTCAAACCCAAATAATAGATATAGTTGTAAGGGCTTTAAGATAATTAGACACGATAGGAAAGAAGGTAGAGGAGGAGGTGTCGCAGTATTAGTTAGCGAAAAATTTAAAATCATAGACTGGGAAGTATTTAATACAACCAATATAGAAGGTATCCAGGTTACTATAGCTGCTGAACCAAACAATCTAACAATTCTAAATGTATATGCTAAAGATGGCACAATTAAAGATGAAGAAATACTAGCCATAAGCACCAGACTAGGCCCCAAAACAATCATAGTAGGCGATTTTAATTCCCATCATTGTGCTTGGGGTGGACAACATGCAGATAATGCAGGAAAATGCCTACTTGACTTCATAGAAAACAATGAACTACTAATACTAAATGATGGATCTGCAACAAGAATTAATCCACAAGCTAATAGGGCAGACTCAGCAATAGACATAAGTATAGCAACTAACAACCTAGCGAATGTAAATTGGGAAGTGTTACAAGACACAAACTCAGATCATCTGCCCATTGTAATAACCATGCATGAAAATGTCATTCCAAACCCAGAACCAGAGAAACCTACCTTCAACTATAAAAAAGCAAGCTGGGAAGCTTTCCAATCAGAGCTGGAGGTGATGGAATATAAAGACATGGAATCAGATGATACTGACTTGTGGGCAGAAACACTGACCAATGAAATTCTGAAAATAGCAATAAAGTATATACCAAATAAAAATATGCCACAACACCTTAAACCAATAAATAACATTAATAACAAAAGAGAAACTCAATGGAATAAAGAACCAGTTGCCTGGTGGAATAAAAGCTGTGCAGAAATTCATGAGAGAAGAAAAAGGGCCTTACAAAAATATAGAAATAACAGAACAGAAGAAAACTATGATAAGTATAAACTTATTAGGAATGAATCTAACAGAATAATATTCAAAGCGAAAGAAACTAAGTGGAAGGAGTTTTGTCAGTCACTTAAACCTAGCACTCAAATTAGAGAAGTATGGAAAAAGCTTAAGGCAATCAAAGGGAACAATAAGAAAACAATAATGCCAACAATCAAACTACCAAAGAGAGCAGAAACAGATAAAGAAAAAGCTAATGCCCTTGCCGAGTATTTCTATAAAGTCAGTGCAAAAAGTAGGAAGAAAATGAGAGAAGAGAAAGACTTAGGATACAGTTTTTAAAAGAACTACCAGACCAGATAGATGAAACAAACTATTTAGATGCTGATATAACAGAGGAAGAAGTAACTAATGCAATAAAAGATAAATCTAATACTGCCTCAGGGCAAGATATACTTAGTTATGAAATCCTTAAGAAAGTACCCAAAAGAACTATAAACATAATAACTTCACTTTATAACAAAATCTGGAGCTTAGGAAAGATACCAAAAGCATGGAAAGTAGCTATGATAGTACCCATTCTAAAACCAAATAAGGAAGCCCATGATGTAAGTTCATATAGGCCTATCTCCTTAACATCACAACTAGGTAAAATACTGGAAACTGTTGTGAATAAAAGAGTTAAATTCTACCTAGAAAAAAACCAGTTATATAGCCCAAACCAGTCAGGGTTTAGAGCAGACAGAAGTACAGTAGACCAGCTTGTAAGATTAGAACATGATGTAAAGTTATGGTTCAAGAGGTTAGAGAAAACAGTGGCAGTCTTTCTAGATGTAGCTAGAGCATATGATGAATGCTGGCGAGATGGAGCTCTTTACAAAATGAAAAAGATTGGCATTACTGGTAAAACCTATAGGTATCTAGAAAACTTTTTACAGGACAGGTATTTTGCTGTACAGGTGAATAATGATAGGTCAGAAATATATGAACAACAGAATGGGATTCCTCAAGGATCAGTGATCTCTCCTTCAATTTTCACTATAGCTGTAAATGATTTAGCAGATGAATTTAATGACATAAAGAATGCAGTATCACAATTTGCAGATGACTGTGTCATTTGGCGATCTGGAAAACACTTGGACCATGTTTACAAAAAACTTCAAAATCAAATAGACAAAGTTTCAGAGTGGATGAAAAGTTGGGGCTTCCAAATTAATGTAAACAAAACAGTAGGTATGATTTTCAGCAAAGGAAATTTAAAAAAAAATAACAAAATCAATATAACCATTAAAGGACAGAAAATATGTACCTCCTCAACAACAAGATTTCTGGGCATAACTTTAGATAAACAACTAAATTATAATAAACATATAGACAATTTGGTAGAAAGCTGTAGGGGACCCCTAAATATACTAAGGATTGTAAAAGGTAATGGATGGGGGGCCAGCAATAAAATAATGCTTTTGTTCTACAAGTCCTTCATCAGGGGGAAACTGGATTATGCCAGCATAGTCTATGACTCAGCTGCAGCTTCTAACAAAGCAAAACTGGACAGGATTCAAAATGCAGCTATGAGAACCATTACAGGTGCATTTATATCGACACCAGTAGAAGCTCTAGAAGTAGCTCTTGGCATACCTCCCCTTGGTCTAAGACGGAAAGAACTGAGATTAAATTATTGGAGTAAAGTAGCACAAGAAGTGACCCACCCAGCACATAAAGCATTTGTCAAAAACCAACCAAGTGTATGGGACGTCCCCTTAAATAAAGATAGATATCCAACAGGGTGGAGAACTATAGAAGACCTAATGCAGTTCAAAGAACTATCAAACACAATTGAAAATAGTAATAAATACAGAAGCAAAATACCACCATGGGAACTAAAAACACCAATCATAGACTACTCTTTTACTGAAAAGATCAAACAAAACATAGAAGATAAGGAAGCCAAAATGATAAGTAGAAAGTTCGTAGAGCAACTAACTAAACAAAGTCTGGCCGTCTACACTGATGGATCCAAGGGTGATAGTGGGCAACTAGGTGCCGGAGTTGTAATACCACAATGGGGAATAAAAAAGAGCTACAGTGTAACGGAAGGGGCATCGATTTTTACTGCAGAGATGGTAGCAATTCTTAAAAGTCTAGAAATAATCGAAGATAACCCACCAGAAGCTGTTACGATATTTACAGACTCACTATCATCACTACAAGCACTAGAACACCCAGGTAAATGTAGCCGGCCAGACATAAAGGAAGAAATTCTAGCAATTACTACATCACTAGAGAACAGAGGATGTAGTGTGAGGCTAGTGTGGGTTCCAGCACACATAGGTATAGCTGGCAACGAGTTGGCAGACCAGAACGCCAAGAAGGGAAGAACAAGTAAAAACAATATAAAAGCAGGACTGGGAAGGTCAGAGATCAAGAGCCAAGTGAAGGAAACTATAAACGAGGAATGGAAGACAACATGGAAGGAAAGTAGAAAAGGCAGACACGCGTTCAAACTGCAGAAAGAACCAACGAAAACATGCCAGGTCAGAGAAGAATTAAAGATACCATCGAACAAAAAACTGTGGCGTCTCCGACTCGGTGCAGCATACTTCATGGTAGAAGAACCACACTGCCAAGAATGTCAGGAAGAGAATGACATAGACCACTACCTGATCCACTGTAAAAAGTATGAACAACAAAGGCTTGAATTAAAAACTTACTATAGAAATCACAATATAGACTTAACAGGTGATAAGGTTTTAAGTATAGATGCCCCAAGAGATGCCCAATCAATACTTAAAAGATATATACATAAAACAAAGGAAAAAATATAAGGTTAGAACTTCAGGAAAATCATCCAACTAAATAGAAATTAAGCAACAAGAACTAACAAAGCATTAACAAAAAAATAATTACTCATAGGACAAGGAAAGACAAGGTATTAAAAAAAAGGACAACAACTCAAAAAGAACAAATACTAATACAAATTAAAACCAAGTGTAAAGGACAATAGTTATCTAGAAACAATACAAAAGAGAAAATAAAATTGACAAATACTAATATAAAAAAAATCAGCAACTGCAAAAGACAACAGTTATTTAAATTGAATACAAAATTAGTAAAAAAAAAATGTCACTAAATACCCCAATTATAACCAACTTTCAGGTTGAACAGGGTAGACCAAGATGGAACGAGAAGAGGCAACAATGATCAGATGTTGAGTGCCCGATCTCCACCCATCAACTCATCAAAACAACAACAACAGGTATAATTAATAATTATAATCATATTCATTATTTTTGACCGGCACAAAGTGCTGCCTAAAATAAAGTTGAGACGATGTGTTTGGCGAGTCCCCATTGTAAGCTCGAAAATGACTATACGTCCCTACCAACCATGTCCACCAAACATTATAGCATGAGGTGACAAGAGGAGCTTTCATTGTATAGTGACTTGAATGGACATTAAAATACATGGAGTCCACGCAAACATAACAGTTTCTCAACTCCCACATTTAGTCTTATTGTATGGTTCTGAAACATAGAAAACAACGAAGACGTTAAAATCCGCAGTGATTACATCACACGTAACCGTACGGTTCCATTGATAAGTCTACTTTACTAACGCCGTGTACCTATCCGTTATCATGGTCAAGTTTTGTGTAATGTTGTTTAAATAATATTAGTCCTATCAATACTCTACAGCTCTAACGGGAGAGCCTGTGACGAGTCCTGTCGTACCAGATAGGTTGTAAGTTTTATTTTGGTTCCGTCTGAATAGAGTGGATGGTGATAAGTACGTGAGAAATAGGTGTGAGAAATATATTCCACGGGTAAATAGCTTAAGGAGAAGATATGTCTCTGGAATGAGTAAGTTTCTCTAGTCCAGCCTGTCTATACGACAATAATTTAGTACAAGACAACCTTGCCCTCCTCATACATATAAATATACGTTTAACTACACACACACACAGCTATGTGACAACACGACATACACACGTGAAAAACTAAGGTTAATTGGGTATGGACCTGACCAACTCACAAAGTTAAGTTTCTTTTGTCTATTTCTCCACGTAACGTTTCTACTTTCGCATACGGGATCGGATAAACTCTGGTTCTTACAGGCATCTCGTTTTTCAGCTTCATATCAAACTCCACGTGATGTGTACGAAGAAGTATGCCCTTTTAAGACTGCTGAATACTGTTTCAGTAACGCCTTAGTTTCTGTCTGTAGTGGTTCTGAGAGGGTGTCGCCGAATTTAACATCTTTAAATGACTCCGTTTGTTATAGTGGGTATTACATGCAACTATCGTCATCTTCCTCATCTTCGGTTTCTATAGCGACCGCCAAGAGATGTTCGGGGGAAGGCACCGGTCTTTCTAAGTATTTCTTTAACAGATTTATGTGGTACACTTTTTAATTACCTTTTATAGAGATCTTGTAGTTCGTTCTCCAGATCTTTTTAAGGACGGTAAACGGCCCTTGCCATCCGATGCGTAGTTCGTTGGTTTCGATAGGAAGTAACAACAAAACTTCCTCTCCTGGTTGCAATTCTCTCTCTTCCGCTGCTTTGTTGTATCTTTTAGCGTGTTTCATGCGTGCGTGCTTAAGGTTGCTCGTTGCTAGGTCCCATCATAGTTGTAACCGTTCCTTTAGTTCAGACACGTACTTGAATGCTGAGACGACTGTCTCACCAGCCTTCTGGTCTGTCAGTGACCGTAGTAAGGCTTCCAGCGGGCCCTTAATGGGTCTGCCGAATAAAAGTGTAGCTGGCGGTAGCCTTGTAGAGGCCTGGGGACTTCACTGTAGGCGAATAAGGCTCATCATGGTGAGGCTTCCTTTAACACGGTCTACAAATCCACTTACGGCCGGATTATAGGGGTTGATGTAGAAGTGCTGGTCTCACACGATCGTAAAGATCTCCTTCATTAACAAGCTACGGTACTTGTTGAGGGAATCCCAACCGAGTAAAAATCTGCACTAGGGCTTCTGCGACATACCTGGAATCCGTGCTTGTTAGCGGGATAGCTTCGGCCTTCATAGTGCATGTGTCGACTAAAGTCAGGATAAACCTGTTCCTTCTTGTAGTCCTTTCTAGGGTCCTATAAGGTCGACTGCTACCCGTTCAAATGGAGTCCCCACTATTGGCATTTCTCCCATAGGAACTGGGGGTGTCCAATGCTTGGGTGCCACACGTTGGCACTTGGCGCAGGATTTAACATATATGATGATGTCAGTGTTCATTCCTGGCCTTCAAAATAAGTAGATATCTGCTGTACAGTGGCGTTTTGTCCCATATGTCCCCACAATCGGCTCTTTCGGTCTCCCTATAAACACATATCTACAACCAAGTATGACTGGGTAGATCGGATCCTCCATTATGGTCGCTTTAATAACACCACGGACAAAATCCGAGTGTATCTCCACCAGTGCTACAAGGAACGTTATGGGTGCATCTTCTTTAAAAACTCCCCATAATTTGACGGTTTCTTCTCTACCATCGCATTGCTATTTTCCTCATACTGAAACGTTAAGATACATTTAGATTTTAATCTAAGGGACGTAATTTTTATTACAAAGGGAGTAAATATTTGGAAAAGTTAGTTATAACTTTTAACACATTAAATAGTTACTTTATATAGATTTTTGTAATTCTTTTGTAGCAAAAAAGAACTCATTTGTTGCGTGCATATTTTTGACGCACATATTACAAAAAAATCGATATGGTTATTTAATATGGGAAAAACATAGTCATGCATCCATCTGTGTATGAAAATGCTGTTTATTGTAAAAGCGAGATAATCCATGTCTGATTCACACTTTTGATTATAGGAGTAATCGGTCTGGATATCGATCCAGCGCAAGAATAGTACGCTTGCGTTTGTACTTAATTTTAGGGCCAGAAAATATATTAATTTGCTTATTGTGTTTATGGCCTGAATTCATATGTATTACATATTATTAGTACAAGTAGAATCAGTCCTATATTGTATATTTTGGATGGGTATGAGGGACTAGATTCTTGTTAGCGGAAGTATGAGTTGTCTTAACAAGTCGTGATGAGTTCCGATGTACTGCTAAGAATGGCGGGGTACGTTTTTCAAGAGCTGGTCCCTTCGTCAAGAAAAAATGTCTTACGAAGTGGTTTTTTCTTCTGGAGGAGATAGTGTCTCTACGATAGTTTGTGTTAGAGACTCTCCTTATGTCAGTATATAGATGATTCGGACTCCAGGTAAACCCAGCTCGTATTTTTGATGATCTCTCGTCGGTTAGGCCTAGCTTGACTTTTGGGTGCTTCGATATGCTAGTGTCGTGTTTTGTATCGACGAAGATGACAGATTTTCCTGCAGCGGTTATGGCTACGTGAACTAACCTGATCACCGTAGTGCTGCATGGAACCATTCATGAAATCCTTTATATATCCATTGTAAATTAACTTTGGCTGATATTCTTCCTATGAATGAGTGAACGACAACTCAGGAAGGTAGCCATGTTGGATTTCGGTCATCGTCTGTTTTGATCACTGCCAAGAGAACAGATTATTTATCTTATTATCGGACAGTGACAGAGAGATCTCAATCCTGCTAGAAACCCCCTTTTCGTGGTTTCATAAGATGATGTATCATGACATTGAACTTTGATGTACTACCCATTATTTCTGCATGTGTCATGACTTCAGATCTGCTATGTATACCTACAAATTGTTATGTCAACAAAGCCTGATGTACTCGTATGTCCCAGTGTGTACGTCTGAATAAATTGAGTAAACTAAGATTCCAGCAGTCTGCATTGGTGCCTTGTAGACACATGTGTATGAGTGATTATATTGGTCAGCACACGAACAGTACACCATTCGCGGTAATCACACTCTACACTACTACTTCATACATACACCATCCTGCGTCGGCTGAAGTGACCAAGTTTAGGGCCTGCTTCCCCTGGAGCCTTTGCCTTCCCTAACTCAGGACTAGGGTGAGTTACCCATTTACAGCTGGGTAGACTGGAGCATGCCTGATCTCAACAACACACCACTCTTCCTTACAGAGCAGACAGACTGATACTTTACAGTGGTGTACTACAGGTGTAGTAAGAAATAACGTCTTTACAGTGGCGAGCCAGATTCCTGGGTCCAGCTTACGCAGTTTTGTGTTGAGAATCACAGTTTACAGCTGAAAGAACATTTGTTTGAACACATCAACACCAGTAGGACAGCTTGACCTGTATTACCGATAGGATGCTGTATCTAGGTCAGCACTTGTTGACAGTTTTTCGCTGTACAGACAGTATTACACAGGACAGTGGTATCAAGTGTAGAAAATATCTGGAGCAATATTGTTGACATTTCTCAATGTACAGAAGAATCGCAGTGTTGCTGAATAAAGTGCATAGTTCATCGTGGGATCTTCATATGCTCAACAGAGAAAAAATTGACAGTGTAATAGTTTAAACTTAAATCTATTACTGAATAAAGTGGCAAGTTAGTATTATTTAAATAAACTGTGCCTACTTTACAACACTATACTGGCAACACATTCCATTCATGACATAAATGATATTGTATGCTATATGCTATTTATGCTTACATGTTATTTGTTGTGTATTAAATTAGTTTATATTCTGTGTGACTAGAACAGGAAATACCGAGTAATATTGGTCTTGTTCTGGCGTTCGATAGGGAGCAATTTCTTAATTGAAATTTGCTTGCAACATAGTTTGCAAATATTTGGTTAGTTGTGACGACTGTTTCATATTTGTATTTGTAACATTTTTTGTGTTCCTTAGTTTTGTTTGATTTGTTTGTATAATTGTAGGTCTCATCTTTCCTTTCATTTCAGTTTTTTACACCCTTATGTTTATACACTGTAGCGTTATTTGTCTTGTTATCTTATGGCAGTTATCATCACAGGTTCTGTGATCATTTTTTTCATTTCTCCTATTTAATTTAATTTGATCTCTGCAAATGTTTTCAGATTGTCTTTTCTTGTTTGTCATTTGTAATGTCTTTAGTTGACATATGACGTATAGTGGTATACACTGATAGTATAGTACAGATCAGTACTTTCTGATTGTTATTGGAAAAGGGAAATATTTTTTTTTCCACAGGTACTCAAGTGATCTTTGATTACATTGAGGTATACAAGACCTTTGTAAGGCTTGTCTCCCAAAGTTATTGGTAAAGGGAAATATTTTTTTTCCACAGGTACTCAAGTGATCTTTGATTACATTGAGGTATACAAGACCTTTGTAAGGCTTGTCTCCCAAAGTTATTGGTAAAGGGAAATATTTTTTTCCACAGGTACTCAAGTGATCTTTGATTACAGTGAGGTATACAAGACCTTTGTAAGGCTTGTCCCCACAGTATTTGAGATACAATTATTGTTGTCCACAGGTACTCAAGTTATCATTGGTTATTGTAAACCATACAAGTTTGGACTAAGACTAAGTCTAAGGTATAGACTTGTCTCCCATTAACAAAGAGAGTAATTTATTTACTTTTTCAGGTTTCTGATTTAAGAAGACAATATGTCTACATTAGATTATTTCATTACACTAGGAAAATCTTTTGATAAGACTGGAAAAGACTTAGAACAATGGGCTGTTGCTCAATATGACAAAGCATTAGCTGCAGAAGAGAAAAAAATTGCTGCTGCTGTTGAAGAAAAAAAAATTGCTGCTGAGGAAAAAAAAGCTGCGGCTGAGGAGAGAAGACTTCAAATAGAAGAAAAAAAAGCTGCTGCAGAAGAAAGGAAAGCCTTAGCTGAAGAAAAAAGATTAGAAAAAGAAGCTGATACTGCTGCTGAACTTAAGAAATTGCAGATGCAAGTGGAGGAAAGGAGATTTGAGGCAGAACAGAAGAAATTAGAAGCTGCTGCAGAACAGAAAAAACTAGAAGTTGCTGCTGCTGCAGAACAGAAAAAACTAGAAGTTGCTGCTGCTGCAGAACAGAAAAAACTAGAAGCTGCTGCAGAACAGAAAAAACTAGAAGTTGCTGCTGCTGCAGAACAGAAAAAACTAGAAGTTGCTGCAGAACAGAAAAAACTAGAAGCTGCTGCAGAACAGAAAAAACTAGAAGTTGCTGCTGCTGCAGAACAGAAAAACTAGAAGCTGCTGCAGAACAGAAAAGATTAGATAGAGAAGCTGAAGAGAGAAAAGCAATAAGAGAACATGAGTTTGAATTAGAGAAATTAAAATTGACATGTATGAGTAATGTTAATCAGGCATCTGGTGGTAATGGTAAACCCTTTGTGTACAAGGTCAAAGTACCAGCGTTTAACCCTACCAGTGATGACATAACATTTTGGCTTTCTAGATTTGAACGGGCTTGTCGATCTCATAATGTTGACAAATCACAGTATGTGAATCAGTTGTCTGAAAATCTAAAAGGGGAGTCTCTGAGTAAGTTATATTTTGTTGAAGAGGCCGACAAAGACAATTATGATGCTGTTAGGGCAGCTTTGATAAAGAGATATCAGCTGTCTGAGGAAGGTTACCGTCTTTTGTTTAAAACAATGAGACCTGAGGTAGGTGTAGAATTCTCAGATTTCATCTCAAAAGCACGAATTACACTTTCACGATGGATTGAATTATCCAAAACAGAGAAAACATTTGATGGTCTTACAGATTTATTGCTAAGAGACAAGGTCATGTCTTCTGTAAATAAATCATTCCTAGAGTTCTTACATGAGCGTAAACCTAGTACAATAAAGCAAATGGAAGAATATTGTGACCAGTATGCCACGGCACACCCTGACATGATTCTTAGTAACTCTAACATTAAAGAGAGTATGCCAGTTGCTTCGGCAACAGAATATAATCAGAATTACTCACACAAATTCCAAGGAGCTAAAAATAAATTTGATAAAAAGGTTAATTGGAATAAGTATCAAAACCAAGATAACCACTCAAATCAGGGTTCTTCTTCGAAGAACTGGAATCGGGCTGATAGTCCTCGACACGCGAGGGGTACCCATAATGTTAGAAATTCTCGGAAAGGGAGTAGCTATAGGAACTACCCAAGTGCTTCATGGAGACAAAAGAAACAATATTACAGGGATACTCAATATAACGAGCATGATGATTATGATCATGAATATTATGATTCAAACCCAAATAGGGGTTATAACAGAGGCAATAATAATTATAGAGACAATTATAACCGAGGTAGATCACAACACAAAAGACATGGTAAATCTTATTACCAGGCTAACTCTGCACAACAGGAGTTCCACGACACCGATAATCAGAATAATGATAAAAAAGACTCCAATAGTGTAGCAAATTCCGCTTTCGATTTTGCTAGAGCATCTGAGTGTTCGCAATGCAAAACATTATTCGATCCAACCACAGTTTCTACTTTAAGCTGCGGTCACCCACTTCCCGCTCTCCATGCGTCAATTGCGCATAATGGAAGGGGTGCTCTTGTCTTTAATAGGGGCCTAATAGATGGTACTCCGGTATCAATTCTTTTCGACTCGGGGTGCACTACCATTGGAGTGAGGCAATCACTCGTAAATCCTTCTCGAGCTACAGGCAATATAGTCAAATGTGTAACATTTGGTGGCACATTGGATAAGTACTCCACTGCCATTATCAATATTGCTACGCCTTTCTTTACAGGAGAAGTGCAAGCATGTCTCTTGCCGAATCCGATCGCTGATCTTATCATCGGTCGCATTCATGGAGTGAAAGAATGCACTCCACAGCAAATTTCTAATTGGGAAAATGTTAATATGCAATCTGCTAATGCAGTAATCACTAGGGCTCAAGCTCTTAATATGCCACAATCTTCACATTCTGAAGATAATGATGCGCAGATCCAAGATGATCCCTTGGAGATTTCCCACGATTCCTTTATCAAACAGCAGGAAGATGATCCTACTCTAAAGAAATTCTTTACTCTGGCAACAAAAGGTGATCCGAATAAGGATACAAATCGTAAATCTTGGATTACGATGAAGAATGGCGTACTTGTACGTATGGTACAAGACTCCGCTAAGTCCATTCATTCTCAAATCCTTGTGCCTAAAAATATGAGAGTTAAAATTTTACAGCACGCTCATGATTCGCAGTGTGCTGGACATATGGGTTTTTCCCGTACTAAAGCTAGAGTTCTTCAATCTTTCTTTTGGCCTGCTGTGAATAAGGACATACGAATCTATTGGCGATCTTGTAAAGTATGTCAAGAGATTAAATCCAGAGGTCCACGCCATGATGCACCTATTCAGGCTGCAGACATTCCCATTCGGCCATTTCAAAAAATGGCGATAGACATCATTGGTCCATTTAAGATAAAGTCTGCTAGAGGACACCAATTTATTTTGACGTGTGTTGATATGTGCACACGTTGGCCGGAGGCTGTTCCTCTAAAGAGCATAACTACTGCTGATGTCGCAGATGCTCTTTGGTTAATATTTTCTCGTCTGGGGTTTCCAGCAGAAATATTATCCGACCATGGTACCCAACTCATATCGGATACCATGTCTCAAGTAATGTCGACTCTGAAGATAGAGAGATCGCTGAGTAGTATTTATCATCCTATGTCCAATGGGATGGTGGAACGTTTGAATAGAACTCTGAAAAACCTACTAGGTAAGATAACAGAAGATCATCCTCAGGATTGGGATAGGGTTTTACCCGCGGCTCTCTTTGCATATAGAGAGGTCGCCAACGAACATACAGGATTTTCTCCCTTTGAACTTGTCTTTGGCGCGAAACCGCGAGGTCCTATGTCCTTACTTCATGATCTTATAACTGCTGATAATATTGTCGATGACACAAAATCCTCTTATGAATATGTCATCGCACTTAGACACAAGATTATTGAAGCATGCAAATTGGCAACTGCTTCTTCTGAATTTGCGAAACAGAAGGCAAGGGAATTTGCCAATAAAAAGAGATGTTTGCGTCAACTTTGTCCAGGTGACAAAGCATTTGTCTTGCTACCTTGTAGGGAAAATAGACTTCTCATTTCTTGGAAAGGTCCGTACGATATAATATCAAAAGTTTCCGATGTTGACTATATCATCGATATTGACGGGAAGCGTAAAACCTTCCACATCAACATGCTCACGGAATTCCATGAACGTCCTGATTATTTACAACCTGTTTTCCAGGCAACGGACGATTTTCCAGTCCAACATGGACAGTACTCATCTCTGTCAGTAATACAGGATGAGGAAACGAGTTTCTCGGATGTAAATTTACCTTTTCCAATGATTCCTCTTCACTCTAATGAATCATGGAAAGATGTTGCAATTTCTCCAGAATTATCTCCAGGAGAGCAGAAACAAGTTTCTACTATGTTAGAACAATTTCAGGATGTCCTTACTGACATTCCTGGTCAAACGGATGTCATTCAACATGACATTATTCTTACTGACCATAGTCCTATAAGAGTCAGACCGTATCCTATCCCGATACATTTTCAAGCACAGGTAGAGAAAGAGTTAGATGAGATGATAGAGTTAAAAATTATTGAACCATCCACATCAGCATATTCTTCGCCGATGGTTATAGTACGGAAAAAAGACAATAACATACGTCTTTGCGTGGATTATCGCAAATTGAATCAAGTGACTAAATTCGATGCTGAACCTATGCCTTTACTAGAAGAGCTACTTACGAGACTATCGAATTCTCACTTCTTTACTAAACTCGATTTGTCTAAGGGATATTGGCAAGTTCCACTATCCGAACACGCCAAACCGTTTACTGCTTTTTCGACGCCTAGGGGTCTATTCCAATGGAATTTCATGCCTTTCGGTCTTATGAACGCCCCTGCTACATTTGTACGCATGATGCGTCGAATCCTATCTCATCGCTCAGATGTCATTGCGTATCTTGATGACATCTGTCTTTTCAGTGATACTTGGAACGATCACTATAATGGTATAAATGAACTATTGTCTATCTTACGCGAGCATAACCTGACAGCGAAACCATCGAAAGCATGTATTGGTTTTAGCGAAATATCTTTCTTAGGACACCGTGTTGGTCATGGGTTCCTAAAAACAGAAGACCATAATACAAGTAAGATACTTAACATTTCTATTCCTAAGACTAAAAAGCAAGTACGAAGTCTCTTAGGTCTAATACAATTTTATGGACGATTCATACCGAATCTGTCCTCCATTATGTCACCTCTTTCTTCCTTGCTAAAGAAAGGGTCTCCTAATGTAGTCCATTGGACTCAAGAATGTCAATCCTCTTTGGATAAGGTTAAAACTATGTTTTCTACTTCACCTATCCTAGTATTACCTTCTAAGGATAAGACATTTATTCTTCGTAGTGACGCTTCATCCACCGGGATTGGAGCTGCACTAATGCAAGAGTACTCTGGAACTCTGCATCCTGTGATGTATATTTCTCGGAAATTAAATGCCGCAGAGAAGAATTACTCGGTCCTAGACCGTGAATTATTGGCTATGGTTTGGTCAATCCTTAAACTGCAAAGATTTCTTCTGGGCGCGCATTTCATTGTGGAAACTGACCAGAAAGCTCTTACGGCTATTCAGAGTAAAAATCTGAAGAGCGCGAGATCAACGCGATACGCGATTGCTCTACAGCCATTTCATTTTTCGGTGCGAGCTATCCGTGGGTCAGAAAATGTGATGGCAGATATTTTGTCTAGATGCCCACATGATTCATAACTGTTATACAGCTTTGATACAGTTGTTTCTATGTTGAAATGTGTACACATATGTAATATATCATATATTGATTGTAACACTACTTAGCGGTTCATGGATATTTATTCACCGCTGATCTTTCAATGTTTTTCGTCTTTGATGATCATGATGTTAAGATATCTTAGATGGAATTTATGTATAAACTAATGTGGAAATTGTGTCATTGCTAATATTGTAGTATGCGTTGGTGACACCTCTCTGGAAATATTAATACTTAGAGAAGTGCTTTCTCTAAGGTCATAAAACTTATGCTTATCATCTGCGCATTGTTATTGGTGCGTTGTGAGCCTATTGTATGTTGCTCCTAGATGTATTTCAAAAAAAAAATGTACCATTTTTTTTTCCCGAGGGGTGTGGTAATCTGTTGCGTGCATATTTTTGACGCACATATTACAAAAAAATCGATATGGTTATTTAATATGGGAAAAATATAGTCATGCATCCATCTGTGTATGAAAATGCTGTTTATTGTAAAAGCGAGATAATCCATGTTTGATTCACACTTTTGATTATAGGAGTAATCGGTCTGGATATCGATCCAGCGCAAGAATAGTACGCTTGCGTTTGTACTTAATTTTAGGGCCAGAAAATATATTAATTTGCTTATTGTGTTTATGGCCTGAATTCATATGTATTACATATTATTAGTACAAGTAGAATCAGTCCTATATTGTATATTTTGGATGGGTATGAGGGACTAGATTCTTGTTAGCGGAAGTATGAGTTGTCTTAACAAGTCGTGATGAGTTCCGATGTACTGCTAAGAATGGCGGGGTACGTTTTTCAAGAGCTGGTCCCTTCGTCAAGAAAAAATGTCTTACGAAGTGGTTTTTTCTTCTGGAGGAGATAGTGTCTCTACGATAGTTTGTGTTAGAGACTCTCCTTATGTCAGTATATAGATGATTCGGACTCCAGGTAAACCCAGCTCGTATTTTTGATGATCTCTCGTCGGTTAGGCCTAGCTTGACTTTGGGTGCTTCGATATGCTAGTGTCGTGTTTTGTATCGACGAAGATGACAGATTTTCCTGCAGCGGTTATGGCTACGTGAACTAACCTGATCACCGTAGTGCTGCATGGAACCATTCATGAAATCCTTTATATATCCATTGTAAATTAACTTTGGCTGATATTCTTCCTATGAATGAGTGAACGACAACTCAGGAAGGTAGCCATGTTGGATTTCGGTCATCGTCTGTTTTGATCACTGCCAAGAGAACAGATTATTTATCTTATTATCGGACAGTGACAGAGAGATCTCAATCCTGCTAGAAACCCCCTTTTCGTGGTTTCATAAGATGATGTATCATGACATTGAACTTTGATGTACTACCCATTATTTCTGCATGTGTCATGACTTCAGATCTGCTATGTATACCTACAAATTGTTATGTCAACAAAGCCTGATGTACTCGTATGTCCCAGTGTGTACGTCTGAATAAATTGAGTAAACTAAGATTCCAGCAGTCTGCATTGGTGCCTTGTAGACACATGTGTATGAGTGATTATATTGGTCAGCACACGAACAGTACACCATTCGCGGTAATCACACTCTACACTACTACTTCATACATACACCATCCTGCGTCGGCTGAAGTGACCAAGTTTAGGGCCTGCTTCCCCTGGAGCCTTTGCCTTCCCTAACTCAGGACTAGGGTGAGTTACCCATTTACAGCTGGGTAGACTGGAGCATGCCTGATCTCAACAACACACCACTCTTCCTTACAGAGCAGACAGACTGATACTTTACAGTGGTGTACTACAGGTGTAGTAAGAAATAACGTCTTTACATCATTAATTAATTTTAAATTCCAAAAAACGTTTTTTGCAATTCGTTACTGTTATAAAAATATTAGTTTATATTTTATATATAATAAATAAATGCACGCTAGGTTCAACCCATGTCAGTAAGTATTTATAACACGAGTTTCTCTTAAAGATCAGCTCGCTCTCATTAGCTTGTACGTTTTTTTTTTTGACCGGCCCGAAGTGCTGCCTGAACTAAAGTGGAGACGACGTGTTTGACAAGTCCTTTTGTGAACCTGAAAATGACCATAAGTCCCTACCAACTTTCTCCACCAAATATTATAACATGAGGTGACAAGAGGAGCTTTCATTGCATAGTGGCTGGAATGGGCATTAAAATACATCGAGCCCAACTAAAATATAACAGTCTCTCAACCCACACATTTAGTCTCATTGTGCTAGACTCTGAAACATAGAGAACAACGAAGACGTTAAAATCCACAGTGCATGAATCACACGTAACCGTTCGTTTCCGTTGGTAGGTCGTCATTAGTGCGTCGCGTTATAGACTAACCATAAATCCTAATGCCGTGTCCCTATCCGTTATCATGATCACGTTTTGTGTAATGTTGTTTAAATAATATCAGTTCTATCAAAATTCTACAGCTCTAACAGGAGAGCTAGTGACTCAAGTCCACAAAGCCTGGAAACGTGTTACCGTAGTTACAAGACATTTGTTTATGAAATAACGTAAATAGAGGAAGAGCCAAAAATAGTCAGACACAAAAGTAGAGACTGACCCAAAGAATTAGAGGGAGACTGAAAAAATAGAGCCAAACACAAACAATAGAGGCAGGCACAATAATAGAGACTGATCCACAAAAAATAGAGCCAAACACAAACAATCGAGGCAGGCACAAGAAAAGAGACTGATCCACACAAAAATATAACCAAACACAAACAATAGAGGCAGGCACAAGAAAAGAGACCGATCCACCCAAAAATATAACCAAACACAAACAATAGAGGCAGGCACAAGAATAGAGACTGATCCACAAAAAATAGAGCCAAACACAAACAATAGAGGCAGGCACAAGATTAGAGACTGATCCACAAAAAATAGAGCTAAACACAAACAATAGAGGCAGGCACAAGAATAGAGACTGATCCACAAAAAATAGAGCCAAACACAAACAATAGAGGCAGGCACAAGAATAGAGACTGATCCAAAAAAATAGAGCCAAACACAAAAAATAAAGGCAGGCACAAGAATAGAAACTGATCCACAAAAATATAGAGCCAAACACAAACAATAGAGGCAGGCACAAGAATAGAGACTGATCCACACAAAAAAAAGCCAAACACAAACCATAGAGGCAGGCACAAGAATAGAAACTGATCCACAAAAAATAGAGCCAAACACAAACAATAGAGGCAGGCACAAGAAAAGAGACTGATCCACAAAAAATAGAGCCAAACACAAACAATAGAGGCACGCACAAGAATAGAGACTGATCCACAAAAAATAGAGCTGAACACAAACAATAGAGGCAGGAACAAGAATAGAGACTGATCCACAAAAAATAGAGCCAAACACAAACAATAGAGGCAGGCACAAGAATAGAGACTGATCCACAAGAAATAGATGCAGACACAAACAATATAGGTAGGCACAAGAATAGAGACTGATTCACAAAAATTAGAGCGAAACACAAACAATAGAGGCAGGCACAACAATAGAAACTGATCCACAAAAAATAGAGCTAAACACAAACAATAGAGGCAGGCACAAGAATGGAGACTGATGCACAAAAAATAGAGCTAAACACAAACAATAGAGGCAGGCACAAGAATAGAGACTGATCCACAAAAAATAGAGCTAAACACAAACAATAGATGCAGGCACAAGAATAGAGACTGATCCACAAAAAAATAGAGGCAAACACAAACAATAGAGGCAGGCACAAGATTAGAGACTGATCCACACAAAAAAAGAGCCAAACACAAACAATCGAGGCAGGCACAAGAATAGAGACTGATCCACACAAAAATAGAGCCAAACACAAAAAATAGAGACAGGCACAAGAATAGAGACTGATCCACAAAAAATAGATCCAAACACAAACAATAGAGGCAGGTAAAGAATAGAAACTGATCCACAAAAAATAGAGCCAAATACAAACAATAGAGGCAGGCACAAGAATAGAAACTGATCCACAAAGAATAGAGCTAAACACAAACAATAGAGGCAGGCACAAGAATAGAGACTGATCCACACAAAAATAGAGCCAAACACAAACGATAGAGGCAGGCACAAGAATAGAGACTGATCCACAAAAAATAGAGCCAAATACAAACAATAGAGGCAGGCACAAGAATAGAAACTGATCCACAAAGAATAGAGCTAAACACAAACAATAGAGGCAGGCACATGACTAGAGACTGATCCACAAAAAATAGAGCCAAACACAAACAATAGAGGCAGGCACAAGAATAGAAACTGATCCACAAAAGTAGAGCCAAACACAAACAATAGAGGCAGGCACAAGAATAGAAACTGTTCCACAAAAAATAGAGCTAAACACAAACAATAGATGCAGGCACAAGAATAGAGACTGATCCACAAAAAATAGAGCCAAACACAAACAATAGAGGCAGGCACAAGATTAGAGACTGCTCCACACAAAAATAGAGCCAAACACAAACAATCGAGGCAGGCACAAGAATAGAGACTGATCCACACAAAAATAGAGCCAAACACAAAAAATAGAGGCAGGCACAAGAATAGAGACTGATCCACAAAAAATAGAGCCAAACACAAACAATAGAGGCAGGCACAAGAATAGAGACTGATCCACAAGAAATAGACTCAGACACATACAATAGAGGCAGGCACAAGAATAGAGACTGATCCACACAAAAATAGAGGCAGACACAAACAATAGAGGCAGACACAAGTATAGAGACTGATCCAATAAAAATTGAGGCAGATCCAAACACTAGAAGCAGACAAACAAAAACGGAGGCAGACCCAAAGAAACAGAGGCAGTCACACAAAAATAGAGCCGACGCAAAAACATTAGAAGAGAACGTGAAATATATATACAAGACAAATGTAGAAAACTTGATACACGTTGTAACAGCTAGGGCGTAAGGCGGAGAAGAAGATAAGTGAATGTGGAAGTCTGACCATCATGGTTTATATTGTTGAAGAGGTCGTCATTCACATACCGTCTCTCACATTCATTACGCATTGGAGACAAAGAAAGGCGGAAAAGGGGTGCGGGGGGGGTGGAAATGGGGTTATATCTACTACTTAGTCGTTCCCCTTCTACCGTGAGGTGTAGAGGTTTGGAAGAGAGAGCGCCAGACTATCCTTTTGGTTGTCTTCCTCCTGGCCTGGTTCCATTCTAGTCCTCGGTCCTTGTCGCAGAGAGATTTATGATTAACACATTTCTATATCTTTTCTCTATTCTACCCGTGTCTTCTACTTTATTATCGCTCTTTTATCCTTTTTCTTTTTCCGCATTCGTTTGATTGTGAAAATATAACTCTCCCATTCAAACCTTCGCCTGCCTCTTTTCTTTTTTAGCAACAAATTGTTATTGCTGTTAAGCTAAGTTCTTGAGTAGACCGAATAGTGTGAAATTCGTTCTCGACAGACATGATGACAGACATATCGTCTAGAATTTTCATCCGACACGAAGCTTCTAAGGTTAAGTTTCTCGGTGATGGGTGTGAGAGGTGGCAACATGCATCGCTCGGGAATGACCAGAAGTAGCGGCAGGTGTTAGAACGAGCACTGGCAGTTTTATTGCCGGCGCCTGAGTTAATGTGAAGTGTTAAGACGGGACGCTATTTCGGGTTTTCGAGAATGGCGTGAATCCTTTGTCTGTTTTCAGATATTATACCAGAGTAGTTAGACTGCATTCATTCAGTCCTCCTAAGTTGCAATAGACGGATCGCTTCGTGCTAGAGAATAAGCTTGTATAGCGAAGTTCTTAGTTTTCTCGACAATTTTGCCGAGCTTCTAGAATACCGATATAAGTGAATAATTCTAGTTTCGTGGTGATTGCCTGTAGTTCTGTTGGGAGGTAATATTAATATCTAGTAGGTTGAGTGATTTAAGTGGTGATCGCATATTTCATTTTCACTAGTTTTATTTCTGTGTAGAGTGATTAAATGATAATTTAGCTATACTCTCTAAGTTTTACAGTGGATAGCAGAATAAATTATAATTTCTGGCGAAAAAACGCATTCAGATATAACTAAATTTAATTAAACTGCTAGTAACTAGTAGAGAATATGTTAACTAAACTAAATTAATGCACTGAGTCATCATTGAGTATTAACGAAATATGTACGTATTTCTAATTCATGAGGATTGATCTTTGGTAATGACTATAATTTATTTCACGGGAGTTTTAAACGATGAGACAAGCTTTAAGCTTATAGTTTCTGATTTAAATTAAATAACCGAAGTGAATATATATGTTATTGTACGCGGGGTAGACATAGGATATGTGTATACTATTATGTGTTCTATATGTTTTTTTCTAATAGAGTATTCTGGGGTAAGCCCAACCTCCACCAGCGGTGTAGTACATATGAGTAAATCTGAGAAGAAACAAAAACATTTGTGTCCTTAAATACGTGGGTTTACAAAGTAAAACCTGTCTGGCAGTGCGTTTGCATCCAGAAACGACAGAGTACCCATTTTCACAAACTTTAAGGCTAAATGAAGTAACTGGGCCGATCGCGCCAGATTAAATTCTTCCTATTAATCTCTAGTACATGCAGCCCTGTGGCGAACTATATTACAAACAATAACATTTCCGACATTTTGGACGTATTGTGGTGTGACCAAGAACATATATACATATTGAGAGAAGTTATCAACCGGGCATTTCTGAAGTACTGGAAACCTCGAGTTCTGACACTGTAAGCCCGTTTAAAATTTCTTATCTGACCTGAGTCAAGTGACATTAACAGAAATCTGAAATAACAGTTAAAGTGGAAGCTCCCCGGACCATTGGATGAAACCGGATCTGCAGAGCTGGGTTACACATTTACTAAACGAAATACAGATTTACGGTACGATGTGTGTGTCCTGAAGTTGCGCCAGACGGCGAACGCCAGCCAGATTGTAGGTAAGAAAGTACGACAGGGGCCCCTGCTGAATGAACCAAGTGAAAGCGGAACGAGTGATTCTTTCAATTTGTTTGTATTTATGCACCCACTTTGAAATTTCTTTATGCAAGTTTGTTGGTAATGATATTTCCCTCGTAGAATAGATTAATGTATAAACTATGTTCTTAACCTTAGAGGGAAATCTTAGACTATAGCGTATGAATCCGTGACTCTTTGGGGCTATCACTGTTCTTCTAACAGGATCGTGTGCTAAACATCGAGGGAAAAGATTACACCTATGGGTCTATTCTTTCAGTAATTCATGTATAATTATATGTGCTTGATAAGCAAACTTATTTGTTGTGGACAATGTTCTTTATGTTAATAAAATTTTCATAAACTTATACCAGTGTGTTAGTCAGCTTGTCCCAAATACCTATATTCCATTGTTATAGTTTTCATGTCCGTGCGTCTAACTGTCGTCACTTGTGTGTGTGTGTATGTGAGTGGTATATATATATATATATTAATATATATCATAATAGACTGTCTGACTCCACTAAATCTGTTGTAGAAGATAGGCTGAAAGAGAGAAGATTCTCGATTTCAGGGACAGCCTCTATTAGTTTCTACCATCTCACTCGTGAAAATCTATTTCTATTATCAAATCCCACAGAACTATCACCTATTCTATTTCTATTCAGAAGGGACCAATCTATGTCTTAATTCTCCTATCGAAAAATCTACGACAGTCCTTCAAAGTTTGTCTAATGTTGTCATCCCAGCGGACTCTGGGTCGTCCTTGGGGTCTGGATCCCTAGCTCTTTGTTTCACATGCTTGTCGTGGTAGCCGATCTTCTCCCATTCTGCAGACATGGCCAAACCATCTTAGTTGGGACTGTTCTACTTGGGTCTGCAGGGGGTGGGATTTTAGGCCTTGACGTATCGTCTGATTGCGGACCATGTCTCTTCTTGTTACTTCATCCACGTTCCTCAGATACCTCATTTCTGAGGTTTGGATCTGGCTTTTGTGGGTTGTAGTCATTGCACATGACTCGCATCCATATGTCAAGACTGGGACATAGGTGGAGCGGTATACAGCCACCTTCGTTTTCTTATTAATCTCTCTCTTACTGAGGAATCCTTGATTTATGGCCTGAAAAAGTCTCCCAGCTGCTGCTTTTCGAGTGGCCAACTCTTCTTTGATGCCTCCCTTTTGGTCTATAATAGCTCCTAGGTATTTAAATTGGTCGACCTGCATCCAGGACCGGTTCTCCCAGCTAAATCTAATGTCTTCTTTCATCTCGTGATATCACCATGGATTTTGCTTTAGAGCTGCTTATGACCATCCCTCTCTTCTCCAGTTCTTCCTTCCAGACTTGCAGGTTGGATTGGAGATGTGCCTCTGATTTAGCAATCAGGGCACCATCATCAGCAAATGCCAGATCTGAAATGCAGATGTTATATCCGTTTCATGAAATTATCTTGCGTAAAGAAATTAGGGGGAGACCACAAAAAATAGAGGCACACACACACACACACACACACACACACACACACACACACACACACACACACACACACACACACACACACACACACACACACACACATCACACACCACACACACACACACACACACTCACACACTCACACACACACACAAAACAGAGACAGTCACATAAAAAAGAGGTAGACAACACAAAACCAGATGCAGACCTAAATAAAAACACGGAGAAACGAATTTGAGATATATACAAGAAAGATGAAGGAAACGTGACACGAATTGTAACAGCTGTCACATAAGACTGTAAGGGAGAGAAGAAAATAAGTGAATGTGGAATTCTAAATCTCATGGTTTATATTTTTGATGAGGTCGTTATTCATATACCGTCTCTTACATGATATATTCCAAGTGTTTTACGATCTGCAGCTTTTACCGTCTGTGATCAAGCAGCTCTGGTGATCTGAAAGCTGTAACACGTTTATGGCGCCTGATACAGAGCGCCCATCCTACTAATCTTTTCATATTCATCAAATACTACAGACTACACTTGCAAATATAAGCAGACTAAACGTAGAAGTAGAGCAGAAAATGACAATTTTAAAATTCATGTACAATGTCAGTTTATCCTAATAGGAAACCAGCATTGTTTATAAACAAATATGTTAACGGGTGTTGTCTAATTTGAAACATTTAGCAACATATGTAAATAACGTTTTGAACGTTGTCAATGTTTTGATTTGTTACAATAACATAATGATAACAATAATAAAAGTAACAGCCCCTCCAGTATTAACCGACCATGGAAATGCATTCTCGAGGTGACAGCCCTCGCTCCTTTTTTCTTCGTGTTCGTTTCGACGTTTTCTCTTTTTTTCTAATTGATACTTCTTTTCGTCCAATCTAAATGGGAGCCATAGAGAGCATCGCCACATGGTACGATCGGCAGCGTCATCCTCCCAAGTTGCTGGATTTATGTCCAGTGTCCTCATGTATCTTGCACACATCTTTGAACACCAGCTGGGGTCGTCCAACTGTTCTTTTGCAATCTGCCAGTTGTCCGTTAAAATATCTTTCGGGACGCAACCATCTTCTATGTAGCAGACATGACCAAGCCAGCGCAGTCTGCGCTATCTAAGCAGTGAATGCATGCTTTGAAATCCAAAGCGTGACAAAATTTCGACATTTGTTACTTAATCATTCCATGAAATACCGCTGATGTGACGTAGACACCGTAGATGGAAGGTATACAGCCTTTATTTCTTGCTTATTATATGTTGTTCATATCTCGCTGCGATATAGAAGTATGCTGGTGATGCAAGTGTTATATACCGCAGCTTTGGTCTTCGTTGTGAGTTTGTAGTTTCCCCAAATACGCATTGTGAGGCGGGAAAAGACATCTGCAGCTTTGCCAATGCGAATGTCGATTTATGTATCCAGAAAGAATTTGTCGTTGATGGTAGATCCCAGGTATGTGAAGTGGTGCACCACTGCCAATACATAGTTATCGATAATAATAACTGGTGCAACATCCACATCCTGACCTAGCACATTTGTTTTCTATAGACGTATTGTGAGACCCTGCAATTGTAGATGAAGCGATTCATTAAGGTCTGAAGTTCCTGTTGGCTGTGTGTGACTATTGCAGTATCATCAGCGAATAACAAATCTCTTATAGAGACCAATCGATTTTTGTGTTTGCCTTCAGGTTTGCAAGGTTAAACAGTTGTCCATATGGCTGAGTGTGAAAGCATATGCTTTCAGTTGCATCTCTGAATGCATGTTTCAAGAGCAAGTCGAAGTGATGTGATGTGCTTCCAGCATATTGGACTGTTCCTTTCATATCTTCATGGAATGATTTTATCATTTCCAACAATTCAGTGGGGCAGTCTATGTTCAGGAGGGTTTTGAAGTGTCCATCCCTGCTAACCAGGTCAAACGCCTTTGTGATGCCTTTTTTGCCATCTTTATTTTTTCCTGAGTTGGCAGTGAGAAAAGACTATATCAATTGTTGATCTATCAGCTCGGAATCCACACTACGACTCTGAATATATGTGCTCAGCTAACTTATGTAATCCCATTAAGATAACTCTGGTAACAACCTTACCAATAATACTAAGAAGAGAGTTGCTTCTGTAGTTATTGCATATACCTCTGTCTTCTTTTTTTTAAAATAGTGTTACAATCTTGGCATCTCACATGTCTTGAGTGATAGGTGTCTCATCCAAGAACTGACACAGCACCATATGAAGGGAATGTAATAGTATGGTTTTACAGCATTTGATTAAATAGAGAGGAGTCCCGTCACTGTCTGGTGCTTTGCCAGAGAAGAAACTATCAATAGTCATGCTGAGTTATTCAAGTGTTGGTTCAGCATTCAGCTTCATGATAGTTGGCAGATATTTGACATCGTTAAGGGCTGCATACGTGGCTTTTAACATAAAATTGTTCCTCGTTTAGGCGAGGCGCGTCCCGCTCAACCTAGTCGGTTATATTAGGGAGCATGTCCACATATAAAACACCTTTAGGTCTGGTATTTTCTCTAGTGTACAGCTCACAGTGGTGCACGACCCACCTCTCCCTCTTTCTTATCGGTTAGCTTCTCCCAGCTGATGGGTTTTACCGGTGCCATCTAACTTTTTGGGGGGACCAAGGACCTTCTTTACACCGTCGTTCATTTGTCTAGTGTGGTATGTTTGTGCTGCGGTCTGGATGCTGTCACTGAGCTGGAGACAATAATCATTTACACAACGTCGAGCAGTTTGTTGGACTTTGCTTCTCGCAGCCTTCAGGATCTGTAGGATTCTATCAATCGGTGAACGTTTGTATTCAATCGCCTCACTGCACTTAGCTTCAATGACAGGTGTCATCACATCTAATGAAACATCAAACCAGTCATTTGACTTCGCTGTTTTCTTACAAAAGGTGGCACGCGCAGTACTTTGAATGGTGTTCCGCAGGTCCTCTCATTTCACTGTAATGATATCACCATGCTGTAGGCTACTGAGCACTTTCTTGAAGATCGTGATAAACCAATTGGCCATCCTTATGAAGCCAGTGTACATTAGTGTCAGCTATTACTGTAATTAAAAAAAAACAAGTTAAAAAACGCAGTTATACGCAAAGAATAATTGCAAAGAATTTAAACTAATTATACTTCCCCAAGGAAATGGAATTTAAGTGGAAAAAAATTGCAGGAAATACAACATTTTAACAAAATAAAATGAAGTTATGTAAGAGAGAATGGTGAGCGTAGGAATGTGAAAAATAAGCACAGATATCATAATAAGAAGAAAACAGTAGTATTAATAAGATAGAGTAATTACAAAATTGGACTCAATTTAGATACACACTACTCTAAAGACTGTGGGGCATTTTACTGGAACGTGATTCTAGCACACACAAAACAGTCAGTTTACTTGCTTTAAGCGCAATCTGTTTAGAACAGAAAGAAATGTTTGTATTTTAAACACAGACAATGTACACAAAATTAGCATCTAAAAGTGAATGTTGAAGTTTCATTCTGATACTCAGATATGTGAGATTGTCTTTTATCTCAAGACAATGATCACTAAAGTGCTTGCGAAGAGAAAGCGTCAAATCGAATGTTAAACTGAAAACTTGTTTTAAAAAGTTGTAAGTTAGTAGATTAGGCATTGCTTAGTGTTTATGTGTTTAATCTTGTTTCGTAGAACCGTATACAGACATCTGAAGTGCCTGCATTAAGTAATATTTCTAGGCTATATTGAGTAAGTTGCCGTAAAACGGATGGACTTTGAGAATTCCGTTGTGGGTGGGTGGAGACAGGGTGCAGAAACTCCCATTCTCTTGCTGTAGTTCCTGCGTTGCGATTACATAATTTATGGGAGGTAGTGGGGGATACATTTAGTCATAAATAGTAGGGTGGGAGATGGGCTTGAGTGTAGATAGATAGATAGATAGATAGATAGATAGGTAGGTAGGTAGATAGGTAGATAGATAGATAGATAGATGGATGAATGGATGGATATATATATATATATATATATATATATATATATATATATATATATATATATAGATAGATAGATAGATAGATAGATAGATAGATAGATAGATAGATAGATAGATAGATAGATAGATAGATAGATAGATAGATAGATAGATAGATAGATAGATAGATAGATAGATAGATAGATAGATAGATAGATAGAACGAACGAACGAACGAACGAACTTTATTTTCGAAGGGTAAAGAATTGGGCGCGCAGGCCCGTCTAACATTCTGCCCTTCCACTCTCATTAATCTTGCATACTATATCCTTTCATTCCCACATGATGCTTTAAGCATTAATTTAAAAGCATGCAACATTATGTTACCATAACAGCATTCATTTACATTATGCAATCATAATTTTTTAAAAACATGAGTAGGTTTTTTTTTTTTTTAAACAAACAAGCTAGTAATTGGGGGAAAAAAGTAATAATAAAATAAAATAAATAAACTAATAAATAAAAATAAATAAATTCTGTATACCGACACTCACTCATGCGGTCAATCCGTCTACAATTAATCTGTATTTTTGAATGTGTCATCAATCATCAATACAAAAATTACATAAACACATTCTCGCTTATGTCCATACATTCTTGGTGGAAAATGAAATAATAATAATAACACTTTCTTACCCACTTCTGTGGCAGGAAAAGTCTTTGAGCAGTAAAAAAAAAAAAAAAAAAAAACTCCACATTTCTAAATAGATAGATAGATAGATAGATAGATAGATAGATAGATAGATAGATAGATAGATAGATAGATAGATAGATAGATAGATAGATAGATAGATAGATAGATAGATGGACAGGCAGACAGCCAGATAGATAGATAGATAGATAGATAGATAGATAGATAGATAGATAGATAGATAGATAGATAGATAGATAGATAGATAGATAGATAAATAGATAGATAGATAGATAGATAGATAGATAGATAGATAGATAGATAGATAGATAGATAGATAGATAGATAGATAGATAGATAGATAGATAGATAGATAGATAGATAGATAGATAGATAGATAGATAGAACGAACGAACGAACGAACTTTATTTTCGAAGGGTAAAGAATTGGGCGCGCAGGCCCGTCTAACATTCTGCCCTTCCACTCTCATTAATCTTGCATACTATATCCTTTCATTCCCACATGATGCTTTAAGCATTAATTTAAAAGCATGCAACATTATAAAGTTACCATAACAGCATTCATTTACATTATGCAATCATAATTTTTTAAAAACATGAGTAGGTTGTTTTTTTTTAAACAAACAAGCTAGTAATTGGGGGAAAAAAGTAATAATAAAATAAAATAAATAAACTAATAAATAAAAATAAATAAATTCTGTATACCGACACTCACTCATGCGGTCAATCCGTCTACAATTAATCTGCAGTGCTATGAATGAATACAAACGTTCACCGAGTGCCAGAACCCTACAGATCCTGAGGGCTACGAGAAGCAAAGTTCAACAAACTGCTCGACGCTGTGCAAATGACTATTGGCTCCAGCTCAGTGAGAGCATCCAGATCGCAGCGCAAACAGGCAACATTAGACAAATGTATGACGGTATAAAGAAAGCACTTGGCCCCCATAAAAGTAAGACGCACCGCTAAAAACCATCAGCGGAGAGAAGCTAACCGATAAGGGTAAGCAGATGGAGAGGTGGGTCGAGCACTACTCTGAGCTTTACGCTAGAGACAATACCGTTACGCCTGCAGCCCTTGATGCTGTCAATAGTCTGCCAACTATGGAGGAGCTGGATGCCGAACCAACATTAGAGGAACTCAGTAAGGCCATTGATAGCTTGGCCTCTGGCAAAGCACCAGGCAGTGATGGGATTCCTCCTGATTTAATCAAATGCTGTAAGAGCACGCTATTACATCCCCTGCATAGGATGCTGTGCCAGTGCTGGGAAGAGACAACTATTCCTCAAGACATGCGAGATGCCAAGATTGTAACACTGTATAAAAATAAAGGAGACAGAAGTGATTGCAATAACTACAGAGGCATCTCTCTTCTTAGTATTGTTGGTAAGGTTTTTGCCAAAGTCATCTTAATGCGACTACACAAGTTAGCTGAGCGCATATATCCAGAGGCACAGTGTGGATTCCGAGCTGGCAGATCAACAATAGACATGATCTTCTCTCTCCGCCAGCTTCAGGAAAAATCAAGAGAGCAGAAAAGACCATTATATATCGCCTTTATAGACCTCACAAAAGCATTCGACCTGGTTAGTAGGGATGGACTCTTTAAAATCCTCCTGAAAATAGGCTGCCCTTCTAAAATGCTGGAAATGATAAAGTCATTCCATGACGACATGAAGGGAACAGTCCAATATGCTGGAAGCACGTCACAGCCCTTTGATATACGAAGTGGCGTTAAACAAGGCTGTGTTCTGGCTCCGACCCTCTTCGGAATCTTCTTTGCCTTACTCTTGAAACATGCATTCAGTGATGCAACTGAAGGAATATGCATTCACACTAGGTCAGATGGCCGTCTGTTTAATCTTTCAAGGCTGAAGGCAAAGATAAAAATCAGAAGGGTCACTATAAGAGACTTGTTGTTCGCTGATGATGCTGCAGTCGTCACTCAAAGCCAACAGGAGCTTCAGAACTTGATGAATCGCTTCACTAAAGCATGCAAGGACTTTGGCCTCACAATAAGTCTAAAGAAAACGAATGTGCTGAGTCAGGATGTGGGTGCTGCACCAGTTATCACTATCGATAACTATGAATTGGCAGTGGTGCACCACTTCACATACCTAGGGTCTACCATCAATGACAAACTCTCACTGGATACAGAAATCGACAGCCGCATTGGCAAAGCTGCAGCTACCTTTGCCCGCCTCACATCGCGTGTGTGGGGAAACTCTAAACTCACAATGAAGACCAAAGCTGCGGTATATAATGCCTGCGTCACCAGCACACTCCTATATGGCAGCGAGACCTGGACGACCTATGCTAAGCAAGAAAGAAGGCTCAATACCTTCAATTTGCGGTGTCTACGCCGCATCCTCGGCATCTCGTGGAAAGATAAAGTGACAAATGTCGAGGTGTTGTCACGTGCTGGCCTTCAAAGTATGTATACGCTGCTTAGACAGCGCAGACTTCGCTGGCTTGGCCATGTTCGCCGCATGGAAGATGGTCGCATCCCAAAAGATATCTTCTACGGACAATTAGCAGATCCAAGAGAACAGTTGGGCGACCACAGCTGAGGTTCAAAGATGTGTGCAAGAGAGATATGAGGGCACTGGACATGGATCCAGCAACATGGGAGGATGAAGCTGCCGATCGCACTAAGTGGCGATGCTATTTACGGCACCACCTCAGATTGGCGAAGAGAGGCTCACACAAGAAGCAGAGGTGAGGAGAAAACGTCGAAAGGAGCACCAGGAAAATAAGCAGCTGAGGGCTGCCACCTCAGGGGCGCATTCCCATAGTCAGTTATGACTGAAGGGGCTATTATTATTATTATTATTATTATCATCAATCATCAATACAAAAATTACATAAACACATTCTCGCTTATGTCCATACATTCTTGGTGGAAAATGAAATAATAATAATAACACTTTCTTACCCACTTCTGTGGCAGGAAAAGTCTTTGAGCAGTAAAAAAAAAAAAAAAATCCACATTTCTAAATAGATAGATAGATAGATAGATAGATAGATAGATAGATAGATAGATAGATAGATAGATAGATAGATAGATAGATAGATAGATAGATAGATAGATGGACAGGCAGACAGCCAGATAGATAGATAGATAGATAGATAGATAGATAGATAGATAGATAGATAGATAGATAGATAGATAGATAGATAGGTAGATAAATAGATAGATAGATAGATAGATAGATAGATAGATAGATAGATAGATAGATAGATAGATAGATAGATAGATAGATAGATAGATAGATAGATAGATAGATAGATAGATAGATAGATAGATAGATAGATAGATAGATAGATAGATAGAACAAACGAACTTTATTTTCGAAGGGTAAAGAATTGGGCGCGCAGGCCCGTCTAACATTCTGCCCTTCCACTCTCATTAATCTTGCATACTATATCCTTTCATTCCCACATGATGCTTTAAGCATTAATTTAAAGGCATGTAACATTATAAAGTTACCATAACAGCATTCGTTTACAGTATGCAATCGTAATTTTTTTTAAATGAGTAGATTTTTTTTTTTTTTTTTTTTTGGAAACGAACAAGCTAGTAATTGGGGGAAAAAAGTAATAATAAAATAAAATAAATAAAACAATAAATAAAAATAAATAAATTCTATATACCAACACTCACTCATGCGGTCAATCCGCCTACAATTAATCTGTATTTTTGAATGTGTCATCAATCATCAATACAAAAATTACATAAACACATTCTCGCTTATGTCCATACATTCTTGGTGGAAAATGAAATAATAATAATAACACTTTCTTACGCACTTCTGCGGCAGGAAAAGTCTTTTAGCAGTAGAGAAAAAAAAGTTTACATTTCTAAAGTACAGTGGTATGCGGGTCCATTCTCACGACTCACATTTATAAAGTACAGTATTATGTGGGTACATTCACACATACATTACATTATATAATAATATTTTACAGTGAATATAATAATGATATTACATGAATATAAAACAAATTATTCACACACACAAAACCAGCGGAAGAAGAAAAAAAATGTTGACCTATGGATGAGATGTTCAGCTTCCCTTATTAACTTCTTCTCCTCAAATTCTCTGTCTAGCTGAATCTTCCTTTCTTCAGCTTCTCTGTCTAGCTGCGCTTGAATCTTTTTCTCTTCAGCCTTTTGTGCTTTGGCATATTGAGCAAGCGCAAAATCCTCTAATTTCTCCTCAGTTTTTCCAAGGGCTATCCCTTGTCCTATAAAGTAATCTAATGTGGACATCCTGTCTACAAATGTGCTGTCAATATATCCGAAATAGCAACACAAGTTATCCCAATCAAGGATATCATAAAGACAGCTGCTGCAGAAGCATGCGGTGAAGTCCGACTTGGGAACCAGAGAAAGAGGACACCTTGGTGGTACGAGGAAGTCAAAGAGAAAATAAGAGAGAAGAAAATGGCATGGAAACAATACTTAGGAGCTAAAAACACAACAGGACAAATGGAAAAATATAGAGAATATGTGACACTCAGAACAGAAGCAAAGAAAAAAGTGCTAGCAGCAAAACAGAAGTCCTGGGAAGAATTTGGAGAAAAGCTAGAAAAAGATGCACAAGAAAACCAGAAATTGTTCTATAAGACCCTAAAGAACATGAGGAAGGAAAAACAATGCCTTCTCAAATTTATAAAGGACAAGCAAGGCAAATTGCTTACTGCCCCGAAGGAAGTAATGGAAAGATTGAAAGAATATTTCTCAGAACTCCTGGATGGTGAGCATGATAAGCATCAGAAATGATAACCACTAGCACAGAAGAGAAAACCAATGATGGTGAAGATGACATAAAGATGGAAGAACTGAGGGCAGCACTAGAGAAAATCAAGATGGGCAAAGCAGCAGGGCATGATGGTATAACACCAGTAATGTACATGGGATCATCAGGCGACCTATTACTCTTAAAGGTCCTACAGGCAGCATGGTGCAACAAGACCATACCAAAGGATTGGGGGATTGCCATCATAACACCAATTTTCAAAAAGGGTGACAATCGACAATGTGGAAACCATAGAGGCATATCCCTTCTCAGTGTCCCTGGTAAAATCTACTCTAGAATCCTAGAGCAGAGACTCCGACGCCTAGCTGAGCCACAATTGGATGAGGTCCAGTGCGGATTCCGAGCAAACCGAAGTACTCAAGACCTAATCTTCACACTCAGACAGCTGAGTGAAAAGGCCCTTGAGTATAAGAGTGAGATCCATCTATGTTTCATAGATCTGGAAAAGGCGTTTGACAGGGTCCCCTGGAGGAAAGTTTGGGACTGTTAGGCAAGGAAGAATATTCCAGCACCTCTGATTCATGCTATACAGAGCTTCTACAAGTCTTGCAGAAATTATGTGAGGACAGCAAACCATAAGTCAGAAGAGTTCAGGACCACCACTGGTGTAAGACAAGGTGATATCCTATCACCTTACCTCTTCATACTCCTTATGGACGATGTCATCAAAGCATGTAAGGAGAGAACAAGAAAGTATTCAGTGGGGTACTGGACGATGAGACAGGTCTATATTTCGGAGCTGGCATTTGCGGATGATGTTGCCCTGATTGCTAAATCAGAGGCACATCTCCAATCCAACCTGCAAGTCTGGAAGGAAGAGCTGGAGAAGAGAGGGATGGTCATAAGCAGCTCTAAAACAAAATCCATGGTGATATCACGAGAAGAAAGAAAACATCAGATTAAGTTGGGAGAACAAGTCCTGGAGCAGGTCGACCACTTTAAATATCTCGGAGCTATTATAGACCGAAAGAGAGGCATCAAAGAAGAGTTGGCCACTCGAAAAGCAGCGGCTGGGAGACTTTTTCAGGCCATAAATCGTGGATTCCTCAGCAAGAAAGAGGTTGGTAAGAAAACGAAGATGGCTGTATACCGCTCCACCTATGTCCCAGTCTTGACATATGGATGCGAGTCGTGGGCAATGACTACAACCCACAAAAGCCAGATCCAAACCTCAGAAATGAGGTATCTGAGGAAAGTGGTTGAAGTAACAAGAAGAGACATGGTCCGCAACCAGACGATCCGTCAAGGCCTAAAATCTCATTCGCTGCAGACCCAAATAGAACATTCCCAACTAAGATGGTTTGGCCATGTCTGCAGAATGGGAGAAGATCGGCTACTGTCATAAAATTAACCATGATACAACGTTAAAATATCTCCAATGATACAACGTAGGGATAAAAACTAATGCGTAAGCTTCTAGAATACATGATCGCCCACGCCGCGGGTCATCACCCGCCATGGAAATTAAATTGTTGGATGTGAAGGCAAAACGTTACCCTTGGAACGGAATGAGAACGGAGATCAAAAGGAAAAATCTGACTGAACGCGTGCTTGAAACTAGCAAAGCTAAAAGACACAATTGGTGGGGAAAGGAGGAAAATTCACGTCCCCAAGTTGACACAAGGTAAAGAAATCGACAAAAGGGACCTTAGCTGTTATATTCAACAGTCATTTCTTGGACGCTTTTGCGATAACTTAGTCCGTTTATTTGAATTCAGCGGCAAACGTTTCACAGAAGATGCTAGAAAATATTTCGAAAAAACCAACTAACCTTGAAAAGTAACTTTTTCTTAATAATGATGTTAGGAATATAAAACCTAGCTGGCCGGATGGCCCATCTTGAGCAGTGAAATAATATGCTTTCATTTATACAGACGGATAGATAATAAGAAAAATATTGACAAAAGACTGTGTTGTTCATATCAGCGAGCGACTGCATTGAAACAAAACATGTCACTAATTTTCAAAAAATTGTGGCCTTGAAGACTCAAGTGCTAAAATCTAGTTGGAATGAAAGAGAGGGGATGGGATGGTGAACAGTGGCTAAAAATAACTTTAAAGGCAAAATTGTGTAGGGGAAGGCAGAGTTGGTTCAAAAAACAAGTGTGTTTTTTTGTGAAACGCAAGTAGAGACAGACGGACCAACAGACAATAATGCATACTTGACTGAGGTATGACTGAAATGACTTTTGGTAGGAGGTTTGAATTTGAAAAGGAAAAGGCGGTGATTGGCCATAGATGAATATATTATCGGCGCTCAGACGCGCATTTTTGCCATTCCTCATAAGTGGTCCTAGTAGACACAGTGAATTATTTAGTGGTGTAATTCCCAGAAGCTAATTGAAATATTTAGAGGGACGCCATCCTAAAGCCAGCAGCTCAGCTGAGTTTTGCTAGCGTTTAACTGTGTTCTATATTCATAATTCTGGTAAGACTGAAATTATTTCTTTGTACATTTTAATATTTTTTTAATGTTTCGAGTGATTTGATACTGCCATATCATAATCTCTCCCTTACAACAAGTAAGGATTCGCTCTAGACCCCCCGCCCCAGTTCAGGGTCTAGAGACAAATAAAATACATAAACTCCAGCAAGGATTATGGAGGACAGATCAAGTGTTGAGATCAGTGGAACATATCACCTATCCTATTCTATGGCAGGAAGCTAATGAACATATTTCAGAATATGTAGTCTGGGAGAACTTATCCTATGTGAAACCAACTTGGTAAGATGTGTTGTATGGTCAAAGAGATCTGACCCGTCTATGTGGTGTTGTTGTTGTGTAGTGTTGTGTCCAGAAATGGTTTAGAGGATGGAATTCTGACACATGACTAATACTTTGATTGCAGAACTGTGAGTTTTTATTTGGCACCAATGTGGTGTCAAATGAGGTGTTGAATATTACAAGAGTGGACCCGTGCAGTTTATATTTTGTCAGAGCAGCCTGTTATAGCCCCCAAGCACGGAGAGGTGGGGCCACCAGACTTCTGATATAGCCCCCAAGCACGGAGAGGTGGGGCCACCAGACTTCTGATATTGCCCCCAAGCACGGAGAGGTGGGGCCACCTGATTCCAGCACCAGATTACTCATTCAAGATACGTGAGCGTCTGGACTGCTGAATACTCACCAACTTAATTTCTAACACACCAATTATAATATCATCAATAAAGGGACAATGTGTAGTCGCCATAGACAGAGAGTGATGAGGTCACCCCAACAGCACATCCATAAAACGTTCTCCCAGATAACTTACAACTATAAACAGTAGTAATATTAACTAGTCTTGTAAAATACACATGTACACCCTTTCATTTATTATGCCATATTTTCATGCATTTCATTCATAATTGCCAAACCTTTCATATGTTCTGACCAAAATAAAACCTTGGTTCAGAACAAATAAATTTAAAGAAAATCTATTATCAAAAATTTTACACAGCTTGAGTTAGTTCAGTGTGTTATAACATTTTATTAATATTATTAGACTTGTTAAATATCTGTGTGTGTGTATGTAAACTACCACAACACATTACATATCATTACCCTAGACATTTAACGTAGCCACATTCATTAGTAAAAAAGATAGGTGTGAGGTCGTAGTGGTAGCAAGAAAGGCCTTCTGAAAATTCACAGCTACATTTATCTCAGGAGCCTTCACAGCTGACCTCATGCATCACACTAAGTAATATCACCATCATACAATACCATCAAAACCACTACAGCTACCACGACAAGCATGGGAAACAAAGAGCCAGGGGTCCAGACCTCCAGGACGACCCAGAGTCTGCTGGGAGGACAACATTAGACAATCTTTGAAGGACCGAGGACTAGAATGGAACCAGGCCAGGAAGAAGACAGCTGATAGAATGGTCTGGCGCTCTCTCTTCCAAACCTCTACACCTCACGGTAGAAGGAGAACGACTAAGTAAGTAAGTAAGTAAGTAAGTTATCCCAATCTCAGTGGGAGATGAGTCTTTTATAAAGACTAAGTACAATTACCTTATTTATAAAGTCACTATTAATCAACTCAGTATATAATTTGCATCATATGAATAATAGTACATTATCAAGTATACATGAAGACTGTATATATCAACAATATCACGATAACTAAACAAAGACAAGCATCTAAACAAACGAAAACATTCGCAGATGTCAAAAGAAAATACAGCTTAACTAAATCAAATGTTGTGAAAAATCACAATGATAACTGCGAAAAATTCACAATAATACACTGACAACACTGTGTATAAACAAAAGGGGGTAAAGAAATTAACAATAGAAAAGAGAAGGCAGACAAATACAAACAAAACAAATCAAAAACTAAAGTACGGAGAAAAAATAACGAAAACAACACTAACACATCTCGTCACAGCTAAGAACAAAATAAATAAATAGCAAGAAAAGTCGCTTGCAATTTCCACTGTGAGAAATATGCACAATCCCTAAAGAACGCTTACAGTAACCCTCGGTTGAGTGGGATATTTACTGTAAGACCCTCCAAGCTGGACCCGCAGAAAGAAAATACACACTAACTCAACAAGTAAACAAAGAACAAGTAAACAATAGAATGCATATAATGAATGTAACGAGGAAGGCTTATTTGCACATAAAATAAAGGCTCAGTTTAACATGTAAAACTAGGCCACTTATCTTTAAGCGTAATCCTCTACAACCGCAAAGATGCAGTTCATTGCAGTACACTTGTAAACACTAGCAGACGTTCCACCGTTGAAGGTCACCGTAACTTGACAACAGGTGTAGTAGTCTCCAAAGTGAAGCTATCAAACCATACTCGACTTCAGTTGAGAATGTTTGTAGAATGTCGTAGTAAACAACAGATTGAACTGTTCTATGTTTACAATCCGAGCTTGCACGTAAAATTGTGACGTGAACTTTGACACATATGTCCTTCGACGATTGTCACAGTGTTAAACAACTTCGTCAGCAAATGTGGTCTATGTGGCACTATTGTAGCAGCTGTGGTCCATGTAGTAATTCTGCAGCAGCTGTGGTCCATGTAGCAATTCTGTACCATCCATAAATGTATACGTCGGTCAGCAGACGTTGACCTATTTCCTACTGTGTGGCTGACAACTAAACGTCAATCTTGTCTTCCGGATGCATAAATCCAGATGTGGGCAGGAAAATCCGTGTCGTTGACAAAAAACCCACGAATCTGGTCCACCAGATGTAAAAGGTGGGTTTGACTAGAGATGTAAATGGTTGTTCAGTGTAAATGCCCAGATGTAACGTACTGTTTTGATGTGTTAGGAATGTTAGTACGTTGAGCGTGTCGTGTTGTCCTGGACAGTACCAAGTTGTAGCGAGAATTTAGGTCACTAGCGTGAGGTGCCGCCAGGGTATAGTAGACACACACATCATGTCAGTATTCTTGTAGATTCAGACGTGTAGTACTTGTATAACCATGTGGTTGATAGTGTAAGTATGTAGATAACAGTGCTGATAACAAGAAGGCCATATAGGCTCTTGGACGACTTCACATTAACTTACACAACCACAAGTAGAAGTCAGTGAAGTAGGGAATGCTGCTGATGTTTACAATATTTATTCATGACGTACGATAATACGATGATGATGGACGAAACAGTCAATAGTATAAGATCGTGTACATAATATGTGTAGTTACGAAGGTCAGCTTCAGACATCACAGATCCCAGACATGTAACAATGTCTTGACCAACGTTTACTGTTCATGCAATAGCTCTAATCCCTGACTGAGCCCCGTCAGGTAAGCCCTAGCAAATATCTTGCTTAGTACGGGCGATATCAGTTATATAAACAAAGTCAATGCCATTGTCCTACAATTAGCAAAAAGACTTCAGACTGGCCTCACATGCCAGATACTTCATTCTGGTGAAGAATATTGGCCGTAAACACGGACCAATATGATGACAACGAAATCAGGCCGCAGGTCACGGGCCTCGATAATCAGGTCACTCTCAGTTTACACAAGCTTCTGAGATTAAATATATATTTTCTGCCAAACCATATTCCGCCTGCATGGCGGATCCATAAAGATGATTCCTAGGCTTTTGTGTGTAACAGGTCAACTTAGACCTAGTCTTTCAAATATGAAGCCATACTGAGGTACAGTATAATAACTCCTTGTGAGCTTCGCTCACTATGTCGCCATCAGCGATAAATGTACCTGTAAAATCTAAACGAGACGAAAAGATCGAATAATGTTTCAGTTACCTTCTCAAAGAATCCTTACACTCTAAGGTAACACAACACAGCCAATACTGGCATAAAGAGACACTCAGGGAAGGAAGAATGCCAAAACAGTCATTCCCATAATTTCCACTCCCTATCGAAAACTTGGCAGAGAGAAATCTACGGATCGGTACATCCGTTCTAAGCCTCAGGTACACGCTCTCTGAATCGGTCTCCTGGCTTTTGCCGCCAAGACCCGCGCATGCCCAAAGAGCATGGACCAGATCGAGGCAAACCCAGACCAGGCGTTTCCGCCCAAACGGGTGATAAAGATACTCCGTATATGGTCCTATAAATAGACTTAAGACATGTCAACTCTAAGACATGCCTGAGACAGGACAACATAAGACAGGGGAAGATAATCACCAGTCAATTCTGTCACAGAAAGATAATAAACATTTATCTCTCTTTGATCACATTAAACCAAACATTCATTAGGTTGGTGTTTTTTCCACCGTCAAAAATTACGGTATTAGACCCCATATTTAATACTGGAATCACAATATCACAAGATTGTATTGTTAGCTTTAGATTCTGCTGCCTACTGAATATACAGTGATTATTAAAGAAAAATATGAATAGAGATTACCCAAGAAACAAGTTCTAGAGACAATACCAACTTCTTTATATTATGGCCAGAATGACACACAACAAAGAATGTATTATTCTTCATGGCGAAAAAGCTGAATTGAAATTCAAATATGCAAAATATGGCAGATAATGTGATGATAATAACGAGACAAATTATTGTAATAAATATAAATGTTACTGTCGCTGTGATGATGATCTTGAGTTTCACTGAGTTAAAAATAGAAATACATCTCCTAATGGTGTTGAAGGTAGTGACAGACAATCTGGCTCCAGTCATTTCTTGTTTAAAGCGAGAAGAAATTTTTTTTAAATGTAATAAGCTTAAGAAATAAAATAAATTGTTTAGTTGTCATAAAAAGAGTGAGGTTTGAAAATATCAATCATGATTGACGACAAAGTGATTAATAAATGTCGATAACAGACAGGATGAAACATTGACAGGCCGAGTGATGGAAAGACAAGAACAAAAACACAAAAAATTAGATTGGCGTAAATAGAGAGAAAGAAAGGGAATTAACATTGAAATGATATGACACAGTACTAATGTTGAGCTAATACAAGACCCGCACACGTTTTCATCAGTTAAACGTTATGCAAAGTCACTGACTTTTAACTAACTTTCTGTATATGCTACACAACCAGACATTGTCTTTGGGAGCTCTATCAATTTTCCACTACCATCGTACCGCTTTTTTCTTCACACTGAAACGGTAAGATACAATTAAGCGTTTTATCTAAGGGGCGTAATTTTATTCCCAAGGGACGTACTGCGTGTAACAAAAATACTCATAACATTTAAAACATTAGTAGTTACTGATTACAATTATATGCAAACTCTTTTGAAACTAAAGAAAAGGAAAAATAATTTTTAAACTTCGCAGATAATTTTTCTCAGTTTGTCATTATTATAGAAACATACGTTTAAATTTTATATAAGATTTAAAAAAGACGCACACTGCGTGTAAATCCACGCAGTAAATATGTGTAACACGTGTTTCTCTTAATGCAACGTAATTCATATACACTTGTATTTGTATTTTTGACCGGCACATAGTGCTGCCTAAACTAAAGTTGAGACGATGTATTCGACAAGTCCCCCTTATGGGCCCGACAATGACCATAAGTCCCTTCCAACCGCCTCCACCAAACATTATTACATGATGTAACAAGAGGAGCTTTCATTGCATAGTGACTTGAATGGACTTTAAAATACATCGAGTCCATCAGTCTTTCATCTCACACATTTAGTCTCATTGTGTGGCTCGGAAACAGAGAACAAGGAAAACTTAAAATCCGCAGTTGTTGAATTACACGTAACCGTTTACACGTTTCCATTAGAAAGTAGTCCAATTAGCTTTTACTGCGGCGCGTTACATACTAACCATAAATTCTAACACCAAGTCCCCTAACCATTATCGTGGTCTAGTTTTGTGTAATGTTGTTTAAACAGTTTCAGTTCTATCGTTCAGCTCTACAAGGAAAGGTTGAGACTTAAGTCCATATATCTGTGACGAAATCACCTCATTCTTTACATTTTCCTGTGCCATTCGTGAATTTATTCTGTGTCATTCCCTTTCTTTTATCGCACCTCTGACTGTAGATGTGATTTTAGATTCATTGTTTACACTCTCTTCATTTATTTCAAGTCATGTCTGGGTTTAATTGACCATCCTTTGTGAGATTAGTCACAGGTGGGTAAATATTGGACTTCACTCACGATTATTAATTTCGTGTAGTGTTACCAGATGTTTATAAGACGTCAATGACAATGAACGGGAGCGACCAGATTAATACGTAAACAAAACGGAGATGGCCACAGTCAGTTGTCTTATCACTAATACGGCTGTAGTTATCTCCGATTTCCTGTCTAAGATGGCCACAGTCAGTTTTCTTATCACTAATACGGCTGTTGTTATCTCCTATTTCGTGTCTGAGATGGAACAAAAAATAACACAGGTTTGTTGCTTGATAATTGGGCATTATATCTATTATTTAATGTAGGTTCTAATGATGGTGTTTGTACTTTTCAACATATTTTATGTCATGATTATAATTATATACTATGAATGTAATCGTTGCACCTCTTTTGCACACCATAATGTGTTCATTAAATTGAAACGTTGCAGTGCTCAACAAGAGGGTTGCTAAGCGTAGAATGACGAAGAATATAGTATTACATAATTGCGCGCGTAGAGCCGGACAGGCTGCGTTATATGTGTGTTCTCTTGCTGTTGCTATGTCTGTCATTATACTATGGACAGTGTATAACTACGAATTATATCAATGTGGAGCAATCAGCCTTACAAGCTGTCTCTGTAGAACAATCGAACGTAACATCAACCTCAGGCTACAGTGGTACTTTGAAAATGAAAACCGTCTTGTACCACAGCAGGCGGGCTTTAGGCAGTGTTACTCTATCGAAGATCAGGCAACTTACCTTTCCCAAGAGATTGAGGATGCGTTCCAAGATAAGAAACTGGTACTAGCAGCATGGATAGATCTAAGGAAAGCATTTGACAAGGTTTGGATAGAAGGGCTTCTGAAGAGACTGAGAAACTGTAGAGTGAATGGTAGGATGTAAAAATGGGTGAAAGCACACTTGCATAACAGAAGAGCCCAAGTACAACTAGATGGCCTCAAGAGTAAGAAGATTCTACTGCGTTATAACGTCCCTCAAGGAGGGGTTCTGTCCCCCACACTTTTCCTAGTCTACATCAACGACCTGGTTGCTGAATTACCATATGGAATTCAAAGTGGCAATGTACGCTGATGACCTGGTAATATGGTGCACAGATGAGCATGCAATAGTGGCCACCAATCTGCTACAAAGAGCTATAGATACCTTAACCTCCTGGGCAAATAGATGGTGTGTCAGCATCAACACAGACAAGTGCAGCACTACGCTCTTCACCCTCTCTCCCAAACAAAAAGCTGGTGTCATCAAGATAAATGAAGAGCTCCTGAGAGAAGATAAACAACCCGCCTATCTCGGAGTTACATTCGATGATAGGCTGACATGGAAGCACCACATCATCAAGGCAGCAACAAAGGCCAGGAGGAAGGTAGCCATCCTGAGAAAACTAAGTGGAACCACATGCGGAGCCAGCGGGAAATACTTAGTAAAGTTTACCAGCAGAGCATACGACAACACCTGGAATATGGATCAGCTTTATGGTGTCCAGCATCAAACACCACATTACAAGAACTATATAAGGTACAAAACCAGGCGCTTAGGGTCACCACGGGGGCAATGAAATCAACGCCTATAGTGGAGATGGAGAAAATGGGGAGGATACAAGCACTGAGAGAACGCAGAGACACGAAAGTGCTAACACAGGCAGAAAAGTTCATCTGTATGCCAAGCCATCCAATGAAGGACAGATTCCAAAACCTAGCAATGGGGTGATTGAAAAGACGCAGCTTTATCCACCAGGCCAAACGATTTCGTAGACAAACCTCAGACCTGTCTGAAGTTGACAGCCCCCTAAAGTCTGTGCCAGAACAAACCCCTTGGAGAGAGGAGCCTGGACTACCAGTACACATCCAGACAAAAGTGAAAGGAATATTTGACAGGGATGAACAGAACAGCGTGCAACGTAGAACAGTCACTCTCAGTTTCCTGGATGATGAATACACACAGGACCTTTGGGTCCGAGTATACACGGATGGGTCAGCACAGAATACAGTAAAGAATGGAGGAGCAGGAGTGTACGTAGAATACCCAAACAACACTAGGGATACGGTGAGAGTACCAACTGGGAAATTCTGTAACAACTATGATGCACAAATCCATGCAATCAAGGTGGCAACTGAGAAACTGTTGAACACCAATCTCGGTCCACAGCCTGCAGTATTCCTGACAGATGCAAGATCAGCACTCTAAGCACTTCAGTCCAGAAAATTGCCAGGTATACAAGCCCTACTTTCTGAACTGTGCAACCAGCGCAGGATCGACATGCCGTGGATACCGTCTCATTGTGGAATACCAGGAAACGAGGGAGCGCGGACCGACTGGCTAAAGAAGGTGCGGCAGATTAGCAACCGGATGTACCAGTTACGTACCATCAGAAGAAAAAGATGATCAAATTAATCAGAAAGTCACCAACACCAAAACAGGATGACTACCAAGCTTTGATCAGATCAGAACAAATTGTCATTCTGCGCCTCAGAACAGGACACATCCGACTCCGCAGCCACATGTATACAAAATTCAAGATTGGCAATTCAGCCACGTGTACATGTGGACAGGCACCCCAGACTGCGTAGCATGTACTTTAAGATTGCCCCGAATATGATATATTGAGGCAAACCCACTGGCCCAGAGAAACAACACTGGAAGCACAACTATACGGACCTCTGTATGAACTACAAAAGACAGTGAAGTTTATACAAGAAACAACATTGCAGATATAGACAATATATTTCAAGCGAACGAAAGAAGAAAACAAAAATCAATGTGGAGCTACTCGTTTGTAAAGTGTAAATAAACCTTGTAAGATGTCTAGAGTATTTATCTGCATTCATTCAGCTCGTTACTGTTACAAGTGCTCATTGATCGTTGGACAAACTCATAATATAGAATAAACTATATCACGTTATCTACATTAACAATATTATATCGCATCAGTAAAAGGTAAAGGTAAAGGAACCCGTTACACGCCCATTGAGGCATATTGGGAATATGGTGTTAGGCCCATATTATCTTGACCGTCGGCACACGAGGGGTGATGTGGTCGGCATCACGCCGGCCGCCTTAACCTTCCCATAGTAGCTCTGGTACCCATTTGGGGCTGGGTCAACCCAGGAGCCGTTTGTGGCCTAAAAATTTTCCGCCTCATCTGGGGATCGCATCAGTAAGTATGTGATTATTTTACTTTCACAACGTTGCATTCCTATATATAAAACTGATATATAAAATGGATGTGAGAATAAATGAATATAAGATGTGAGAAAGGAAGGGCAGACTGTCAGACGGGCCTGCGCGCCCAATTCTCAACCCTTTGAAAAAACGTTCGTTCGTTCGCTCCTTTCTCTCTGTCTTTCTCTATCTCTAATTTCTTTCTTCATATGTTCTTCGATCTTATTCTACCCTTCTTACCCAGGATTCTAGAACAAGAACTACCATGTAAGACTATCATCAAAATGTTTTCTTAATGTTGACCTTACCCAACTCTAGTGTCTCCTGATATCTTGTTCCACTGGCAGTTCTCTAGTTCTTGTCATCAGTTCCACATTGGTGACCTTTTCATAACATTTCAATTCCTTAGTTCTACTCAAACACCCATTTATGACAGTGTAACTTCTTGGTTGTAGTTTTTGTGTTCTCCATGTTTCACAACCATACAGTTGGGACTGTCCTGATACATGATTTTATGATTCTTATTTTTGTGATGGTCATGATTTATTTTGACTTCCATACATTTCCAAAGTAATAAAAGCTGCTCTTGTCTTGTGTGTTCTTTATTTGATATCATTGTCTGTTTCTTCAACTTTGTCTACAATAATGGGACGTTACTTGTGTGAGTTCACTTTATTTGATATCATTGTCGGTTTCTACAACTTTGTCTACAATAATGGGACGTTACTTGTGTGAGTTCACTTTATTTGATATCATTGTCTGTTTCTTCAACTTTGTCTACAATAATGGGACGTTACTTGTGTGAGTTCCCTTTATTTGATATCGTTGTCTGTTTCTTCAACTTTGTCTACAATAATGGGACGTTACTTGTGTGAGTTCACTTTATTTGATATCATTGTCTGTTTCTTCAACTTTGTCTACAAGAATGGGACGTTACTTGTGTGAGTTTACTTTATTGTATGGTTGTTTGGTGCAGGAGGTAGTAGAGTTATATGGTTACATTGTACCATGTGACTTATCATACATGTAGCGAGATTGTTAACACTTGCTTGGTTGTAGCGCGACACACGCCCACGCGACACCCACACACATACAGCGTAGTAATAACACTCGGTGGATCTTGCTTTGAAGTTTGTAGACAGCGGAAATGTGAATTACGTTTAGCTGGAACGGTATTGCAAGAATGAGGAAATAAGCTATATAGGAATGTATGGCTGACTTTAAAAGTATGCATTTACTAAAAATTAAATTATTAACTACCGGAGAACGCCCGGTTGGAATAATATTAAATAAATATAACTCAACAAAGGAGATAGACTAGGAATTATATCTAAAAGGATATTATTCAAATATAAATAGTTTTAAAGATAATTAATATTTTTCACCTTCATCACATCGGCTAATAGTTAGCTAATAATCTTTAACAATTTATTACACTAACAAGCCTCAACGGATTTGGATAAAACTTATATGGAATGAAAGCCTCATATGGGGAAAAGGAAATGATACCTAGGAAGGAAGGAAGGATATAAGTGTGTAGTGAAGAGAAGAGAAAACAAGTACAGGAAAAACACAGATTGCTTTAAATCGCCTCAAATCAGGAGATGAAACTAAAATCTTTTTGGGAATTTAGGAGGTGCTTTCTCGAACGGGCGAGAGACTGAAATATAAGGACAGAGCGGCGCATTGGAAATCACACACACCAAATCCAGAAGCCAGAGTGAGAAACTGGAAGACAGCATCTGCAAGAAAAGTTCTATTTTCACGCTGCATGCAGGGCAGATTAAATTAAGCCAATACAGTCTCACCGTGAGCTTATTAATCCGAAGAGGGTATGTAAGTTTATTAAAAATATATGTATTACTAATATCATTTTATTTCAGATTTTATTTCTGATTGATTGTAGCAGATACAATAAAAAAGGGAATGACGCTAACCAGAGATAACCTTCACCGGCATTGTCAGGAAGCATAACCATTAATTGGTTAACCACATATATCATGGCTAGTTCTTGCCTGGAAGCTTACGACATACCAGCAAGTACATAAGTGACTTGACATCCATAAGTGGAAGGCAAAGGTTATATCGTACCCATGTATCATAACATGTGATTTATTCATGTATATTGTTAATTCTGCACAGTATACATTATCTTATCATGCTATCTCTGTAACATACTACCATGATTCATTCATTTATATACACACACTGAAGACATGGTCGCATCATGAACAGCAGTTGGTGGTGAGATTGTTGGAACAATGGCCACCTATTACCTTTTGTTCCAGGTTTTTTATGATCAATGTTTATGATCATTCCTGATCGAGAAACTAAAGACTTGAAGAAGTTGATCCAGCTCACTGAAGCCTAGAGGTCAACCACTCTTCAACACCTTAGTCCCCCGTAGTTATAGGGCGGGCTGAAGGAAAGTCTTCCGTACTCCAGTGTGTCGGAGGAACCTCGAGCAGACGTGGATAAAGTTGAGTTTATGTATACCCATCCAACAAATCCTGTGAGCAGTTTCTAAAACGACTGTTTAATGATGACAACCAGATGGCAAGAGATAATGTGACAAACTTGTTTTATAAGTTCAGTGGAAGATAAATCCAAGACTTTTTAGCTTGTTTATTTGATTTGTAACTGTAAATAATCATACATTTTACCATCTTACAACAACCATTTCTCATTACAAGAATATATAGATGTACATAATAAATTGGATAATTGTACTCATTTGACTTGTTAAATTTTTAACTGTTAAAATTTTGAGTTACCTTTTCAAATTTAATTATATTATCACATAGGGTTACGATTGTCGTAAATTTATTTTGAGAGAAAGAGTCTTAGAAATAGTAGTCCGGTTTAGAGTGTAGAATGATGATGAAAGGCTCCGTGATAGGAAAAGGTTAGCGAGTAAATATGATGCTCCACAGAGTGCTGGAGGAAAGTAAAGACAGACTTATTTACGACAAATCGTTTCTCTCAATCTTCTCTTCCACTCTCCTGGTCAAACAATTATTTGCCAGTTTTCCAGACACACATCTGCGCTCACACCGATTTGGTGCTTCAGACACACAGAAGTGGATACAACTATCTTAAACGAATATGAGGGATTTGGGACTTGGTAGTCCAACACAGTACTATGTAGGTTTATGCTGTTTATTAGCATTAAACTCAATCACAACATCCAACAGGTTACATAAAAATTATCATAGGTACAGAAAATACAATTAACAAGGTGAGGATGGGGGTAAAGACGATTGTTATCGACTAAGCCTTTCCCACTTATTAGACAAAGGTAAACCCAGTCCCAAGATAGATAGCTATCAGGAACATAGGTAATGTAACCTAACTTCTTCACTTAGTCGTTCCCCTTCTACCGTAAGGTGTAGAGGTTTGGAAGAGAGAGCGCCAGACCATTCTATCAGCTGTCTTCTTCCTGGCCTGGTTCCATTGTAGTCCTCGGTAATTCAAAGATTGTCTAATGTTGTCCTCCCAGCGGACTCTGGGTCGTCCTGGAGGTCTGGATCCCTGGCTCGTTGTTTCCCATGCTTGTCGTGGTAGCCGATCTTCTCCCATTCTGCAGACATGGCCAAACCATCTTAGTTGGGAATGTTCTATTTGGGTCTGCAGCGGGTGGGATTTTAGGCCTTGACGGATCGTCTGGTTGCGGACCATGTCTCTTCTTGTTACTTCAACCACTTTCCTCAGATACCTCATTTCTGAGGTTTGGATCTGGCTTTTGTGGGTTGTTTTCATTGCCCACGACTCGCATCCATATGTCAAGACTGGGACATAGGTGGAGCGGTATACAGCCATCTTCGTTTTCTTACCAACCTCTTTCTTGCTGAGGAATCCTCGATTTATGGCCTGAAAAAGTCTCCCAGCCGCTGCTTTTCGAGTGGCCAACTCTTCTTTGATGCCTCCCTTTCGGTCTATAATAACTCCGAGATATTTAAAGTGGTCGACCTGCTCCAGGACCTGTTCTCCCAACTTAATCTGATGTTTTCTTTCTTCTCGTGATATCACCATGGATTTTGTTTTAGAGCTGCTTATGACCATCCCTCTCTTCTCCAGCTCTTCCTTCCAGACTTGCAGGTTGGATTTGAGATATGCCTCTGATTTAGCAATCAGGGCAACATCATCCGCAAATGCCAGCTCCGAAATATAGACCTGTCTCATCTTCCAGTACCCCACTGAATACTTTCTTGTTCTCTCCTTACATGCCTTGATGACATCGTCAATAAGGAGTATGAAGAGGTAAGGTGATAGGATATCACCTTGTCTTACACCAGTGGTGGTCCTGAACTCTTCTGACTTATGGTTTGCTGTCCTCACATAATTTCTGCAAGACTTGTAGAAGCTCTGTATAGCATGAATCAGAGGTGCTGGAATATTCTTCCTTGCCAAACAGTCCCAAAGTTTGCTCCAGGGGACCCTGTCAAACGCCTTTTCCAGATCTATGAAACAAAGATGGATCTCACTCTTATACCCAAGGGCCTTTTCACTCAGCTGTCTGAGTGTGAAGATTAGGTCTTGAGTACTTCGGTTTGCTCGGAATCCGCACTGGACCTCATCCAATTGTGGCTCAGCTAGGCGTCGGAGTCTCTGCTCTAGGATTCTAGAGTAGATTTTACCAGGGACACTGAGAAGGGATATGCCTCTATGGTTTTCACACTGTCGATTGTCACCCTTTTTGAAAATTGGTGTTATGATGGCAATCTCCCAATCCTTTGGTATGGTCTTGTTGCACCATGCTGTCTGTAGGACCCTTATGAGTAATAGGTCGCCTGATGCTCCCATGAACTTAACCATTTCTGGTGTTATACCATCATGCCCTGCTGCTTTGCCCATCTTGATTTTCTCCAGTGCTGCCTTCAGTTCTTCCATCTTTATGTCATCTTCATCACCATTTGTTTCATCTTCTGTGCTAGTGGTTATCGTTTCTGATGCTTGACCTTGTTCACCATCAAGGAGTTCTGAGAAATATTCTTTCCATCTTTCCATTACTTCCTTCGGGGCAGTAAGCAATTTGCCTTGCTTGTCCTTTATAAATTTGAGAGGGCATTGTTTTTCCTTCCTCATGTTCTTTAGGGTCTTATAGAACAATTTCTGGTTTTCTTGTGCATCTTTTTTCTAGCTTTTCTCCAAATTCTTCCCAGGACTTCTGTTTTGCTGCTAGCACTTTGTTCTTTGCTTCTGTTCTGAGTGTCACATATTCTCTATATTTTTCCATTTGTCCTGTTGTGTTTTTGGCTCCTAAGTATTGTTTCCATGCCATTTTCTTCTCTCTTATTTTCTCTTTGACTTCCTCTGTCCACCAAGGTGTCCTCTTTCTCTGGTTCCCAAGTCGGACTTCACCGCATGCTTCTGCAGCAGCTGTCTTTATGATATCCTGGAATTTATTCCAGACGGTTTCCAAGTCATCAGGTCGTTCTTCTGTGTTGCTCACTGCTGTAGCAATAAGCCCCTGATATCTGGTCTTAATTTCTGGCTCTCTCAGCTTGTAGGTCCTAATGCTCATTTCTCCTGCTCGTTTACTTGGTTTCTTGCGTGATGTTGGGCAGTTCCTAGGCTGAGCAACTCTTTCAGTTGTTCGTTTGATTGTTAGCAGGTAGTGATCACTTCCAATCTCTGGCCCCCTCCAGACTCTTGCATCTCGGACATATCTGAATGAGCTTCTCCGAACAATGGCATAGTCGATCACTGACTTCTCATTCTTGGTTGGTTCACATCTAGTGTATGCATGTATGCGCTTATGGGGGAACTTTGTGTTGGTAATGATCAGATTCTGCTCACTGCAGAATCTAAGGAGTCGCTTTCCATTGTCATTGAGAGTATCTTCTCCATATCTTCCGATAACTCCACCCCATCTAGCATGGTCATTTCCAACTCTGGCATTAAAATCTCCGAGCATGATAACTTCATCTAGGCAGTCATCTACTGTACTTTGAAGCAGCTTGAAGAATTCCTCCTTGACCTCTGCTCTCTCATCCTCATTTGGCCCATACACTATGACCACGTTGACTATGGTTTCTCCTTCTTTTAGTTTTACAACCATAATGCGCTCCGAGACAAAGTTCCATCCCTTGATACTATCTTTTTGATTTTGGGCCACAATGCATTCCACGCCCCCTTTAGCTCTTTCAGATATGGGTACACCACTGTAGAGCAACGTGTTGCCATCGAGATCCATGACTCCTTGTCCTTTTTTCTTCGTTTCCGTTACAGCCAGGATTTCTAGTTTTGCTTTCCTCATCTCTTCCACCAGCTCCTCTTCCTTCCCATTTATACTTCTTGTGTTCCAAGTTCCATAAGTCGTAGTCCGTAGTCCGTTCCAGTTAGTCGCCTTTAGAATCAGTCCGGTTTTCTCTCTTGTATTGCTCGTAATCGTGATTTAAAGCAAACAGGTGATTGGCCTGTTGTGCCTTTGCATGGTGGAGGGGCTGCCTCCTTACGGCCTCCATGCAGGCCGCCCTCCTCCTTTTTCATCCGGGCTTGGGATCGGCATAGGCGGAGTTTATGTAACCTAACAATGAAGTTAATTACTCTGAAAGAGGTGTTACAATATTAGGTATGGTGGTAGACCAAAAATACTGTTATCCCAATTGTGTCTTCCCTTTACTAAGCAAAGAAAAAAAAAGGGGGGGGGGAATGAAACAGAGTTAACAAATTATCCCACTTAAAAGAACAATGCCGGGTATACAGCAAAACGTATTACCCGGTAGGTAAGTTAACAAATGGTTTTTGCAAAAATAAATCTCCTGTCATTCATACACGCTGTGAGGATCCACACTCATATACACACACACTTACCGATTTCAGCATCAGACAATCCATAGCATGATATACACAGTAATTAAACTCTTTACGTGTGAAAACTGTCTAGTCCGTCTATGTCCCGCCCCAGATAATGCGAGGTTTCCCTGAAAGCAAATATTCCCGCTTATCGCCGGACTTGAAGTTCTAAGAGTTCTTGTGTTTTATTATAAAGAAACGAGTCTATGGGATGGCACTGACGCGGTTCGACATAGGGGTGAAAAATGAGGTGATGGTATAATCCTTCAGTGCGTGATGATAGCCACTGACCGGTAAAGTTTTTAATCCAGTGAGGAAAAACTAGGCTCGGTCACAGTCAGGTAAATCAGTATTCTCTCACATTTAGAGCCGTATATAAATTATTGCTACTGGCACTGTTCATCCTCCAGTTTATCTCACAGACTGAAATTTAAATTTGATGATAATATTTTAAATGTTCTTGGGTAGGCTTTCTTTCATGTAATTATGACAGTTAGGCCGCACCGGACCGCCACAAGATAAAATTTAAAAAAAATGTCTCATCAAACTGTCTGGAAGTTTAAGAACCGAGTATGGAAACTCTCTGTATGATTTATTAAGAATGCTGGGATCGCAAAGGTGATCATTCTAGAGAAAAAGATATAAAACCCATGACAATCATAATCATACTTCAAAAATCAAATAATATTCTTAACGCGCGATAAATTTACCGTTAAGGCTATATTATATATACACTTGCGTATTTCATTATGTATTTAAGAACACCCGTCACGAGTCTAATGGTTAAAATACACATCTAGATATATATACAGGACTTAACTAAATTTATTAATTATACATTCCTTCGCGACTTTAAAGTTACTTTAACATTTAAACATCTATTATTTTTGGAAATGTTATAATAGATATATCATTAAATTTACCACTGGAACTTAATGGATGAGTTTAATTAAATAGATTAAATAAACACAAAATCCAGTGAAATAAAATGAAAGCAATAGACCACTGATCACTTTAACAAATATATTATACAGTGCACAGAAAAAGAAAAACTCCAATTTGTAACCACCAATTTCAGATGGGAATCTAGCAACTTTCTACTAATAGCTAGTGAATCTTAAAAATCTCTGCCACTGAATGATAGCCTGGCTTTCTAGTGGTCTGTATATATTTAAAATGGAATTAAAGTAGAGGGGGGCATGAGAAAGTTGACACTTTTTTTTATCTCAGGAGACTTTCGGGGATCTGACCGACAGACTAAAGAGAGATGCCGTCCCCTGGTTTCCCGTTTTCTCGTTCGTTGCATCCGACATCTTCCCCCGTTCGCTCCGTCTGCGGTCGGTTTAGCGCTTAACATGGAGGTGCGGAAAATGCCGGCAAGAAACTTCCCCGTTCGTTTCAGGGACCACTACTGCTTTGATCTCTCTCGCTCACGTTCCTGAAACCACTTCCGTGTCTGTTTGATCCTGTTCCGCTCTCTCTGTTTGAAGTAGGCAACGCCCCCACTGCCCAAGTTAATGAAAATAACTTCATATCATTGCTCAGGCGATATCCGTGGGCGTGATTTAATCTTTCCTTAAATCAATGCGATGACCAGAATGAACGGTAGATAAACTGTTCACATATTAATCAGCCAACGTGTTGGCCATCTGCGTGGAACGGTTTCATAGCAATGAATCAAGGTGAAAATAAATTCCCGTATGATGAAGAGTTACAAAATATTCGGGGGCTCTGGTGCTATTCGAAGGGGTCGCTACAAAGGGTCGTGCTACAACGATTCAGATCCAGCTGAGTTCGTCTGTGACAATCGTCCCCTCTTTTGAGACATGAAAACATATTTTCATGTTTAATTTCTGACAATGAAGCTGCCCTGATCGGTAGCTTTTGGGTGATTGGTATCTTCAACTTCTTCCTCTTCGTCCGTAGTCCAGTTTCTACTCAGGAAATCCGCCCCGACATTCTGTCTTCTCGGAATGTATTCCACTTTGAAAGAATAAACGCTTAAAAGAACAGCCCACCGCATGATCCTTGCGTTAAATTCTTTATTGGCACCAAGAAATGCTAACGGAGCGTGGTCTGTTTGCAACGTAAAAGATGTACCATATCATTAGGGACCTCTCTATAAGCAAAGAGAGCCGCGGGTAAAACCCTGTCCCAATCTTGAGGATGATCTTCAGTTATCTTACCAAGTAAAGTCTTGAGTGTTCTATTCAAACGCTCAACTAACCCATTAGACATTGGGTGATAGATACTACTGAGAGATCTTTTAATGTGTAAGGTGGACATTACTTGTGACAAAGTGTCAGATATCAGTTGTGTGCCATGGTCTGACAATATTTCTCTGGGGAAACCCAAACGAGAAAATATCAGCCAAAGAGCGTCCGCGATATCGGCAGTGGAAATGCTCTTAAGAGGTATAGCCTCTGGCCAACGTGTGCACATTTCGACACATGTAAGAATAAATTGATGTCCTCTGGCCGACTTGATCTTAAAAGGGCCTATAATATCTATTGAATTTTCTGAAATGGCTGAAAAGGGATGTCAGCAGCCTTGATAGGTGCAGCATGTCGTGGTCCTCTAGATTTGACCTCCTGACATACTTTGCAAGATCGGCAGTAAATACTATGTCCTTGGTCACAAAAGCCCAAAAGAAAGCCGCAAGGACTCTCGACTTTGTACGGGAAAAACCCATATGTCCAGCACATTGTGAGTCATGAGCATGTTGCAATATTTGCAATCTCATACTCTTAGGAACAAGAATTTGAGAATGTGCAGACGTAGTCGATTCTTGTACCATACGTACAAGTACGCCGTTCTTCACAGTAATGCAAGATTTACGATTTGTATTTTGATTTGGATCACCTTTTTTTGCTAGAATGAAGAATCTCTTTAGAGAAGGATCTTCTTCTTGTAATTTTATGAAAGAGTCACGAGAAATAATCAAGTGACTATCTTGGCTATGCACTTCATTATTACTAGGCAATGAAGTTTGAGGTGTCTGTAGAGCTTGTGCTCTTGTAACCACCGCATTGGTAGCTTGCATATTATGATCTTCCCAATCAGCAATCTGCTGTGGGGTACATTCCCTAACTCCGTGAATACGACCGATAATAATGTCCGCAATAGGATTAGGTAAGAGACAAGCGTGCACATCTCCCGTAAAGAAAGGAGTGGCAATTTGAATTACAGCAGTAGGATATTTCTCTAAAGTTCCGCCAAATGTGACACATTTAATTACTTTCCCTGTAGCACAAGATGGATCTACAAGAGATTGTCTAACACCAATAGTGGTGCATCCGGAATGAAAAAGGACTGAGACCGGATTATTATTTACTAGACCCTTATGTAGGATCAGAGAACCTCTCCCGTCATGCGCAACTGCAGCAGGAAGAGCGGGAAGAAGGTGACCACAGCTTAACGTAGTTACGGTAGTCGGTTCGAATAAAGTACTGCATTGGGGGCATTTGTTTGCTCTCCCAAAGTCAAAGGCAGAACATGTGACAGCGTCAGAGTTTTTATTATCAACAACCTGATTACAGGCTTCCTGAGATTCTTGTTGTACAGAGTTTGCTTGTTGATATCTCTTTTTTTTATATTGAGATCTACCGCGACCATTATTACCTCTGAAGTTATCATTGTGTTCTCTATTGTAACTGTTATCCTGGTTTGAACTCCAGTTTCCATAGTTATTATTATCATGTCCACATTGATGAGAACATCTATTAAATTGGTTTTGAGGCCTCCGCGAGGAATAGCCTCTATTATTATAGCCTCTTCTAAAATGTCTATGATTATTAGGAGGACAATAACGAGGACTGTCAGCTCGTCTCCAGTTCTTCGAAGAAGAATCACTATGAGATTGATTGCCATAATTCTGAGCATAATTACGTTTACTCTTCCTATCAAAATTTTGTTGAGTACCTTGGAATTTACGAACAAAGTTTGGACCATATGGTGCTGCTAAAGCAACTGGCAAACCTTCTTTCACTTTAGAGTTACTAATGGTTATGTGAGGGTGCGCAGTGACATATTGGCAACAGAATTCTTCCATTTCTTTTATGGTTTTAGGTTTACGCTCATGAAGGAAAGCAAGAAAAGAATCATTGACAGAAGACATGACTTTGTCTCTAAGTATTACGTCCATTAGTGCTTCAAAAGTATGTTCTGTCTTAGACAGCTCAAAACAAACGTGTAAAAGTGAGACGTATTTTTGCAATAAACTCAGATAATTCTACTCCAGTTTCTGGCAACATATTTTTAAATTGCAGACGATAGCCGTCTTCGTTAAGTTGGTATTTCTTTAACAAAGCTGCCCTGACAACTTCATAATTGTTCTTGTCAGGCTCGTCTACCATGCTTAGCATACTCAGAGCTTCACCTTTTAATATATTTGACAATTGATCAACATATAGTGATTTGTCTATGTTATGTGTTCTACATGATCGTTCAAATCTGTCCAGATAGAACATTATGTCATCACTAGAAGGAGTGAATGCTGGTAGTTTAATCTTAAAAGTACTAATATTAGACTTATCTGACACCTTATTATGATCAGGAGCATTACCCATGTTCATCAATTTCAACTTCTCCAACTCTAAAGCTAAGAGTTTTTCTTCATGCTCCATTTTTGCTTTTCTCTCATCAGCCTCTCTTTGTAACCTTCTTTCTTCAGCCTCAGCCTCTCTTTGTAACTTTTTTTCTTCAGCCTCAGCCTCTCTTTGTAACTTTTTCTCTTCAGCCTCGGCTTGTAGTCTTTTATTTTCAGCCTCTTTCTCTAGTCTTTTATGTTCAGCCTCTTTTTCTACTCTTTTATTCTCAGCTTCTTTTTCTAGTCTTTTATTTTCAGCCTCTTTTTCTAGTCTTTTATTTTCAGCCTCTACTACTCTTTTTTGTTTTTCCATCTCCATCTGGAATCTCCTTTCATCCACCCGCAACTGCAATTTTAAATTCTCAGCTTCTACTTTCTTTTGTTCAGCTTCTCTTTCCATTCTCGTTTCTTCCAACTTTAATGCTTTGTCATATTGAGCAGTCGCATATTCTTCCAACTTATCACCAGTTTTGCCAAGGGATTTCTTTTGCTCAATAAAGTACTCAAGTGTAGACATATTGTCTAATAATATGAGTCCCAAAACCTGAAATAATTAATTACCTTATTTCAATCTTAATTTTAACAAGTCTTAAATAAAGTACTTGTATAATCACATCACATTACTCCAATCTCTGTGAGAAACAAGTCTTTGGCAAAGAACTTGTATTATCAACTGTATCACAATATCACCAGTCAATTCTTTATCATAGGTGCACTTCACAGCTAATAGTGCACGAGCATATTCATCAGTAGTGAATGACAACAAATAACCATGTAAACAATAAACAAAGATCAAAAACACTACGAAAACATTCGCAGAAGTCAATTAAAATGTACAGCAAAAAGTAAAGAAAATATCACAAAGAATGTGATGATATCTGCGAAAATCAGACAAAACACATGACACCACAATGTATAAATATAAAGTTGTATAGAACTAAACAATAGAAAGGGGAGACCTACAAATATAAACAAATCAAAACAAAACTGAAGAATGAGAAAAATAACGAAAACAAAACTGCACATGTCGTCACAACTAAATAAATATAGCAACTAAAGTCGCTAGCAAATTTCGCAAAGGAAATTCGCAGAGTCCTTAAAGAAAAACGCTCTCAATAGAAGACCTCTATCACGTGGTATGTTCTAAAGGAGACACCGCCCAACCGAAAACCCGCTGAAATATAAACAAATGACATATAAACTTACACCATGTAACATCTAATAAAAGAATGAGAATAAGAATGCTCAGTAGAAGTCTAAGGGCACAGTTCACAAACAAAACAGGCCACTTAACTTATGCAAATCCAATCGTCAGCACAGCAACAGACAGGTGGCAATCAGCATTCTAAGGATTGAAGATCCAAAGTTGATAACACATCTGAACTTGCATCGAAACTGCTAAGACGATGGTACAAACTTGAGCTTCTGATGTAGTACTGGTAGTGTTGTTTCGGAACTTGGCCTTCTTATCCAAAAACAAATCGATTATCCCGGTACTTGACCTTCAAAGGGACGTTACAACTGGCAATGTATGCTGCAACGCCGGGTACTGTCACTTTTCTTGAATCAGGCTCAGGCAAAAGTTGTAATTTCAAACGATCTACCGGGCAACGCCGAGTACTATCAGGGTTCTGTAAATGTAGATGTCTTGAAGATATTGTTGTATGTTGACTGTCGACTGTAGAATGTAGCGGGTAAGGGACCCCGTGTATGCTGGCACCAGTTCAATCCAGCTTATGGCCACCAAATGTAGAATGGCCACCAAATGTAGAAGGTTGTTTTACAAGATGTAATGAGCTATACTAGGACTGTTACAGTTGTAATGCTGGAAAGCCCATACTGGTCCTCCTTAGACACCATGGATGTTGCAGGTTGTGTATTAGGGTGTCTTGTCTGGTATGTATGCTTGATGTACGTACAAATGAAGATACAGTCCACATAGGACGTCACTGACTCACAGGAAGGAAGTCATATAAGCTTTTAACTGCTGGTGACGTTTTATGATCATTTATTAAGACGCCACAACGACGGTTACGTTTACATGGATGAACATAGGTCACAGTCAATGTAGGATACAGCAACAAGGCATAATAATAATTTCATCAGTAGATCGTACAGGAATCAGTAAGTCGATCTTCCTGACTATCGCTAACAATAATATCAGCTCCATAGCAATACTCCAAGAGTGTAATAAAATCCACTCTGATATTAGTAAATCAAGGGCGTACATAGTTCTACCACGGACCATTCGAACATGGCGGGTTATGAGTACCGTTCAGGTTGACCTTTTGTATGCGTACCTAAGCCTAGCCTCCAGAAACGGTATAGACTCTAACATAGCGAAGTTTATAGGAGTAAAGGAACTGTTCTCTGGGTCTAGGGTGACCCGAATCATATAACTTTAAGGTATGAAGATACCTGGTGAATTTCCTAGTAGAAAGGGGGCTCTCACTGCGTGAAGATGGTGCTACAATGTCAGAATCTTAGCAAACTGTATATATTGATAATAAGAGCTCAGTTACCTTCGTTCAGAAATATCACCACACACATATATGTCTCCAGGCAAGTAGAATCATCAAAGGGAATCCTCGTTAGCCAAGCTAACACACATGAGGATAGCTAATATCCCAACCACAGATCACAGACGTATCAAAACGGTCTGCTCTGCATGAAAATCTACGGTACACTACAGGACGGAAATCATTTCCAAAACACACACAGTTCTGGACATGCGCAGAAGCGCTCGGCAAAACCTCAGTTCGAATCAGGCGACCCGCAAACGGGCACATACCCAGAAAGATGCGAATAAACGCGCCTTAAAAGGATATGGAATAAAACTCAATACAGGTTGGAAAGCATTCCAAGAAATCTTTAAGATTTCTGACCATACAAGGAGAACTGACTGTCGTCGGTCTAAGAATAGAACGGCAGTTTAAGTCACAAGAACAAGTAACAACCAAGGTTAAAATGTAGACCCAGTTATTAACGAGTTACATCCCCTTGACTACCAGACAAGGTTTGTGCAAGCGGATTCTGTTCGCAACACCCTTGAGGAAAAAAGGACAGAAGAATTAAGTGAAAAAAGAAGAGCAGAAGAGTTAGCTCTTGAAAAAGAAAAAATTAGCCTATGCTCAGACTGAATTGAAAATACAACACTCTCAAGCTGAGTTAAAGCAAGCTCATGAACTAAGATTGGCTGAGTTGGAACTTGAGAAATTAAGATTACAACAACCTCAGGTTAATACCATGAATGTTGCTACTGGTAGAAGGGACCATAATGTCCATTTTAAGATACATTTGCCTAAATTTAACCCTAATATAGACGATATCTCATGCCACCTCAGTAAATATGAAACGTATTGTCAGGAGTTTAATATTGATAAAACTACCTGGTCTAGTAGGCTTATGAACCTATTAGTGGGTGACGCGTGTACTGCAGTTTGTACCATGGATGAACAGTCTGGAAAAGACTATGAAGCAGTCAAAACATTGCTACATAAAAAGTACCAATTGGATTAGAATGGTTATAGATTAAAATTTAAATCACTACTGCCAGATTCTGCTAAAGATTTTACAGAATTTATTTCTTCCATTAAAATGTACTTTACTAGATGGATTGATCTTGCTAAGATTGAAAATACATTTGAGGAACTATCTGATTTGATTCTCAGAGGTAATGTTTTGTCCTAATTAGTGGAGATTATTTAGCCTTTTTGCAAGAAAGGAAACCAGAAAATGTGTCTATTTGTGAAACTCTTGGTAGGCACTTCCAAGTTGCACATCCAAATAAGAATCTCAGTAAGAATAACATAAAGGATTCTTTGTCAGCTGCATCTGCCAGGATGGTTAATTATAACACACCTAGGCAGAGATCAAATAGCACTGATAAGAGTTATAGAGTCAATCATAATTTTCAGTATGGCAACAATAGGGGCAGGTATAATTTCAATAAGAAATTTCAACAGCCTCAGAGATATGATAACTATAATGATAATAGTTATTTTGGACCACAATCTTCATCTAGAAATAATGATTACCAAAAAAGAGGAGGATATTATGCCAGATCAGGTAGAAGAAATAGGTCATTCTATAGGAATAATGACAATTATGGAAATAACAGAGGTTCTTATCAGAACAATCAGAACAATAACTTTAGACAGTCAAGAAACCATGAACGTGCTAATGCTGTCGTCAATGTGAGTGACAATAATACAAGTCAAAATAATGTTCCTATCGCTCATGCGAATGCTTGTTGTGTCGGCTTATCCTTACTTACTTACTTAGTCGTTCCCCTTCTACCGTGAGGTGTCGGCTTATCCAACAGTGCTAATTGTACTGAATGTAATTCTTTATTTCAGCCACAAAGAGTTTCAAGACTTTTATGCGGACATCCTTTGCCAGTCATGTCACCTTACGAAAGCACAGGTTCTCTTGTGCTGGATAAGGGTTTTGTGAGCAATAAATTAGTGTCACTTTTAAGGGACACAGGATCAACAACTATTGGGGTACGCAGATCTATGGTGGATCAGTCACATTACTTATGAAAAGAAGTAAAGTGTAATACTTTTGGTGGCACAGTGGAATACTATCCCACAACGGAAGTATTTTTGGATACACCATATTTTACTGGAAGAGCTCTCGTATCTTTGTTAAATAGCCCTATTGCTGGGATCATTCTTGGAAACATCACAGGGCTCCACGAGTGTTCAAGAGAGGATATTGAAAATTGGGAGACGAAACACTTAATAACAGCTAATGCTGTTACAACCAGAGCACAAGCTCGTGCTGATATGATGAATCACAACCAAAATGATATTATTTTGGAGGAGGTTATGAATGATGACGAGCAAATTGAAGATGTCATGAGTGATGATAATGACAATAATAATGACAATGATAATGAACATACTGTTCATTTTGAAGATGATGATAATTTGCAAGTTTAATTGATTGAAAAAGAATCTTTCATTCAAATGCCAAAAGAAGATGATTCTTAAAAAAAAATATTTTCGTATTGCAAAATCAAATAGGGTAATGTCTGATGATAAATTAAAACATTGGTACACATTGAAGAATGACATTTTAATCAGAAATTTTCATGATGGGACATCAGTAAGAAAGTAAATAATGGTACCTTCTTGCTTTAGACCATTTGTTTTACGACATGCCCATGACATTACATGTGCAGGTCATTTAGGTACTGCAAGGACAAAACAGACGGTTTTGTCTCACTTCTTTTGGCTTGGTGTGACCAAAGATATGAAGATTTTTTGTCGCACATGTTTAGTGTGCCAAAGGGTCGCAACGAAAAGGCCAGGTCATAACGCACCCATTCAGGCCTCGGACATTTCTTTGCGTCCATTCGCAAAGATAGCTATCGACCTTATTGGTCCTATGAAATTCACTTCAGCTAAGGGTCATAGATACGTGCTAACATGTATTGATATGTGTACACGTTGGCCCGAAGCAATTCCATTGAAAACAATTTCTACTGGTGACGTATCGGATGCGCTATTTTTGATATTTAGTAGTGTGGGTTTTCCCGAAAACATACAGTCTGATAAAGGTACACAGTTCGCGTCAGACGCGATGAAAGATGTAATGAGGATGTTTGGAATTGAAAGATCACTTAGTTCATTGTATCATGCCCAATCACAAGGTAAAATTGAGAGACAAAATAGGACTTTAAAACAATGCTCGACAGAGTTACTGCTAAATATCCGCAAGATTGGGACCGAATCTTGCCAACCATTCTGCTTGCTCATAGGGAAATCCCAAACCAAAGTACGGGATTTTCTCCTTTTGAGTTAGTCTATGTGGCAAAGCCACGAGGTCCCATGGATATCGTGAAACAGTTACTTATGGGTAATAACATGGATAACGAGGTTCAATCCTCCTATCAATATGTAGTAAATTTAAGACAAAAGATCATTGACGCATCCCAGATAGCAGTACAGTCGTCAGAAAAAGCAAAGTTAAAGGCTCGAGTGTTTTTTAACCAAAACAGGAAACTGTGCCAATTATGGCCAGGTGATGAAGCCTATGTAATACTTCCAAACAAGGAAAACAGATTACTTGTTTCTATGGAGGGTCCTTACACAATTTTGGACAAATTATCAGATGTTGACTATGTTGTTAATATTAGAGGAAAGAAAACAATTTTCCACATTAATATGCTACAACAGTTTCAAACTCAACCACCACATCTCCGTCCTATCTTTGAAGCTATTGACGAATCTATTGATCGTCGTTCATCTCTAGCTGTCATTCAGGAGGAGATTTTTCTGATAACGGTGAAAATATACTGTCATTACCTGATGTTCATCTCCTAGCTACGGAAAGTTGGAAAGATATTTCCATTATTCTTTTTCTATCTGCTGATCAGAAAGAACAAATTTCTGACTTACTACAATCTTTTTCTGATGTGCCCTAGGATATTCCTGGGCATACCGATATCATTCATCATGATATTGAGTTAACAGATTTCAGACCTATCAAACTGAAACCTTATCCTATCCCCATTCATTTGCAATCTCAAGTACAAGATAAAATAAAACAAATGATTAAATTCAATATCATTGAACCATCTAATTCACCATATAGTTTCTCCATGGTGTTGATCAGGAAAAAAGACAAATCTATTAGAATTTGCATAGATTTTCGACATTTAAATTATGTGACTATTAAAGACGCTGAACCTTTACCCGTGCTTGATTCTCTTTTTGATAGATTATCTACTGCCACATTCTTTACTATGTTTGATCTATCAAAAGGATAATGGCAAGTGCCTTTATCTGACAAATCTAAGCCTTATACAGTTTTCGCTACACGCTAGGTTTTTTCCAGTTTAATTACATGTCTTTTGGTCTTGTAAACGCTCCTGCTACCTTTGTTCGCATGATGCGTAGATTATTCTCTGATCGTGACGATCTGATTACGTATATAGATGATATTTGTCTATTCTATCAGATTTGGAATGATCATATCACAGGTATTCATTCTTTGTTGAACACCTTACGCTGTCACAATATCACTGCTAGACCATCCAGAACTAGAACAGGTTATACTGAAATTAACTTTCTCGGTCACAAAGTTGGAGGTGGATTCTTAATACCTAAAGATTCTACTGTCTCCAAGATTCTCAATCGTGATATTCCTCGAACAAAAAAAAAACAAGTTCGGAGTTTGTTGGGTCTCATAAATTTCTATAGACGATTTCTACCCAATTTTTCAGAAATAACTTCAGTTTTGTCTGCGTTAGTGAAAAAAGACGCACCAAATAAAATAATATGGTCTCATGTTTGTGATGATGCATTAAATGTGATTAAAATTGCATTTGCGAAATCTCTTATATTACGATTGCCTGATATTCGATATCCATTTGCTCTCAGAGTCGATGTCAGTAATTCAGCGATCGGGGGAACATTAATGCAAGAATTTGAAGGCCACATGCACCCGTCGATATACGTCAGCAGGTAATTAACGCCTACAGAACAACATTATCCCAACGTAAAAAGGGAGTTGCTTGCCATAGTCTTTGCCTTCAACAAGTTACAGCGTTATCTTATAGGAGCCCGCTTCACTCTGGAAACTGATCAGAAGGCTCTTTCATATCTACAGACAGCCAGATTTACGAATCCAAAAGCAGCGAGAGCCTCGTTAGCACTCCAGCCTTACGATTACACCATCAAGGGTATAAACGGAAATCTCAACGTTGTCGCGGATGTCTTGTTTAGATGTATTAAAGACACCACGTCTGCTATCAACACCACAGGTTCAAATCACGAATGAATTTTAATGTAGTTCACATTTGTACATTGCGAGATCCAGTTCTGCAACTTATCACGTCAAGAACCACGTAATTTCAAGTCACTGAAGGGTTTGTACAGTTATTACAGTGATGTTACATCAGTGCGACCCGCACAGCAACATGATGATGCTGAATCCTGGATCACTCCATTATGTGACATATCATTCGACGTATGACACCTTATATATACAGTATACAGGCATGTCCATATGCACTGTCCAACTACAGACTGTCAAACATACTATATGTGTAGATGTTTAAATTGACTCATTTCTGAACATTTTCGATACACACACGTTTTCTGTTAAAAGGACATTATGCTACGCTTTAAATGGAAACAACTTCGAAAATGGAGGTTACACATTTAATCGAGGGAATTAACCAGAATATTGGAATGGATCTTTTTTCTGATAATTCACTTCTGATTTTGAAGAGTTATGGATTTTTCGTGTTACATTATTGAATAGACAACAATCATGGACAAATTCAAGGATGGATTTCTACAATCAACTTATAACAGTATTTGATCTTTTGCACGGAATGGAAATAACATTATCGCAAATATTAGCTTTTCCCATACAAGATTGAAAAGTGATAAATTGAATTACATTACAAATTGACTTTTTAACACAAATGATATAACACTAACACTAGTATGTGAGATATTGATACGTTCTTACGCCATTATTGAGTTTATTGGTTACTCATTACTTAAATTATGTGTATGATACACTGTTGACATATCAGTCACTATCACACAGATTTTATGCATTTGACAACGTGTAGCAGTTACACAACTTAGTGGTTAAGTGTCTGTCTTCCCTCATCTATTATTGAATTATATTACTGTTGGTGCCTAGCATTAATGTTACTTTTAAAGGACATTATGTGACTAGGGTACATGACGAGACAATATGTGTTCCTGACAGGAATGAAGTATGAGTATGCATGGTTACTTGGTTGTTACTCGTCGACTGACGTTGCTACAGTTACCTCATTCTATGTTAAATTGTTTTGGGTCTTTCGTAGACATTGGTATTAGCATTTTATGTTATATTCCACACCTCCACACTTCGTGTGTTAAATTGCGTACATTATGGCACAAACAGAGGTTCTATGCAATGTCATTACAGCAGTGACATTTGCTGTTACATATGCTCACATTAGTGGTGTTTACCCACAACAGGAAATAATGAAAACTCCGTTTTTATTATTTGCCGAGGGGGAGGAGGTAGTTGTTATGAGTAAAATCATAACATATCTATTGTATTCGACAACGCTTGTTTATAGACATGTTTGTTGATATTGGCGTTTCCTGGTTACTCCTGAAGTACGTCATTATCTTCTGCAGACTGCTTTTGTCGGCTTGACGTAGCAAAAGTGAGCAATGCTTTGGGAGCCTTTTCATATGTGTCACTGTGGTGAACGGACGTATTTTGTCAAGCTCCTAGATGTGTACTCTGATTATAGAGTTATACAGTTTTATTACCACTAGATCGTCTATCTGATTCATGGAGTTTACGCTGGTTTGATATTTTAAGGACAAGTGAATGCTGTATGCCAAAGGATTGAGTGTGGAGTTTATTAATAAAATTTGCAACAACATGTCGAAGACATCTTGTCCATAGTCGACGGACTAGAGAGGTTTTTCAAGACTGGCTAGGTAATGCAATTGTCGTATCTGAATATAAAATATTCAAGTGGAGCTTGTTCAAGTAAATAATAAATGTACTCGTCTTCATGTTCCAAACTGGCCTTGATCAAATTTATTACTGTGAAGACTGAATGAAGATATATAACAGAAGGCTGCATTTAAAAAGTGGTACCGGCAGGATGGAATGCCGGAGATGAAATCGTACAGGCCAATAAAGAAAATCCTACTCTAGACAAGATATAAAACAAGAACTCCCTAATCAAGCAAATAAGAACCCCAACAGCGAGATTTAAAAGGAGAAATAAGACATGGAAAGACCTTGATCGGATGGCACAGACAGGAAGTTTTGACAAGAAATTGCTGAAGGTTTATACAACACTAAGAGCTGAACATGATGATGATGAGGAAGACTAACAGAGTACAAAAAGGTCATCAATGTTCAACAGGTTCCAGATCGTGCTAACAAAATCCCACACAAAAAAAAACCGTTTTCCATCACAATTTTTTTAATTTTTGAAGCGCTAACCTCCCGTTAAAAAAAAAAAAAGTAAACAAAATAGCAATAGGAAAGGGGGAGGAGGGGACGTAAGAATGTATTAATAAAACAAAACGCTGACACAGCTAAAACGTTAATTACATATATTGTTAAATGTGGTCAATTTGACAATAACCGTTGATTATTTGTTGATAAACAACACTGGTTTCCTTTCTAGTTTAACCATAAACTGACATTGTACATGGTGTTTTAATTTTTATATTGTCTGTTCTATTTCCACGTTTATTCTACATTTAGTTTGCTTTTATTTGCAGTTGTGGTCTTCAATATTTGATGAATAGGAGAAGATTTGTAGGAGAGGAGGTGCACCCTGCATTAGGCGCCATAACCGTGTTACAGTTTCCAGATAACCAAAGCTGATTGATCACAGAAGGTAAAGGCTGGGGATCATAACACACTTGGAATATATCACGTGACAGACGGTATATGAATGACGACGCCATCAAAAATATAAACCATGGTAGTTAGAATTCCACTTTCACTTATCTTCTTCTTCGCCTTACAGCTTTATGCGCCAGCTGTTACAATGCGTTTCATGTTTCTTTCATCTTTCTTGTATATATCTCAAGTTCTCTTCTCCATGTGTTTTTCTCTGCCTCTATATTTGCATGTGCCTCTAGTTTTTGAGCCTGTCTCTGTTTTCTTTTAGATTTTTTGAGCTGTCTTTTTTTTTTTGGGGGGGGGGGGGATCTGCCTATTTCCTTTACACAAGATACGTTTACATAAAACGAAGTACCTTATAATACTGTTCTGAACAAATAAATCGAGGCACACGTTACACTCCGACACCTTTAATAATTTTATAATTTAACAATTATAAACCCACCCACCAAATATTTTTATAGAATGTGTAACTCCTATATATATATATATATAGAGATATATATATATATATATATATATATATATATATATATATATATATATATATATATATATATATATATATATATATATATATATATATATATATATATATCACAATGGGCTAATCACGTGTTTGTCAAACATGTTGATTACATGTTTTGCCCAGGAGCCTTATGCTCCTTGGATCAACTCTACACTTCGTTTTACCTGGGTAGATGAGGTTCCGATTATGAGATGATATATATATATATATATATATATATATATATATATGTTGCTGTCGTTTTTGACGGAATCATAAGACGTAAATCTATTTATACGTTTTGATGATCTAAATTACAGAACTCTTTATTAACTCCCTGGGACAGGTTGATTTGGGGTTATCTTCCCTTTGTTTTATTCATTGTGTTGACCTGATTATGTCGGGGGGTTAGCTGTTCTCAGATCTGTTCTGTCTACGCATGCGCAAGTTTCTTGAGCGCGAACGGAGAAACTTCCGTCAAGGAGTGATGATCTGGGTTCTGAGCGGACAAGATGTCCGTAGTTCTTCTCTGCATTATCTGGGGGAAAAGATAGTCTTCAGTGTGACTGTAATGTCTGATTCTCCCCAGAGTTATTCTGTTCGTCAAGAATGACGACAGTTGTTATTTGTGTATTTCTTGGATTCTGTCAAAGGTAAAAGAAGCTTAATTATTATGCCTAAGTTGCAGAACATTTTGTGATAACCTGTGAGTAGAGCTCACAGTTCTTTGAGATGCAAGAGTCCATTATTTGTGCTCGATGTAGCCAACTAAGACTATTCGTCTAGTTATTATACAGAAGCCCAGTAAAAAGATATTATTATGGAAACCGCAGGTTGGCGGTATGTTTCGGTATGGATGATTATGCCTGCCTATGAAGAATACACTGTTGTTCACATTATTATTGAGGCCCGTCATTACGGCCAATAGCTTCGAGCAGAAGAAGAAATGTCTGGCGAGTGAAGCAAGTTGAAGTCTTGACTTTCATTAAACAAGTTCATAGACTTTGATATTATGTAACTGGAACCGCCTTTATCGAGCGGTATATTTGTTAAAGGACTACCTGACGCGTTTAGTCAGGGGCCCTGAGTTACAGTATGAATTAACGTAAACTGTTGAGCCAGCTCTACTAGCATCTTACACATGAGCCATGCAAGATTTATGATGCTAGATGTTTGTCATCATTACCACACATGAAATGTCCATGATCCTTGTTCAATTGACTGTGTCGTCTGTCAGCGTACTGTTGATGTAATAAATGTTGAAGAAAAGTCATCTGTATTATCCACATCTATGACTTCTTCATGTGGTGACGTGAGTGGTGTGTAGCTGAATAAGAGCCTATACAACTTCGTGTTCACGATCTGCTGTTTCTACACACACACCTTTACTCTCGTCCACATCCTATTACGAGTACTACACACCTGAGAAACATGTATGCTGTTTGTGTGTGAGTGTCTGCACTACACCCTTGTAGCGCCTCACGCCGGTGAACCGTCCAGGCATGACACGAACTTGCTCACCAAAATAGCATTCAACAATACCGGATTTAACATCTAACTTTAACATCGGGAAAATTCAGATTTAACATCTGGTGGACCAGATTCGTGAGTCTTTCTACATTACATCGTGGAGTGTTAGCTACGCAGCGAACAGTACTAAGCAGGTCAACGCCTTATACTGCTTCATGGACAACAGCTGCTTATGATGTCGATTTACGCTGTGCTACAAAACATAAACATCCTTTCAACACTTTGACAGTCGTCAATGGACATATGTGGTTACGTTCTAGTCACGTTGTTTACGTCAAAGCTCATGTTGTAAACAGTTCAAGTTATTGTTTACATATTACATTCTACACATACCAACGTTGGATCTTCCGGTTTCAACTGGTTTGTTGGGTAAGACATTGTATCTGAACATTTGGAGCCCACTACCTGTTGTTAAGTTACTGGGTACTTCAACGGTGGATCGTCTGCCTTTACTGTTTACAGTTGTACCGCATTGTATTGCATCTTTGCGGGTGTCTGAGGATTGTGCTTGAGATAAGTGGCCCGTTTATGTGTTAACTGTGCCTTTATTTATGTTCAACTGAGCCTTCCTCTATACACATTCTTTATATTGTGTATTTACATATTACATGCATTCTTTGTATACATGGTTTTTTTGTTTACATGTTGTGTTAGTGTGTATATTTTGCGGGTCGGTTGGGCAGGTGACTCCTTTAGAATATCCCACGTGATAGAGGGTCTAATGAAAGCGTTTTCTTTAGGGACTGTGCACATTTTCCACAGTGAAATTTGCTAGCGACATTCGTTGCTATTTTTGTTAGTTCTGACGAGGTGTTCTTTTCATCGTTGTTATTGTCATATTTTTTCTGTTCTTTAGTTTTAATTTCATTTGTTTGTATTTGTTTGCCTCCTCTTCCTTTCATTTATTTTATACATCTTTTTGTTTATAACAGTGTTGTCAATTGTTTTGTTTAATTTTTTGCAGTTATCATTGCAATTTTTTGCAACATTAGATTTAGTTAAGCTTAATTTTTTATTTGACTTCTGCGAACGTTTTCGGTTGTTCTGTATTCTTGTCTTTGTATTGTTATTGTATACATGTTTATCATACACAGTCTATATATATATACTTGGTCATGAACTACTATTATTATTAATATGATGCACTTTTCGGATAGAGGTTGATTATGATGATATTATTGTGGAGAAACAAGGTGATTATACAAGTTTTTGATTAAAAGACTTGTCTCCCACGGAGATAGGGATAGAATAAAGTGAAGTGAGTATACAAGTCTAGTATTACAGACTTGTCTCCCATTTAAATTGGGATAAGGTAATTTATTTAATTTTTCAGGTCTGATCTCACATTATTAGACAGAATGTCTACATTGGATTTCTTCATCGAGCAAGGGAAAGCCCTTGGCAAAACTGTTGAGAAATTGGAAGAGTTTGCACTTACTCAATATGCCAAGGCACAGAAGGCTGAAGAGAAAAAGATACAAATGCAGTTAGAGAGAGAAGCTGCTGCTGAAGCTGAAAATAAAAGATTAGAGAGAGAAGCTGCTGCTGAAGAGAGGAAACTTCAAGCTGCTGCTGAAGCTGAAAATAAAAGATTAGAGAGAGAAGCTGCTGCTGAAGAGAGGAAACTTCAAGCTGTTGCTGAAGCTGAAAATAAAAGATTAGAGAGAGAAGCTGCTGCTGCTGCTGAAGAGAGGAAATTTCAAGCTGCTGCTGAAGCTGAAAATAAAAGATTAGACAGAGAAGCTGCTGCTGCTGCTGAAGAGAGGAAATTTCAAGCTGCTGCTGAAGAGAGGACACTTTAAGCTGCTGCTGAAGAAAGGAAAGCAAAAATGGAACATGAGGAAAAACTCTTAACTTTGGAGTTGGAGAAATTAAGGATCATGAATATGAGTGCTCCTCAAACAACTTCGGGTAAGATAAAGGAGAATACTTATAAAGTCAAATTGCCCCCTTTCAACCCTCTAAAGGACGACATAACCTTCTACCTTGATAGATTTCAATTACCATGCATAACGCATAATTTAGATAAGGAACAATATGTCGGAGAATTGATGGAGTTACTTTCAGGTGAACCATTAAGTACTATAATGGCAGTAGAGGAACCTGACTTAACTAATTATGATGTTGTCAGGGCAACATTACTTAAAAGATATCAATTAAAAGAAGAAGATTATCGACTTCGTTTTAAGACAATGCTACCAGAAACTGGAGTAGAATTCTCTGACTTTATTACGAAGATACGTCTTACATTCACACGTTGGATTGAGCTGTCTAAAACAGAAAAGACATATGAAGACCTTATTGACTTATTACTTCGAGATAAAGTTATGTCATTGGTAAATGAGTCTTTCCTTGCTTTTCTTCATGAGCGTAAACATAAGAACATAAAAGACATGGAAGGATATTGTTGCCAGTACGTTACTGCGCATCCCCATGCTACTGTTAGCAATTCTAAGGTGAAGGAAGAGTTGCCAGTTGCTTCCGCAGCACCATATGGCCCTAACTTTATGCATAAATTCCAAGATGCTCAACACAATTTTAATAAGAAGAGCAATCGTAATTATGATCAAAATCAGGGTACCCATCATATAATGGGTCTTCTACAAAGAACTGGAGGCGATCTGATAGTCCTCGTTATTTCGGGTCCAATAATTATGGAAACTTTCGGGGAGGTAGTCACAATAAACACTATCAAGACTATTCTTCGCGATGACATCGAAACCAAACAGGTAAACACTATAATCAATGGGGAAATGACAATAGTGATTGTGGAAACTGGGATTCTTCTTCTTCTTCTTCTTTGTTCACCCTCTGATGTCAACTTGAATAAGTTCAAAGAAAGCAGTTGTCAGCCTGAGGCTGTTGATATCTCCGTAGATTTTCTACAGGAATGGTACCGGTGATGGCCATATGCGTCTTCTCTGTTTGTTAAGGATAGATTTTGGATGCAGATAAAATAGTGTGACATGTTATTACACGCTAGCACATTTCCATTTTTATGTGAGGAACTGTGTTCGCCTGTAGACAAACTACGGTTTGCAAGGATCGTCCACCCGTGGTGAGCGATGCGTTCACCCGTGTTGAGCGACGGTCAACTAGTGACGTTTCTGTCACATGTCGTGGGGTTCAGTGTGTTAATTAATGGGGCTTCCGTCTTTGTGTTTGCGTCCAAGAGGGATGTAATTTTTCGAGCTCCGGGATAATGGAGTGTGATATATAAATATACATCGTGGCATTTATTGTTTGAGGCCGCCACGTTATGTGCAAGATGGTTCACGAAGTTATCTAGAAGTTCATACCATAATTTACTACAAGTGTAACTTTGAGATATGAGGCAACTAATATTTGGTTTGCCCTGATTTCTTCTGCCGCATTACTTTGGTTTTCGTGGATTGCCCGAACCTTTAGTACAACGGCCAGGATTGAGTGGAGATGAGAGTAGTGTATCATTATTATATTATATGCCGTGTAAAGATGTCTAACGTTTGAAACTTATTGACGGACGATGGATAATCTACTACGCTTATTCATTGCTATGTACTTTTGATGTGTTGATGGATACTATTGTGAAGTGACTTTATGTATTAAATGTCAACCATCTTTTCCCGTGGACCTGTTCACCTACCGGCTTTGTTATGTGTACTGACCATAATGTCCTGAATGAACACTTGCTATCATTCGCGTATACATGCATGATCCTCTAATTTATCCCACCGTAACACCATATAATTTGGTGGGCCTGTGTGGTTTTGGATCGATACTTTCATCAGGGCATGGTTTTCAAATTCACGTAAGCAAGTATACCTTCATACTTTGCAAATCTACAGCTACTCCTGTTCAGCGTGTTATTGTGAACACACCATTTCGTGAACCCAGTCATTATCAACGGGTCCACTTGGATAACGAACTTTGCCACTGCGCATATCCAATGTTCCAGTTTCAATGTCCTATTATTCGCTGTAACGTTCAAGATTACAATTTCAAGCCATCCAGTTCCCAAGTTTATTTCGTGTTCCAGTCTACATCCCAACGTTTGTAAGATTCTTTCAAGTTTCAAGTCTATGCCACGGCGATGTCAAGTTATTTTGTACAAAGTCAACACAACGTTTCAAGATCTACACAGTTCATGATGCCCATCTGATTGAGACCGTGTACTATTTACATTTTATCCGTGCTTCACTTGTATTGAGGGACAGCGTTTTCCAGTGTTGACACCTTTTTCCGGACTTGCATCTGATCGGATTACGATAAGATAAGTGCCTGTTAATACGCTCTTGTATCTTTGCCGTGGTGTAAGCCTTTTTGTTACATCTGTGTTATTCGTTTTCTTGTTCTATGTCATTGTAAAATAACCGCTCAGCAGATATTTCTATAGGTTTTGCTTACATTTCTCAAGCAGTGAAATTTCCGGCCTGAGTTTACTCACCGACGTGGTTCACTGCCTGTTTAGTGTGACCTAATTTGTTAGGTGTGCTACCCCGTCCTTTTAGTTGTCAGTTCTTGTTGTGTGCTGGTTTTGTTTTTCTTCTCCTTAGTTGACAACCATTCTGTTCGTAATGCTAGTCTAACCTTCTATCACTTGTTTACATTTATATATATTTTTACAGGTCCTGTCCTGTTTTTTTTAAACAGTAAGTCTGTTCTATTTGTTGTTTCTTTTTAGTTTGCCATTTGCATTCTTTTTCGTTTACTTGCTGCTGTTATTACATTGTCTTGGTCACTTGTACTTGTCTTCTTGTTTAGTTCCATCAATTGGAGCCGCGCTGGTGTAATGGCTACAACGTTGTCCTGGCAACCAGGTGTTCATGGCTCAAACCCGGCCGTCGGCGTTTGAAGAAATGTTTACGACCGGAAATTTGACTGAATAATCTGAACGGCTCCTGCACATAAATCCCGTGTTGATGGGAAAGAGCGAAGCTCCTGACCGGGTTGGAAGGAAAGTCCACTGACCCCCCAGCCTCGCAATGACATGTCATTGGGCCGAAAGAGCTAGAAAGCTCGAGTGCCGCTGGTTAAAAAAAAAAAAAAAAAAAAAAAGTTCCATCAATTCTGTTCTTGTACATTATTATAATTTTTTTTTCTCTCCTCTCTTTCTCCTTTTTCTCGTATCTTTACTACTGTTGATCTGTCATACTATTTTTTTTATTGATTAGTAATATTAAGAATCTATTTGCATTGATAATATTGCAAAGCACAAAGCTAGTGAATTGGTATTGACGGACTAATTGAGATATATTTATTACATAATTTATAATATTGATAGTAAGATACTGAAGAAGTAAATAATTAATTATCAGGAATTTATTACTATGGGGGAGGAGGATGGATTTCAAGGCCCAGCACTTGAGGAATATGTAATAGGCCGTGTTTTAATTCAGGCGGCATCAGATCTGGGGGATTTTGCAGATTGTTATTGTCGTTCTGTGCCTCATATAATCATTGCTAGGGAACTGGCAGAGTTTCTACGGGCAGATCTCCGTATATTTCTGGAACAATACGTTCATGTACAACATAGTCAAGTATTAAAAACCGTACGTCATGCTATACTCAACAACGATGTTCAAGAGAAACAGATAAAAGATAACAAACGCAAAGTTATTAGAAGATATTACTGAGGAGGACAAAATGCATGAGTTGTTGGAGGTCATAGACAACAATGAAAGATTAATTGAGAAGTTAAACGAAAAGGTGAGGGCACAGGCTGCTCAAATCCAGGGTTTTCAGGTTCAGGTGGCCCGACTTCAGTCACATATGGAGGATGCACAAAAAAGGAGATTGAAGAAAATGGCGAAGAAAAAGAAAGCCATGTGGGAGGTAAAGTTGGAAAGTAAAGTAGCAACACTTGAACGTGATAATCAAGAACTAAAATGCCTTCAAAGTAAAGAAGAAAATTTAAGTCGTAATAAGTTGGCTAACTTTGAGGTATTACTCATTGAGCAAAAGAGTAAAAATGTAAACCTTGAAGAAGAAAATAAGAGGCAAAGTGAAGAAATTACTAAGTTACGAAATAGAGTTGATAACTTGTTAGATATCGTTTTAAAGCATAAACTGTTGACACCCTCAGGCGACAACAGAGGGGAAGTGCAACGTACAGGCAATACCAAGAAGGATGTTAACGAGTTATCTCGCCCGAGTAAAGAGAAAACTTCTTTTCGAGGCAGATACAACTTTCCTCGGGATCACTGTCATGCTATGACATCTTCATGGAGACATACTCACAGTGTATCTGATCTTAAAAATGCAGATGAGATCGTCAAGGGTGACGCAAAATGTACTAATAAAAGTCTGATTGCTACATGTGAGGTTGATTGTAATGATAGAACAAACTTGCCTGGTCATACTAGAGCCCATTACATCTGTTAAAGAAGGTTTAGCAGTACCATATGAGCAGTCATCTACGACATGCTCCAAACCGATAGGATCGATTTCCAATAAACATCACACTCAGCTCATGCAGTATGATGCACCTTTTAAGCCAGTCAAGACGAGCAGGCGGCAAATTAATCAGCATGTCTCTCATTCCACTGCGACGGCATATCCTCCAAGCGCACGATTTCGTGCTGATAACGCGAATTTCGTGGGATCGACCCCCACATATGGTGGTACCAATATACGCTCACGCACCGTATTAGTGCAAAATCTTCCACCACGCACTACATGGCGCGCACTGGCTGAATTTTTTCAGTACACTGCCGACGTCCGATATGTGCGTCTGTTTTCTATTCCCAACTCTAATGATAAAGTAGCACTTATTTATTTTTATTCACATGGAGATGCTCGCCAAGTTATTAACTTCGGCAATGGAGCCTATTTTCGACACCGTTGCCTAGATCTGCAATTAGTTCATGATTCTGCACCACGCAGTTTTTAATGTATTTTCTCGGGTGCATCTTTCTCCTGTATCAGTTATCATACAGTCATTTCACGTATATCTTATGTTGATTATGTCTTAAATTTCATTCGTGTCACAGAACATTTCCAAAATTATAAAATTGTCCATGCCTACTACTCAAAAGCAAGTTCGTGGTCATCTTGATTTAATTCAGTAATACAGTAGATTTATACCCACCTTGTTTTTCGACACTGCTGACCTCTCTGCTTTGGGAAAAAAAAGGCTTACTTACCACGTGCACTGGAAACCAGAGTGCCAGGACGCGTTAAATTATATTCAAAATTCAAATTTCTTTTTTTTTCTCTATGCCTTCTATTTGAGGTAACTAATTATAAATTTGAATTATTATCCCCGCACAGATGCTTGTTCCAGAGTTTCGTTGCTTCACTGGTGAAAGAATTTGAGAGGACGGTGCTTGAAACCTTCCATATCTCAAGAACGTTGACTGATGCCGAGAAAATATGATATTCAAGCCATCCCAAGTTCATCAGATATAGTCACCTATAGTTTATCGAGATGCCCAAAGCTCGAACTTGAAGATTCATATTGATTTAGTTAATTGACTTTATATTATACATGTGTGAAGCCATGGTGTTTATCCACTACTAGTCACTATAACAAAGAACGGTGAATACATGAACACTAAGTTGATTTCCATACCATTCATAATAACATTTGTGATTTACATGACTTTGAGATAATCATTATTCACTTTAGCTAGCGGTACATTGAACAGTATTATACTACTTGCAGACATGATTAATTTCCAACTAAAATGTCATGTTATTATTCTGGAAGGCACATTCACATTAATTATGATTGCTATATTAATACCGTACCAGAAATCTACTCCTAACACGGATAGTCTGGAGTATGATTACATTATTGCAAGTTTGTTTTGGATATTACTTGTCTTGCCACAACGTACAAAAGGTACTTAGAGCAGAATAATTAAGTAATGGGATAATTGTGTTAATTGCTTATACTTGCGTTCTTGTATTTTTTTTTCTCTCTTTTTGTGAGATATTCAGGTACTTTAGCTACATTAATGTCATATCGCATTGCTTCATATCTTATTTGATTCATATCATGCGTGAATTGCGTTTAAGCGTAATTTAAGATGTTGACAGCATTATTAATGGGAGATATAACCGTCTAATTTTTAAAAAAAATGCATTTTTGAATTTTTGATTTGGATTTTTTGTTTTTATTTATTTTATATATCTCATACCATTTTCATATATGCATGTTTTTTTTTATATGGTTATTGTAAGCTCACATGATCATACATTTATGTATTCTTTTGTTACATCATTGGAATATCGACTGTATATGACTTGTTACTTATTGACATATGACTGTTTATGACTGATGACAAATTCATCTAGCATGTTATGTAATGATAAGTTACATTATGCAGACTGACTGCGACTAGATTATTTTCGATGTGGCCCAATATTTGTGATATAATCAATTTTGGCCGCTATTTCCGCATAGGAAATATTTGAATTGAAAAAAAAAACCAAATAAATTAGTTTTTTTTTTTACACCGCGAAGGGGGTGATATGTTAAGGATAGATTTGGTATGCAGATAAAATAGTGTGACATGTTATTACACGCTAGCACATTTCCATTTTTCTGTGAGGAACTGTGTTCGCCTGTAGACAAACTACGGTTTGCACGGATCGTCCATCCGTGGTGAGCGATGCGTTCACCCGTGTTGAGCGACGGTCAACTAGTGACGTTTCTGTCACATGTCGTGGGGTTCAGTGTGTTAATTAATGGGGCTTCCGTCTTTGTGTTTGCGTCCAAGAGGGATGTAATTTTTCGAGCTCCGGGATAATGGAGTGTGATATATAAATATACATCGTGGCATTTATTGTTTGAGGCCGCCACGTTATGTGCAAGATGGTTCACGAACTTATCTAGAAGTTCATACCATAATTTACTACAAGTGTAACTTTGAGATATGAGGCAACTAATATTTGGTTTGCCCTGATTTCTTCTGCCGCATTACTATGGTTTTCGTGGATTGCCCGAACCTTTAGTACAACGGCCAGGATTGAGTGGAGATGAGAGTAGTGTATCATTATTATATTATATGCCACGTAAAGATGTCTAACCTTTGAAACTAATTGACGGACGAGGGATAATCTACTACGCTTATTCATTGCTATGTACTTTTGATGTGTTGATGGATACTATTGTGAAGTGACTTTATGTATTAAATGTCAACCATCTTTTCCCGTGGACCTGTTCACCTACCGGCTTTGTTATGTGTACTGACCATAATGTCCTGAATGAACACTTGCTATCATTCGCGTATACATGCATGATCCTCTAATTTATCCCACCGTAACACCATATAATTTGGTGGGCCTGTGTGGTTTTGGATCGATACTTTCATCAGGGCATGGTTTTCAAATTCACGTAAGCAAGTATACCTTCATACTTTGCAAATCTACAGCTACTCCTGTTCAGCGTGTTATTGTGAACACACCATTTCGTGAACCCAGTCATTATCAACGGGTCCACTTGGATAACGAACTTTGCCACTGCACATATCCAATGTTCCAGTTTCGATGTCCTATTGTTCGCTGTAACGTTCAAGATTACAATTTCAAGCCATCCAGTTCCCAAGTTTATTTCGTGTTCCAGTCTACATCACAACGTTTGTAAGATTCTTTCAAGTTTCAAGTCTATGCCACGGCGATGTCAAGTTATTTTGTACCAAGTCAACACAACGTTTCAAGATCTACACAGTTCATGATGCCCATCTGATTGAGACCGTGTACTATTTACATTTCATCCGTGCTTCACTTGTATTGAGGGACAGCGTTTTCCAGTGTTGACACCTTTTTCCGGACTTGCATCTGATCGGATTACGATAAGATAAGTGCCTGTTAATACACTCTTGTATCTTTGCCGTGGTGTAAGCCTTTTTGTTACATCTGTGTTATTCGTTTTCTTGTTCTATGTCATTGTAAAATGACCGCTCAGCAGATATTTCTATAGGTTTTGCTTACATTTCTCAAGCAGTGAAATTTCCGGCCTGAGTTTACTCACCGACGTGGTTCACTGCCTGTTTAGTGTGACCTAATTTGTTAGGTGTGCTACCACGTCCTTTTAGTTGTCAGTTCTTGTTGTGTGCTGGTTTTGTTTTTCTTCTCCTTAGTTGACAACCATTCTGTTCGTAATGCTAGTCTAACCTTCTATCACTTGTTTACATTTATATATATTGTTACAGGTCCTGTCTTGTTTTTTTTAAACAGTAAGTCTGTTCTATTTGTTGTTTCTTTTTAGTTTACCATTTGCATTCTTTTTCGTTTACTTGCTGCTGTTATTACATTGTCTTGGTCACTTGTACTTGTCTTCTTGTTTAGTTCCATCAATTCTGTTCTTGTACATTATTATAATTTTTTTTCTCTCCTCTCTTTCTCCTTTTTCTCGTATCTTTACTACTTTTGATCTGTCATACTATTTTTTTATTGATTAGTAATATTAAGAATCTATTTGCATTGATAATATTGCAAAGCACAAAGCTAGTGAATTGGTATTGACGGACTAATTGAGATATATTTATTACATAATTTATAATATTGATAGTAAGATACTGAAGAAGTAAATAATGAATTATCAGGAATTTATTACTATGGGGGAGGAGGATGGATTTCAAGGCCCAGCACTTGAGGAATATGTAATAGGCCGTGTTTTAATTCAGGCGGCATCAGATCTGGGGGATTTTGCAGATTGTTATTGTGTGTTCTGTGCCTCATATAATCATTGCTAGGGAACTGGCAGAGTTTCTACGGGCAGATCTCCGTATATTTCTGGAACAATACGTTCATGTACAACATAGTCAAGTATTAAAAACCGTACGTCATGCTATACTCAACAACGATGTTCAAGAGAAACAGATAAAAGATAACAAATGGTGTGCACAGGAAAATGCAAAGTTATTAGAAGATATTACTGAGGAGGACAAAATGCATGAGTTGTTGGAGGTCATAGACAACAATGAAAGATTAATTGAGAAGTTAAACGAAAAGGTGAGGGCACAGGCTGCTCAAATCCAGGGTTTTCAGGTTCAGGTGGCCCGACTTCAGTCACATATGGAGGATGCACAAAAAAGGAGATTGAAGAAAATGGCGAAGAAAAAGAAAGCCATGTGGGAGGTAAAGTTGGAAAGTAAAGTAGCAACACTTGAACGTGATAATCAAGAACTAAAATGCCTTCAAAGTAAAGAAGAAAATTTAAGTCGTAATAAGTTGGCTAACTTTGAGGTATTACTCATTGAGCAAAAGAGTAAAAATGTAAACCTTGAAGAAGAAAATAAGAGGCAAAGTGAAGAAATTACTAAGTTACGAAATAGAGTTGATAACTTGTTGGATATCGTTTTAAAGCATAAACTGTTGACACCCTCAGGCGACAACAGAGGGGAAGAGCAACGTACAGGCAATACCAAGAAAGATGTTAACGAGTTATCTCGCCCGAGTAAAGAAAAAACTTCTTTTCGAGGCAGATACAACTTTCCTCGGGATCACTGTCATGCTATGACATCTTCATGGAGACATACTCACAGTGTATCTGATCTTAAAAATGCAGATGAGATCGTCAAGGGTGACGCAAAATGTACTAATAAAAGTCTGATTGCTACATGTGAGGTTGATTGTAATGATAGAGCAAACTTGCCTGGTCATACTAGACCCATTACATCTGTTAAAGAAGGTTTAGCAGTACCATATGAGCAGTCATCTACGACATGCTCCAAACCGATAGGATCGATTTCCAATAAACATCACACTCAGCTCATGCAGTATGATGCACCTTTTAAGCCAGTCAAGACGAGCAGGCGGCAAATTAATCAGCATGTCTCTCATTCCACTGCGACGGCATACCCTCCAAGCGCACGATTTCGTGCTGATAACGCGAATTTCGTGGGATCGACCCCCACATATGGTGGTACCAATATACGCTCACGCACCGTATTAGTGCAAAATCTTCCACCACGCACTACATGGCGCGCACTGGCTGAATTTTTTCAGTACACTGCCGACGTCCGATATGTGCGTCTGTTTTCTATTCCCAGCTCTAATGATAAAGTAGCACTTATTTATTTTTATTCACATAGAGATGTTCGCCAAGTTATTAACTTCGGCAATGGAGCCTATTTTCGACACCGTTGCCTAGATCTGCAATTAGTTCATGATTCTGCACCACGCAGTTTTTAATGTATTTTCTCGGGTGCATCTTTCTCCTGTATCAGTTATCATACAGTCATTTCACGTATATCTTATGTTGATTATGTCTTAAATTTCATTCGTGTCACAGAACATTTCCAAAATTCTAAAATTGTCCATGCCTACTACTGAAAAGCAAGTTCGTGGTCATCTTGATTTAATTCAGTAATACAGTAGATTTATACCCACCTTGTTTTTCGACACTGCTGACCTCTCTGCCTTGGGAAAAAAAGGCTTACTTACCACGTGCACTGGAAACCAGAGTGCCAGGACGCGTTAAATTATATTCAAAATTCAATTTTTTTTTTCTCTATGCCTTCTATTTGAGAAAACTAATTATAAATTTGAATTATTATCCCCTCACAGATGCTTGTTCCAGAGTTTCGTTGCTTCACTGGTGAAAGAATTTGAGAGGACGGTGCTTGAAACCTTCCATATCTCAAGAACGTTGACTGATGCCGAGAAAATATGATATTCAAGCCATCCCAAGTTCATCAGATATAGTCACCTATAGTTTATCGAGATGCCCAAAGCTCGAACTTGAAGATTCATATTGATTTAGTTAATTGACTTTATATTATACATGTGTGAAGCCATGGTGTTTATCCACTACTAGTCACTATGACAAAGAACGGTGAATACATGAACACTAAGTTGATTTCCAAACCATTCATATTAACATTTGTGATTTACATGACTTTGAGATAATCATTATTCACTTTAGCTAGCGGTACATTGAACAGTATTATACTACTTGCAGACATGATTAATTTCCAACTAAAACATCATGTTATTATTCTGGAAGGCACATTCACAATAATTAAGATTGCTATATTAATACCGTACCAGAAATCTACTCCTAACACGGATAGTCTGGAGTATGATTACATTATTGCAAGTTTGTTTTGGACATTACTTGTCTTGCCACAACGTACAAAAGGTACTTAGAGCAGAATAATTAAGTAATGGGATAATTGTGTTAATTGCTTATACTTGCGTTCTTGTATTTTTTTTCTCTCTTTTTGTGAGATATTCAGGTACTTTAGCTACATTAATGTCATATCGCATTGCTTCATATCTTATTTGATTCATATCATGTGTGAATTGCGTTTATGCGTAATTTAAGATGTTGTCAGCATTATTAGTGGGAGATATAACCGTCTAATTTTTAAAAAAAATGCATTTTTGAATTTTTGATTTGGATTTTTTGTTTTTATTTATTTTATATATCTCATACCATTTTCATATATGCATGCTATTTTTGATATGGTTATTGTAAACTCACATGATCATACATTTATGTATTCTTTTGTTACATCATTGGAATATCGACTGTATATGACTTGTTACTTATTGACATATGACTGTTTATGACTGATGACAAATTCATCTAGCATGTTATGTAATGATAAGTTACATTATGCAGACTGACTGCGACTAGATTATTTTCGATGTGGCCCAATATTTGTGATATAATCAATTTTGGCCGCTATTTCCGCATAGGAAATATTTGAATTGAAAAAAAAAAACCCAAATAAATTAGTTTTTTTTTACACCGCGAAGGGGGTGATATGTTAAGGATAGATTTGGGATGCAGATAAAATAGTGTGACATGTTAATACACGCTAGCACATTTCCATTTTCATGTGAGGAACTGTGTTCGCCTGTAGACAAACTATGGTTTGCACGGATCGTCCACCCGTGGTGAGCGATGCGTTCACCCGTGTTGAGCGACGGTCAACTAGTGACGTTTCTGCCACATGTCGTGGGGTTCAGTGTGTTAATTAATGGGGCTTCCGTCTTTGTGTTTGCGTCCAAGAGGGATGTAATTTTTCGAGCTCCGGGATAATGGAGTGTGATATATAAATATACATCGTGGCATTTATTGTTTGAGGCCGCCACGTTATGTGCAAGATGGTTCACGAACTTATCTAGAAGTTCATACCATAATTTACTACAAGTGTAACTTTGAGATATGAGGCAACTAATATTTGGTTTGTCCTGATTTCTTCTGCCGCATTACTTTGGTTTTCGTGGATTGCCCGAACCTTTAGTACAACGGCCAGGATTGAGTGGAGATGAGAGTAGTGTATCATTATTATATTATATGCCACGTAAAGATGTCTAACGTTTGAAACTTATTGACGGACGAGGGATAATCTACTACGCTTATTCATTGCTATGTACTTTTGATGTGTTGATGGATACTATTGTGAAGTGACTTTATGTATTAAATGTCAACCATCTTTTCCCGTGGACCTGTTCACCTACCGGCTTTGTTATGTTTACTGACCATAATGTCCTGAATGAACACCTGCTATCATTCGAGTATACATGCATGATCCTCTAATTTATCCCACCGTAACATATGTTGGGCACCTTTGAAGCAGGTGTTCGGCAGTCATTTTACCAGTGCCACAGTCACACTCATCCGTAGTTCCTATCTTTAATTTGTTGAACAGATGGTATCTCAATCTGTTATGACCAGTGCGAAGTCTGAAGATTACCACTTGTTCACTTCTGCTGAGCTGGTAATATGGATCTATTTTGTGTGGCCTGGATGCTCTTCTTCCCACTTGTGCCTGTATCTGCGCTTGATAAAACTCTTGGACTCCTCATAGGTTATATTTGTGTCCAGCTGAGGAAGTTTTCCCCCTTCCTTTGCCAATCTGTCAGCCTCTTCATTTCCAGGGATGTTGCAGTGAGAAGGGATCCACTGTATCACAACTCTTTTGTATTGCTGACATAGTCTGTGAAGTGTTACTCTTATGTCATCCAGTTCAGCATTTATTTGACTTTTCAGTGTTGTAATCACTGACAGCGCATCTGAGAAGATAACTACTGGTCTCTCTGAGCTTTTTTCTGTCATTAGAATTTCTGATGCAGTTTTTATGGCCTCTGCCTCTGCTCTGAAGTTAGTTGAAAATTTCCCTGTTGCGATTGCTATCTTTTTTTTGTGTGCCATTGCTTAAGCTCAGGAAGACTCCTCCACCCCCATCTTCTGTTGCATTAGTTGCTGATCCATGTTTGTACGCATGGATCCAGGTGTTGCTTGGGTAATCTTTCTCTATATATTTTGTGGTTAGGACTCTCCTTTCTGTTTCAGTTTGACTGTTCTTTCTCTCAATACCAGGAACATTTTCTATCATTTCAGGGAAGCACTGTTGTTTCCAAATTCGTAGCTTGTGTGCAGTACATATTGGTGTAGCTGTTGATATTGCATTTATGGGGTCTGCTCTCATCTTTGTTTTGACTGTCTCTACAAAGTTGCTTCGCTTCAGTCTTCCCCTTCCAAGTCCATTTATCCTCTGGTGCATTGGGTGATCTATCAGCCTCCTGAATTTCTCGGCTTGTTGCTGGTCTCTCCTATCTCTTCTATCCTCCATAGGCTGGAGGTGAGTAATCTTTACAACTCTTTTATTGGTGTTGATTTCATGCCCCCAGTTATGAATCTCATTGTTTGGTTTTGGTTTCGGTTTATTTTGTCAAAGTTCGACTTAGCGGCTGTTGACCATGCTGCAATGCCATATTCTAAGACTGGTCTCACTTGCCCAGTATATAGATTCTTTAGTACTCTCTCGTCTGCTCCCCAAACCGTGCCAGCAAGTTTTTTCATGATTGCCATTCTCTGCCTTGCTCTTGTCCTGTTTTTCTCAATCTGGGTTTTCCAAGTCAAGAAACTGGGATTCGAACCAGAACGGTGGCCGGGGTAGATCCAACTATGACAATTTCAGAGGGAATAATAATCGTGGTAGATCTAAATATAACAAACATAGATCTCATCACCAGGGAAACTCTGTACAACAAGAGTCTCATAGTGCCAGTAATCAAGTGAATGATAATAAAAACTCGAAAATATCACTTGTTCGGCTTTTGATTTTGGAAGAGCATTTCAATGCCCCCAATGCACAACATTATTTCAACCGACCACAGTAACTACTTTAAGTTGTGGTTACCCTCCTCCCACTCTTCCTGCTGCAGTTGCGCATGACGGGAGAGGGTCTCTTATCTTGCATAAAGGTCTCGTAGATAGTAATCCAGTCTCAGTGCTTTTTTTTCTGGGTGCACTAATATTGGGGTTAGGCAATCACTCATAGATCTTAGCTGTGCCACGGGAAAGGTGGTTAAATGTGTGACATTTGGTGGCACAGTAGAAACGTACACGACTGCTATTATTCACATTGCTACTCCCTTCTTTACGGGAGATGTCCACGCTTGTATTCTACCTAATCCTATTGCGGATCTTATCATCGGTCGTATTTACGGGGTTAAGGAATGCACCCCGCAGCTAATTGATGCCTGGGAAGAACGGAATATCCAAACAGCCAAAGCAGTTGTAACAAGAGCACAAACTCTTGTTCCTCAAACTTCATCTACGGAAGTTAAGGAAGTACAAAGCCAAGATGATCACTTGGTGATTTCGCATGACTCGTTTGTAAAACTACAAGAAGAAGACTCGTCTTTAAAGAAATTATTTCTTCTAGCTAAAAACGGTGATCCGAATCAAAATACAAATCACAAATCATATATCACTATGAAGAATGATCTACTACTGCGTATGGTACAACACTCAGATACGTCTATGCATTCTCAAATTCTCGTGCCCAAAAGTATGAGAGCTCTAATTCTTCAACATGCACACGATTCTCAGTGTGCTGGACATATGGGTTTTTCCCGAACTAAGTCGAGAGTTCTGCGGTCTTTCTTTTGGCCATTTGTCTATAAAGACATACGAATTAATTGCCGGTCTTGCAAAATATGTCAAGAGGTCAAATCTAGAGTTCCACGGCATGCTGCGCCTATTCAGGCTGCAGACATTCTTATTTGGCCGTTTCAGAAAATGGCCAAAGATATCATTGGCCTTTTTAAGACTAAATTGGCCAGAGGACATCAATTTATCCTTACGTGCGTTGACATGTGCACGCGTTGGCCAGAGGCTATACCTTTTAAGAGCATTTCCACTGCTGATATCGCTGACGCTCTTTGGCTTATATTTTCTCGTTTGAGTTTTCCCGGGGAAATATTGTCAGACCATGGCACACAATTGATATCAAACACAATGTCGCAGGTAATGTCTACTCTGCACATTAAAAGATCTTTAAGTAGTATTTATTACCCAATGTCTAATGGGTTAGTTGAGCGTCTGAATAGAACGCTCAAGACTTTGCCTGGTAAGATAACTGAAGATCATCCTCAAGATTGGGACAGGGTTTTACCCGCGGCTCTCTTTGCCTATAGAGAAGTCCCTAATGAACACACAGGATTTTCTCCCTTCGAACTTGTCTTTGGCGCGCAACCGCGCGGTCCTATGTCTTTACTGCATGATCTGATAACTGCTGATAATATTGACAATGACACAAAATCTTCATATGAGTATGTCATTGCTCTATTTAAATATATATATATATATATATATATATATATATATATATATATATATATATATATATATATACATTTTGATTCTCGCAGATGCTATGGTGTTCGTGCACTGTGCTGAGATCCTCCTTGTGTGATCTAAGGGAGGAGATCGGAGCATTGATGGAGTTGTCCGTGCGCAATGAAGATAGTCCTTAAAACCAAACAAAACCTTGTAATACTATGAACGTGTTTCCATGACTCAATTTACTCGCTGTCCTTGTAGAGCTGAAGAGTATTGACAGAAAGGATGTTATTTAAACATTAAACCAAAATTTACTTGAAAATTAATCTCACACCAAGTTACAGGTTATGAGAATCGAGCTCCTTGATCAGTTCGCTTGAATACCACAGTCACCCCTCATCCCTTTCAATCCACTCGTTCCACGTGGTTCTCACCGGGGCTTCGCTAATTAGCATGCAAGCTGGTGTCGCATAAGCCATGCCTTTCTCGCTATTTGCCTTACTTATGGTTTTAGCCACGCCTACCTGTCTTCTTTAACGCGCTATCAAAGCAGCTATTCAGATCCATAACTGACATTCCTTCAAAAGGGGACGGGCCAAGGGCGTCTGACTGCTGTCAGATTACAACAAACACGTGGAAGGTAGAATAGTTTTGAAGTTCCCTACCCAAGCGGCCATTCGCGGAGATCACAAAGCTGTGTTGTCGAGTCACCAGGTAATTAGCTACACAGAGAGACGAGATCAAACACACAGTCTGCTCGTTAGCAAACGGCTATAATGTCGGCAAAGGTGAGAAGAATATCTCTTATTCAGGAATCGAACAGTAGATTTGCTCTGATACAGCGTAAGGCGTGAATTTTGTCACCCTTCAGCAAAAATTGCGCTATTTCTTAATATATAGTCCTTCCCATCAAACTCAGTTATCAGTTTGCTACAAGAATTTTTGAATATTCTAGCTCGCTAATATAAGAGCCATATTATAAATTGGATACTTTAATACGTGGAGATAACTCATTTTTTTCCTGTGTTGCAGTAAGTAATATATATTAGCATTTAAATGTTTTAGCGTGTAAAAGTTTTTCCATTATATTTCACTGGGATTTCTGTGTTAATTGAATAGCGTATTAAATAACATATAGCTAATTTTTCCAGCTGTAAAACGTTAATTTAATTACTAGCGCTTCCCCAGTAAGAGATGCTTTAATTAATTAATATACACTAGGCGATTGATAATTGGCGAAATAAATGTACTTCTATTCATCACGTGTAAGTTTATAAATGACTAGTGTTCATTTCTCTACATAAAAGCGATAAGATAAGCTAGACACTTACAGTAACGCGTGTGAGGTTGTCGTAAATTTATTTTGAGAGAAAGAGTCTTAGAAATAGTAGTCCGGTTTAGAGTGTAGAATGATGGTGAAAAGCTCAGTGATAGAAATGTAGAGAGTAAATAGTTGCTTCACAGAGTGCTGGAGGAGAGTAAAGACAGACTTATTTACGACAAATCGTTTCTCTCAATCTACTCTTCAGGCTCTACTGGTCAAACAATTATTTGCCAGTTTTTAGACACACATATGCGCTCACACCGATTTGGTGCTTCAAACACACAGACGACGTGGATACAAACTATCTTAAACAAATAGGGGAAATTTTGGGCTTTGGGTATTCCAACACAGTAACGATTAATTTTATGTTTTTTATTAAAGTTAAAAAAACAATCACTACAATAATCATGTGTTTACAGCAAGAATTATCAAAATTACAGAAAAATGCAAAAAACAAGGTAGGGAGGGGGTGAAGAAGATTGGTATCGACTAAGCCCGTCCCGCTTATGAGACAAAGATAGACCTAGTCCAAAGATAGATAGTTATGAGGAACATAGGTAGGTTAACCTAACAGTGAAGTTAATTACTCTGAAAGAGGTGTTTCAAAATTAGGTATGGGTGGTAGAAAGAATCCTGTTCTTCCCAATTGTTCTTCCCTTTACTAAGCAAATGAAAAGGAGGGGGTTTTTAAACAGAGTTAACAAATTATCAACTATCCCACTTAAAGGAACAATGTAGGGTATACAGAAAATTATATTACCAGGTAAGCAAGTTAACAAAATGGTTACAAAAAAGATTAAATTTCCTGTCATTCATGCACACGCGTGAGGATCCACACTCATATATTCACACACACTTACCGATTGCAGCATCAGACAATCTAATCGAATTATATAAACAGCAATTACACTTTTGACATGTGAACTGTCTAGTACTTAGATGTCCCGCCCCCAGATGTAGCGCGGTTGGCTGATAGCAACTATTCCCACTATATCGCTGGACTTGAAGCCTAAGAGTTCTTGGGTGTTATTATATAAAAGGAGTCTATGGGATGGCACTGACACAATTCGACACAAGGGTGAAAATGAAGCGGTCTCCTTAATCTTCCGCTATGGTAAAATTCCTTCAATGCGTGATGATAGTAATTGACCGGAAAGTTTATTAATCCGGTGAGGAAAAAACTTAAGCCGTCACCGTTCAGGAAAATATGTACTCTCTCACAGTAGGGCCGTAAATAAAGTATCGCTACTGGCACTGTTCAACTTCCAGTTTATCTTACAGATTTGTAATGTTAATATGATGATTTTTCTTTAAATAGTCTTGGGTAGGCTTTCTTTCATGTAATTTATGATAGCTAGGTCGCATCGAACCGCCACAAGATTAACTTTAAAAAATGTTTCATCAATATGTCTGGGAGTTAAGAACCGAATCTGAAAAGACTCTGTATGATTTCTTTATTGCTGGGATCGCACATGTTACGATCACTCTGTATGAAAGAAAAAGACATGTATTATGCCGAAAAATCAAATAACCTCATAAAGCGCGATGAATTTTCCCGTTAAGACTATTCATATATATATATATATATATATATATATATATATATATATATATATATATATATATATATATACTCGCGTATTTAATTATGTATTTAATAAACACTGCGCGAGTTCTAATGGTTAAAACACACATCTATAAATATAGGACTTAACTAAATTTATCAATTATAAGTTCCTTCGCGACTTTAAAAGTTAATTTAAGCAATTCAGCCTCTATTATCTGTTTTTTTGGGAAATAATAAAGCAGATATATCATTACATTTACAACTGGAACTATTGAGATGGTTTAATTTAATAGATTTAAATTAACACAAAATCCAGTGAAATAGAATGAATGAACTAGACCACTGGTCACTTTACACAATATATATTTTACTGTTTTGCACAGAAATAGAATTCACTGCAAATATGTATAAAGATCCAGGGGATAATCTAGCAGGATTGCAAATATAGCTAGTGCTTCTGTAAAGGTCTGGCCAACGAGTGATAAAGTGTATTTCTACGTGGTCTGTATATATCTAACTTAATTGTAAGATGAGTGGGACATGAGAATTTTTGACCCCTTTTTAGATCTCAAGACACTTTGTGAGTTCTGACCGACAGACTAAAGAGAGATTCCGCCCCTGGTCTTCGTATCTCCGCTCGCTGCTGCGATCGGTTCTGTGTTTAACACCGAGATGCGAAATACCTGCAGGAACTTGCGTCACTCGTTTCAGGGACCACTACTGTCTTTGATCGTGGCGCTAGTCTTTCCTGAGATCCCCCAGTCTGTGTCTTTGATCGTGGTCGCTGCTATCTGTTTGATTCTGGCGCCGCCCCCACTGGGCCGGCATTTTGGCAAAGTTAATGAAAATAACTGCATACGATTGTTCAAGAGATGTCCATGGGCGTGATTTAGCCTCTCCTTAAATCAATGCGATGACCAGAATTGACGGTAGATAAACTGTCCACACGTGTTGCCAATCTGCGTGGAAAGGTTGCATAGCTAATGAGTCCAGGTGAAAAGAAAAATCCCGTTTGACGAAAAGGTACAATATTCGGGGGCACTGATGTTATCCAAAGGGGTCGTTACGAAGGATCGTACCATATCATCCAACACTTCAGGGTCACTTCAGGGTCAGAGTTCGTCCGTCACAGAGGTTATAATATTTATATCATTGTTAAATGTTTGTCTTTTTTCCTAAATCTAGTTGATCATAACCCTGGTATCTAGCGGTCTGAATAGCTCAAAAAACATTCTCAATTATTATCCGGTCTTAGATTTTGACCCGTGCGGTCCTCTTGTTTTATCCACAGAGAGAGAGAGAGAGTTCAAATGTATAAACATTAAGAATAATTTATAACTGGACATGAAAAATACCCAGATTGTTTACTTCAAATATTATCAGCGCGTGGTGGCCAAATATCTATATAACATTGTTCCAGAATACTGTTCATTGTGGGTTCTTTTATTTCTCAAGTGGATTTATCCAGAACAAGAATACTTGGGTCCACAATCGGCACTCAACCCCCAGAGAGAGAGAGAGAGAGAGAGAGAGAGAGAGAAACCGATAGGAGATCCCTTCTTATCCTACCTGTTTACCCACCAGACATTTCCTTTAAATATCGGGACTACTGTGTACTGTCCATGGTGAACACTTGATCGCGGTTTATATTTTCTACATGAACTACCTGACGTGAACTTTATCATATCTTATAAGCATTATCAAAACGGGCGTTCCCCATTAGGAAAATTAATCATTCTTGGAGTAACTGGGGCTTACTTAGAGAAGCACCATACTGGATTGTGTTAAATATACACTGATGTTACGTTAAAGAGTAGTAAGTAAGCGAGATTGAATATGGCCACAGATTGACAGATTGTGCGAAAGAGTAATGAATATTTCATATTTTGTATAATTATAGTACTCACTTCTGTCTTTTTTTTTTTGTTCGCTAATACTGTTATTTCTTCTTTTTTTTCAGGATAGAATAACTAGAGACTTTGTTCTTTGCTGTATGGTCTATTCCTATACTCTAGTATTACTCTATTGATCTTTTGGGTTATCTACCTTCTGTTGGGATTTTCTTTGTTTTCCTTTACAAGAGGAGATTGCCTATTGGGTTAATTGCATTTTTCTGTTGTCTGTAAACCATACTTGATTGATGTATATGCTCGATGTTTGGATTTTCTAATGATAATAAACTTAATAAACCTTAAGTTATCGTGTTGGTCAACCCCTGCCCATATATATATTATCCATAGTTTGTTTTCACGTTTGTGCGTATTTGTCACAGAATTGTGTAAATGTAATTTTAGTATAACTTGTATTTTGTACCAGGAGAGAAAGTGCGTCTAATTTAAATATAGTCGTACAGATAGGCTGGATTAGAGCAATTACTTAATCCAGAGACTGTTCTTTTCTCTTACACTATCACCCCTCGTGAAAAGAAAACTATTTCTTACACCTTACTCTCACATAGTTACCATTATCACTTCTGCTCGGACAGGACCATAAACATCTTCAACCTATCTTTAAAATTTACGACATACCTAAGGGTCTTTTTTGTTTTGATATGCGCCCTAATATAACCGACTAGGTTGAACGGGACGCGCCTCGCCAAAACGAGACAAAACTTTATTTTTTTTTTTAAATTACTGTGATAATGGTTATGGACTAGGCGTAAGATTATATGATTTGGCTATAACGTGACACAGTAAAAGCGAAATGGATGACTTATAACTGGAAACGTACGGTTACGTGTGATTCAACCTCTGCGGTATATAACGTCTTCGTTGGTCTCTGTATGTCAGTCACACAATGAGACTAAATGTGTGAGTTGAGATACTGTTATATTTGTGTTAGACATGATGTATTGTAATGTCCGCACATGCCACTATGTAATGTAAAAGCTGCTCTTGTTACATCATGTAATAATGTTTGGTAGACGCAGTTAGTAAGGATTTATGGTCATGTTCGAGCTCACAAGGGGATTTGTCAAACACATCATCACTATTTTAGTTTAGGCAGCACTATGTGCGGTCAAAAATATACACATTTCTTATATATATATACATAGTTAACTTCATTAAAGAAACTTGTATTATACATATTTATAGACGTGGACTTGAGCTTGGCGCACCTTTATTTTTCCTTTATAATATATAAATAAAAGTTTCTATAATAATAACAATGCCCAGAAACATTCTCTATGGATTTTAAAATCCTTTAGTATTTATGTTTTTGTTACAAAAGTGTTTGGAAATATCTATAATCAGTAAGTATTTAATGTTTTAAAGTAATTACTATCTTTCTAACATAAATTCCGTCCCTTGATAATAAAAATTACGTCCCTTGGAATGCACTCAACTAGTATATCTTAACGTAACAGTATGGATAGAAAAAAGATACGATGGTGTTGGAAAATTGAGTTTCCAAAGTCAAGGTCTGGCTGTGCAGCAAAGACAGAAATTTAGGTAAATGACAGTGACTTCACCTGCTTGTTGTATATGAGATGTAAAAAAGTGCTAAATATCCCTAAATGGGATCAATTTAATGTTGATCCCAAGATTGCACCATGGCCACACAAAAACAAGGCAACAACAGCTGAAGTTTGAAGATGTGAGATATAGATACATAAAGAGACCAGTCCAGGATTCTGGGAGGACGGAGATGTCGATGGCACAAAATAGAGATGCTCCATAAAATTAGGCGGAAAGAAGCTCTTACAACATCCGAGGAAATAGCGATTTTAGTGAAGCACCCTTAACAAAATGGGCTCAGTTCAAATCTGAAGTCGAATAGCCAAGAGAAGGATACCACTTGTGAGCCATGACCCAAGCCATAAAATGTCAAGGGCGATCAGACGATCACAGTATAGAATATAATATTTCTACAGAGTGACTGACAAGTACGAGGGGCGTTCAGAAAGTAATGCACCACATCGTTTTTCGCAGGAGCTGTTTATTCAAAAAGCATGAAATTTATACACAATATACTTGGATATGTCATGTAAATATCGGTATTATTTAACATAATCCCCATCAACTTGTACGGCTTTATGCCAGCGCGAAACAAGTGCATGTATTCCTAGCCCGTACCAGATTTTGTCTTGATCATGTAGCCATTTCTTTGCTGCATGAATCACTCCTTCATCTTCTTCAAACCTTATCCCATGGAATGCATCTTTAAGTGGACCAAATAGATGAAAATCAGAGGGTGCCAAATCGGGACTATAGGGTGGATGGGGTAGTACAGTCCAACCCAATTTGGTGATTGCTTCCCGTGTTGCCAGACTTGTGTGAGGGCGCGCATTGTCGTGAAGGAGAAGCAGGTCTGCTGGATTCTTGTGCGGCCGAACTCTGCAAAAAAGTTGATTGAGATTTTTCAATGTCTTAATGTAAGCTTGCGAATTGATTGTCTCTCCTCTTGGCATAACGTCCACAAGAATCACACCTTCAATGTCCCAAAAGAAAGTGATCATGACCTTTCCAGCTGAAGGAATTGTCTTGAATTTATTTCTTCTTGGTGATTGCAAATGATGCCACTCCATTGACTGTCTTTTTGTCTCAGGTTCAAAATGATGTGCCCAGGTTCCGTCACCTGTAACGATCTTAGCAAAAAAGTTCTCTCCATCAGCATTGAAACGTTCCAACAATTCAGAAGAAATTGCTTTCCTTTGCAATCGGTGGTCATTTGTGAGACTTCGAGAAACCCATCTTGCGCAAACCTTAAAAAATCAGAGAGTTTTTATAACTGCATTTGCACTACCAATGCTGACTGATAGCTGTAAGGCCAATTGGTGAGTAGTGATTCGCCTATCAGTAAGAATAATGCCCTCAGCGCATTTCAACATTTCTGCGTTGGTGGCTGTGGCAGGACGTCCATAGCGCGGCCGATCAAGCAGCTCCGTATCTCCACTTCCTGATTCTTTGATTCTCTGAACCCAGCGACTGACTGTACTCCTGTCGACTGCAAAACTTCCATACACATCACATAGACGCTTGTGAATATTCACAACAGTTTCCTTCTCTGCAACGAGAAATTCTATCACAATTCGCTGTTTATAACGCAAGTTGCTAACACGCTCCATTTCAACGGTTTAGGGCAGCCGTATTATTTGGCCGGTTGCAGTGCAATTTGGTGCACACAATTGGCACATGCCATATCTGAAGTGTGCAAAATGTCACGCTTCTATTTTCATTATTAGCTGAGAAAAACGATGTGGTGCATTACTTTCTGAACGCCCCTCGTATATCTCTTCATTTTAAAGTGTTATTATCAGCACTTATACCTACTGGATAAACATGAGACATATATCAAGACAATGAGAAATTAAGGCAATTTTACATTTGACAAATACGTTGTAATTTTATTTTTACCAGAAACAAAACAAAACAAACTAAATTCTAAAATGGCAAATAAAGTTAAAGAGAGACTAACAATTATTGCCCGCTATGACGTCATATGCCTGATCTCCCCATGCGCTGTAGTTGTACTATATTATTTACAAAAAATTAAAAATCTAGTAAGATATCAACAATCGGATCTGACGTTTAGTAAGAAAACGCTATTAATGTTAATGATAATGTTAATTTTAATCAGAATCGACGTCATTGCACTCCGGGCAAACCCATAGGAAGAAAACGCTAAATATCGCTAATGTTAACCTGGAGTCACTAAATGTAACAAGTGAGGACAAGAACAGGTTTTGGGAACAACTTGTTATTGTTGTTACGAGACGTACCGGTACTAAGAGGCTATGACCACGCAATGACTGCATGCTCCATCTGCAGCATTGCTGTCAAATAAACTAAAGCTTAATATAATGACGGTGTACTCATCCATAAAAAAAAGCGAGTTGCGTGATACTGTGGTTTCCGGTGCGCCTTCTGGCCCAGTATCTACGACTTTAGCACCTCTTCAACGGGAGAGTGGGCTCATCCCTAATCTGTTTATGTTCCCAGTAGTAGACTATTCGCAAGCAGTCTGGGGGTGTCACTGCTCTGCGCGGACCTTGTTTACCGAGGCGGCGTCCGAGCTCGTATGGTGAAAATATGGTTGCGTTATCTTCAAAATAGAACTGTCTTTCCCGTGGCTTTTCTGCCATCCTGCAACTTTGAGTTAGGGAGTTCTGAGCTCCAGTCTCTTTCCCAGGCATTTTATCCTGGCCTGGCAAGCATACAGAGGACCCCACTTCTGGTTCTAAGTTAGCAGTTGGGGATAGGTGGGGTGGCACACTGTGCATTCCCCGTCATCCAGGGGGGCTCTCCAACTATGCAGAGCTAGCACAATGCTGTGCTCTGGTTCTGGGCTCTCCCAAGGAATCCTCAGGTCCTGCACAGAGCCACTTCCAGATACCCACCACCTGCCATCTTAAACTCTGTTTAGTTGTTTACTCATACTGGCTACTAGTTGCTGAATCACGCTTTATTTGTTAAATGACGTGAATGTCCACCAGTTGATAAATGTAGATGTCGGGACTGGTGTAGTAAAGTGTAGCGATTGTCAACTCATTAAACCCAGCACAGTTTTGGTCATACAGGTCATCTTGTCCTGGAACGTGATGAGGCTCCGACAAGAATGTGAGTGTAAACAATGAGTGTGTATGTGAATGTCAGAACGCGAATGGTAGAATGATTCGATAGAGTTGACAGGTTGGTAGTACATCACTCATACTCACACTGTTCGAATTCAAGAAGTACTGGAACTACGGTGGTCTTTTTATAACATTTAATGGGACGCACACTTGGACAGTACGTGTATGGTTACAGGAACAAATGTCGACATAGACAGCATAATGTTGATCACAGGAATATCATCTTAAGTTAGCATTCATGCTTGGCAAATATCATAATGGAGCATTCGTAAATAAGCATTCAGAGTTCCATCATGTAAATCATCTGGCTTTACTGACTGGGCACGTCAGACCATAACCAATATATAGGAAGGCTCCTAGACCTAACCTCGTCTAGTGAATATCCCTTCACGTAAAGTTCAATATATATATTTTCCATAAAGATATAGGAATCCCAGACATGGGTTCTCACATGTAGCAGTGATCTCTTGGTTCATCGAGCGATAGTACAGGCATCCCTTTTTCTCACTCGATAAATACAAAGTATATGAATTTCAACATGGCTGTTCTTCTCTCGTGAGTTTCACTCACTATAGGACCCAGACCAAAATTGGTCATTCGTTAAATGTCCTCATTTCTTCATGACTTCTATCATAGAAGTAATTGAATAATATCATATAATCTAGTGCTGATACATAGGAATGTCGTCTTCCTTTGAATAAATATTCTTTTCAAAAGTACCACTGTGCATCTGTTTATCGACAACGATGGCGAAGCCCAAGTTCATAATAAATTGTGGTTTTACCTTTCTATGCGAAATATAACTTTGCCATTCCTTGGCAAAAGAGAATAAACACTGGGGTAAAGTACATACAACATGTCTAAATGACTATCACTTTTCCCCATCTACTTATAGATCACTTTTTCGGCGATAGGCCGGCTACAACAAAATTCTGCATCCAGACAGGATGACAGCCATGAATCACACCCCTTGCTAGCGATACTTCCGCTGCATAGCCTTTGACCTTTTCTAGCGACAACCAACATAGTTCGACTTAGAAATGTAAAGATATCCATATATAAGACAGACTCGTCCTACTCATACAAACACTACGTATAAATTCAGGCCATAGATATACTGAAGCAAGAACAATCTATTCCTACCCAGCCAAAGAATAAATCGCAGTAGGCCTAGACTCGTCCGCGGAGTCCGATCGAAGATGACGGAACTACTTTCAAGGGAAGTAACTCAAAAATGACTTCTCCTTAAGCACTTAAAAAGGAAATACTTTGATTACAAAATATTTGCGAACATAATAAGTATATAAATGTATTATATTGCAAGATAGTAAAAATTGCACTTTACAGTCTTACCACACCTCCCGGGAAAAAAAAAAAAAAATTTTTTTTTAAATACATCTAGGAGCAACGTAGAATAGGCTCACAACGCAAGAATACTGCGCAGATGAAAATATCAGGAATAACTATAATTCCTAATATGACCGGTGAGAATATATCTCAAAATCTGAGAGAAATTGTTTCTCTACGAATAAATGTTTCCAGGAAGGTGTGATGTACGTATAATACAATTCTGGTAATTATACAATGCATACCAAAAATTCACACTATAATCTTAAATTTATGATTTATGAAGAAACAATCATCAAAGAACAGCGGTGAATAAACATCAATAAACCGCTAAGTAGCGATACCATCATTCTATTATTAAATTACAAATGTGTATCTTAGTAAAGAAACAAAAAATAACTGTTGTAAAGTTATACATATTAAAAAGATCCAATATTTAACAGTTAAGTGGCATCATGTGGGCATCTGGACAGAATGTCCGCCATCACATTTTCTGAACCACGGATAGCTCGTACCGAAAAATGAAAAGGTTGAAGAGCGATTGCGTATCGAGTTGATCTCGAGCTCTTCAAGTTCTTACTTTGGATAGCCGTAAGAGCTTTTTGGTCAGTTTCCACTACGAAATGCGCGCCCAGAAGGAATCTTTGGAGTTTGAGAATTGACCAAACCATTGCCAATAATTCACGGTCTAAAACCGAGTAATTCCTTTCTGCAGCATTAAGTTTTCTGGATATATACATTACAGGATGCAGAGTTCCAGAGTACTCTTGCATTAGTGCCGCTCCAATCCCAGTGGATGAAGCGTCACTACGAAGAACAAATGTCTTATCTGTTGTAGGTAACACTAAAATAGGTGGTGATGAAAACATAGTTTTGATCTTCTCTAGTGAAGATTGGCATTCATGAGACCAGTGAACCATGTTAGGCGACCCTTTCTTTAATAGTGTAGAGAGAGGTGCCATGATAGAGGACAGATTCGGAATGAAACGTCCATAAAATTGTATGAGACCTAAAAGACTTCGCACTTGCTTTTTAGTCCTAGGGATAGAGATGTTAAGTATCTTAGTGATATTATGGTCTTCTGTCTTCAAGAAACCGTGACCTACTCGATGGCCTAAGAAAGCAATTTCGCTAAAGCCAATACAAGCTTTAGATGGTTTTGCTGTCAGGTTATACTCACGCAGAGTTGATAATAATTCAACTAACCCTGAATAGTGATCTTCCCAAGTATCGCTGAAAAGACAGATGTCGTCTAGATAAGCAATGACATCTGACCGATACGATAGGATTCGACGCATCATGCGTACAAATGTAGCTGGTGCGTTCATAAGGCCGAAAGGCATAAAATTCCATTGGAAAAGGCCTCTGGGAGTAGAGAAAGCGGTAAGAGGTTTGGCGCGTTCGGATAATGGAACTTGCCAATATCCTTTAGACAAATCAAGTTTAGTGAAAAAATGCGATTTAGAAAGACGAGTAAGTAGCTCTTCTAGTAAAGGCATAGGTTCAGCATCGAACTTCGTAACTTGATTCAATTTGCGATAGTCAACGCAAAGACGTATGTTATTGTCTTTTTTTCGAACAATAACCATCGGCGAAGAATATGCAGAAGTGGATGGTTCGATTATTTGTAAATCTATCATTTCATCCAACTCCTTTTCAACCTGTGTTTGGAAATGTATAGGGATAGGATAAGGTCTAACCCTAATTGGAGTATGTTCAGTTAGAACAATGTCATGCTCAATGACATGAGTTTGTCCAGGGATGTCAGTGAGGACATCCTGAAATGTTTGTAACATAGACGAAACTTGTCGCCGTTCTCCTAGAGACAAATCAGGAGAAACAGTAACGTCTTTCCATGATTCACTAGAATGAAGTGGGATCATTGGAAGCGGAAGATTAACATCCGAAAAACTTGTTTCCTCATCCTGTATTACAGACAGTGATGAGTAATGACCATGTTTGACATGAGAATCGTCCGTTGCCTGGAAAATAGGCTGTAGATAGTCAGGACGTTCATGGAACTCCGTAAGCATATTGATGTGGAAGGTTTTATGCTTCCCGTTGATATCGACGATGTAGTCAACATCTGAAATTTTCGATATTATATCGTACGGACCTTTCCAACTAATAAGGAGTCTATTTTCACGACAAGGTAGCAAAACAAATGCTTTGTCACCAGGACAAAGTTGTCGTAAAGTTCTCTTCTTATTAGCAAATTGTCTTGCCTTCTGCTTAGCAAATTCAGAAGAGGACGTTGCCAATTTGCATGCTTCGATAATCTTCTGTCTCAGCGCGATGACATACTCGTAAGAAGATTTTGTGTCATCGTCAATATTGTCAGCTGTTATAAGATCATGCAGCAAAGACATTGGGCCGCGCGGTCGCGCGCCAAAGACAAGTTCAAAGGGAGAAAACCCTGTATGTTCATTGGGGACCTCTCTGTACGCGAAGAGGGCCGCGGGTAAAACCCTATCCCAATCTTGAGGATGATCCTCAGTTATCTTCCCTAATAAGTTCTTAAGTGTTCTATTTAGTCGCTCGACCATCCCATTGGACATAGGATGATAGATGCTACTCAAAGATCTCTCTATCTGTAGAGTAGACATTACTTGAGACATGGTATCCGATATCAGTTGGGTGCCATGATCTGATAATATTTCTCCGGGGAATCCCAGCCGAGAAAATATAAGCCAAAGAGCATCTGCAATGTCAGCGGTAGTAATGCTCTTTAGAGGGATAGCCTCTGGCCAACGTGTGCACATGTCTACACACGTTAAGATAAACTGATGTCCTCTAGCAGATTTGATCTTGAATGGACCAATGATGTCTATCGCCATTTTCTGGAATGGACGAATAGGAATATCTGCAGCCTGAATAGGCGCAGCATGACGAGGACCTTTGGATTTGACTTCTTGACATACTTTACAGGATCGACAATAGATCCGTATGTCCTTGTTCACAAAAGGCCAAAAGAAAGCCGCAAGAACTCTTGACTTTGTACGGGAAAAACCCATGTGACCAGCACACTGAGAGTCGTGTGCATGTTGTAAGATCTTAACTCTCAAATTCTTGGGTACAAGAATTTGAGAATGACTTGACTTAGTGGAGTCTTGCACCATACGTACAAGTACGCCATTCTTCATTGTAATCCAAGATTTACAATTTGAATCTTTATTCGGATCACCTTTCGTTACAAGAGTGAAGAATTTCTTAAGAGTCGGATCTTCTTCTTGTTGTTTTATAAACGAGTCACGAGAAATTACCAAGGGATCATCTTGGTTATGCACTTCATTATCTTCAACAGATGAAGTTTCAGGCATATTGAGAGCTTGAGCTCTAGTGACTACCGCATTAGCAGATTGCATATTTTGATTTTCCCAAACGGAAATTTGCTCCGGAGTGCATTCTTTGACTCCGTGAATGCGACCGATGATAAGATCAGCGATCGGATCCGGCAAAAGACATGCGTGTACATCTCCTGTGAAGAAAGGAGTAGCAATCCTAATGATAGCGGTAGAGTATTTCTCTATGGTGCCGCCAAATGTTACGCATTTGACTACTTTGCCTGTAGAATGAGAAGGATCTATGAGTGACTGCCTAACCCCAATAGTTGTGCATCCAGAATCAAAAAGTACTGAGACTGGATTGTCATTTACTAAACCTTTGTGTAAGACAAGAGAACCTCTCCCATCATGCGCGATTGACGCAGGAAGAGCGGGAAGAGGATGCCCACAGCTTAAAGTAGACACTGTGGTTGGCTCAAATAATGTTTTGCATTGGGGGCACTGAGATGCTCTCCCAAAATCAAAAGCGGCACATGCCATATTATTAGAGTCATCATTATCTTTATTTTGTTTATAGGCTTCGTGGGACTCTTGCTGTGCAGAGTTCGCCTGGTAATGAGCTTTATGTTTTTTGAATTGTGCTCTACCTCTGTTATTATTGCCTCTGTACTTATCATTGTTTCCACTATTATAACCTCTACTCGGGTTTGAATCATAGCTCCTTTGGTTACTATCATCATATTCATTATAATGAGTATCTCTGTAATTATGATCTTGTTGTCTCCATGAAGGAAAACTTGGATAGTTTCTAGAATGACTTCCTTTGCGAAAGTTCCTGTAATTATGACCACCCCTGAATCGAGGGCTGTCAGCTCTTCTCCAGGTATTCGAAGAAGAACCCTGAAATGATTGGTTACCTTGGTTCTGATAACTGTAATAGTTACCTTTTTTATTAAACTTATTTTGAGGTCCTTGGAATTTGTGAGAGTGATTAGGGTTGTATGGTGTTGCAGAAGCAACTGGCATACCTTCTTTAACCTTACTGTTGCTAATAGCTACGTCCGGATGTGCAGTGACGTATTGGGTACAATACTGTTCCATTTCTTTTAGAGACTTAGGTTTACGCTCATGTAAGAATTCGAGGAAAGGTTTATTTATACTTGACATAATCTTGTCTCTGAGTATCAAGTCCATAAGGGCTTCATAAGTCTTTTCTGTTTTGGATAGCTCAATCCAACGATCAAATGTAAGACGTGTCCTTGCAATGAATTCTGAGAATTCTACACCTGCCTCAGGCACCATTGTCTTAAACAACTTCCGATAACCCTCTTCAGACAACTGATACTTCTTTAATAAGGCTGCCCTAATAACATCATAGTTATCTTTGTCAGCCTCTTCAACCAAACTTAAACTAGTCAGAGAATCACCTTTCAGATTTTCTGATAACTGGTTAGCATATTGTGATTTGTCCACATTATGTGCTCGACACGAGCGTTCAAATCTATTTAGCCAGAATGTTATGTCATCACTGGAAGGGTTGAACGCTGGTACCTTGACCTTGTAAGTAAAGGGTTTACCATTACCACCAGATGCTTGATTACCATCACTTATGTTTGTTAACTTTAACTTTTCTAACTCAAATGCTAAAAGTTCTTTTTGGTGTTCATGTTCTCTTATTGCTTTTTTCTCTTGAGCTTCAGCTTGTAATTTTCTCTCTTCTGCAGCAGCTTCATCCTTTCTTTTCTCTTTTTCCATTTCCATCTGGAATCTTTTTTCATCAGTCTGTATCTGCAATTTCTTTTGTTCATAGTCTCTTTGTAATTTTTTTTCCTCAGCTTCTAATTTTTTTCTCCTCAGCTGCTAATTTCTTTTCTTCAATCAATGCTTTTCTTTCTTCAGCAGCCAATGCTTTGTCATATTGAGCAACTGCCCATTCTTCTAATTGCTGACCAGTCTTATCAAGAGCCTTGCCTTGTGTGATAAAATAATCTAATGTAGACATCTTGTCTAATAAGATCAGTAATTTGCAAAAGTAAATAAATTCACTTTCTTAGTCTTAATCAAAGACCTTGTATGATAACTTTGTAACCTGTGGAAAATAGTACTTAACTATCCCAATCACTGTGGGAAACAAGCCTTACAAAGGTCTTGTATAAATCCTTATATAATAACAGCTATAAGTTGCTGGTTCACTCTATAATATAAGTGCAGTGCACCAGAAATAGTGTTTTATATCATCAACTGTGTACCTTTAGTAATAGCAATTAACTATCAGTTGATTCTTGTACATCAATTTATATGATCAACTATATTTTAAATAGTGTATGTCGATCAGGCACAAAACAAAACAGTTATACAGGAGAACATGAAAACATTTGCGGAAATGAAATAAATCAAATGGGAAAAACAATAAAAGATAAACCGCAAGAGGATAACAAATACAAATAACGCCACAGTATATAAATATAAATTGAGAATAGAACTGAAAGATAGAATAGGGTAGACCAACAAATTACAAACAAATCAAAACAAACTAAAGAACAGAGGAATATTACAAAAACAACAATGAGTACAGTCTTCACAGCTAACACTAATAGCAACAGCTGTCGCAGCAAATTTTCAATCAAGAAAATTGCACCTATAGAAACGCACACATCAGACCCTCTATTACGTGGGATACTCTGCTGTGTGACACCGCCCAACCAAAACAACAACCCGCTGGATACAAACAAATATCACATATAAATATTTAAACATAAATACATAATTGCATAAATAGTATGGCAATATGATGTAAATAGAGTGTTGCAGAAAGAATGTGTTGTAAAGAAGGCTCAGTTACACTGCCTAATAGTACAGTACTGTGGTACTTTATTAAACAAATACTTCTGGTCTAATTATTTTAAATTCAACACAGAAATAGAAGCTCCATCGTTGATGTGAATGATAACAATCGATGTAGGACTTCTCAGTTCAATAACATTTCCTTTCGCAAACACTGTCAAATATTCTCCAGTCCTGATGTGTAATGTTCTATGTTTCAACCAAGCTTGCTGTGTAACACTGTCAGTTGTATGGCAAATGTCCAACGAACCAAATGTCAACAAACGCTGACCTAGTTACTGCATACTGTCGACAGGACAGGTCACGCTGACATCACTGTAGAGTTGTACTGCTGATGTATTTGTGTGTCGTAACAGACCCCAAGGAACGTCTGGTCTCAGTAGTTTACTTCTCAATATGGTCACTGTGCAGGTTGACCCAGGAAGCTGGCACACCAGTTGTTAAACTCTGTTTAGTTGTTTACTCATACTGGCTACTAGTTGTTGAATCACGCTTTATTTGTTAAATGACGTGAATGTCCACCAGTTGATAAATGTAGATGTTGGGACTGGTGTAGTAAAGTGTAACGATTGTCAACTCATTAAACCCAGCACAGTTTTGGTCATACAGGTCATCTTGTCCTGGAACGTGATGAGGCTCCGACAAGAATGTGAGTGTAAACAATGAGTGTGTATGTGAATGTCAGAACGCGAATGGTAGAATGATTCGATAGAGTTGACAGGTTGGTAGTACATCACTCATACTCACACTGTTCGAATTCAAGAAGTACTGGAACTACGGTGGTCTTTTTATAACATTTAATGGGACGCACACTTGGACAGTACGTGTATGGTTACAGGAACAAATGTCGACATAGACAGCATAATGTTGATCACAGGAATATCATCTTAAGTTAGCATTCATGCTTGGCAAATATCATAATGGAGCATTCGTAAATAAGCATTCAGAGTTCCATCATGTAAATCATCTGGCTTTACTGACTGGGCACGTCAGACCATAACCAATATATAGGAAGGCTCCTAGACCTAACCTCGTCTAGTGAATATCCCTTCACGTAAAGTTCAATATATATATTTTCCATAAAGATATAGGAATCCCAGACATGGGTTCTCACATGTAGCAGTGATCTCTTGGTTCATCGAGCGATAGTACAGGCATCCCTTTTTCTCACTCGATAAATACAAAGTATATGAATTTCAACATGGCTGTTCTTCTCTCGTGAGTTTCACTCACTATAGGACCCAGACCAAAATTGGTCATTCGTTAAATGTCCTCATTTCTTCATGACTTCTATCATAGAAGTAATTGAATAATATCATATAATCTAGTGCTGATACATAGGAATGTCGTCTTCCTTTGAATAAATATTCTTTTCAAAAGTACCACTGTGCATCTGTTTATCGACAACGATGGCGAAGCCCAAGTTCATAATAAATTGTGGTTTTACCTTTCTATGCGAAATATAACTTTGCCATTCCTTGGCAAAAGAGAATAAACACTGGGGTAAAGTACATACAACATGTCTAAATGACTATCACTTTTCCCCATCTACTTATAGATCATTTTTTCGGCGATAGGCCGGCTACAACAAAATTCTGCATCCAGACAGGATGGCAGCCATGAATCACACCCCTTGCTAGCGATACTTCCGCTGCATAGCCTTTGACCTTTTCTAGCCACAACCAACATAGTTCGACTTAGAAATGTAAAGATATCCATATATAAGACAGACTCGTCCTACTCATACAAACACTACGTATAAATTCAGGCCATAGATATACTGAAGCAAGAACAATCTATTCCTACCCAGCCAAAGAATAAATCGCAGTAGGCCTAGACTCGTCCGCGGAGTCCGATCGAAGATGACGGAACTACTTTCAAGGGAAGTAACTCAAAAATGACTTCTCCTTAAGCACTTAAAAAGGAAATACTTTGATAACAAAATATTTGCGAACATAATAGGTATATAAATGTATTATATTGCAAGATAGTAAAAATTGCACTTTACAGTGGGGTGGCACACTGTGCATTCCCCGTCATCCAGGGGGGCTCTCCAACTATGCAGAGCTAGCACAATGCTGTGCTCTGGTTCTGGGCTCTCCCAAGGAATCCTCAGGTCCTGCACAGAGCCACTTCCAGATACCCACCACCTGCCATCTCTCCATTGTAGAAATCTCCTGCATGCGGCCATCCAGTCAAGAGCCAGTATTAAGCCCGGTGCCCAAGTGAACCCTTAATATAATAAATCATAAAGATAACTTCTAACGTGCAATCTAAAACATGCTGTATTATTTCTCACATTTAATTGTTACAAACTAAAGTTCGGTTCACAATAAGTGACCCAGAGGTCGAGAGCTGTCAATTAAGGGGACGCTTAGCCACAACAGAGGTATCGCTCTTGTTGTCTAGTAGAAACACGTGCGGATCTGTGCACGAGAAGGTCACTCAGAAACTGTGAGTGACAGGTTAAAATTACAACCACACACAAAGACAAAGCAATGTAATTTTTGACTGACATCTTTTTATAATTATAATAGAAAGGTTTGTAATGTTGATTGACGTTAATTACATTTATAGGAAAAGGAATGAATATATAACTATAAACAGTGGTCATTTATCCACGCAGAACACCTGCGATGGTACGAAGGAGTTGTTTAATTAGGACGTGAGAACGAAAAATAATACGTGCTGAAATCGAGATTTTACATTATTGTCAGGTTTACAGAAATTAGAGACTCCTGACATATTCCCATAAAACAAGCTGAAGTCAGCATTTTGTTCTGTCAGCAGTAATGACAGAAACATGAAATCCTGAAACTTTTCCATGGAAAAACAGAGAAAAACAGGTGCTGGGTGCAAAATTAGAGGTGCCAAATGCAAAATGAGGGGTGCCGGGTGCAACAATGACTGTTGTTAGCATGGTCAAAGGAGATTGAGATTCAGACAGACGGCTTGAGGTTTTAGAGATTAGAGCTCAGCTAGATTAGATTTTATGGACATTTAGATTTAGAGAGCTAGAAATTTATAGAGAACTAAATATATAGGTCGTGCGCTGGATTAGCCAATGGGCGTGTAACGGGATCCTTTACCTACCTGTTACTACAATCTGTTATGCTTCTTACAGAAGCTTTGTTGAGACACTCTATCAGGTAGGAACATGTAAACATATGCACCACATTATAGTATGTTTTCTACAACCAAGACGATGCTCCGATAATGACGGGCCAATATTGATCACAATCCTCATTCAGACAACATAGTCCACGAGGCTGTGGTCACGTCAATCAAAGAGTACGTCATACAATCAATGACATACATCGAAAGACTATGGAGATCATCATAAAATTGTCCTGATGTTTGTCTAGATTCATTCCATTTGGTTATAAGTTGTGCCGAAATGGTTTCCATTTAAGACACTACATCAATGACAATTTATATTTGCATTGAACGAAAAGAAACCCGGAAAGAGAAGAAGAAGAAAAAGAAGAAGACGAACTCTTTGACACTCAACATTTAAAAGCTAAGCCCTGAAATGCTGTAAGCTCGTATAGCTAGTATTGTCCATAATCCCGAGAAGGACTCTAGCTTCGTCATGCGGTTCAGGATTGTTTCTGGTTATATTTAGCTGGAGACCAACTTCAGATGTCAATATAGTTTTTAGGGTACCAAGATTAAGATACCAGCAAGTAAATCAAAGTCACTTATAACATTAATTTTAATATATACATCAAGTTACATGACACCAAAATACTTTGTTACCTAACGATCAAATTAAGTTTAACGTGCCCTTCACTCACAATATTACGGATCTGATGTATTCACAATGCACGTCTGACACAATGTAGGTCTCACACAATGCACGTCTGACACAATGCACGTCTGACACAATGCACGTCTGACACAATACAGACAGTACCAGAGCAAGGACTAATTAGTAAAGACATGAAAAAGTTTGTTATCCATCTCTAGCGTCTTCTTCTCATGTCGTGTTATTCTGGCACTTGTCTGGTTCGTGTCACCAGTTTCACATTACTGATCTTGTCATACCACTTGTCTGGTTCGTGTCATCAGTTTCACTTTACTGATCTTGTCATACCGCTTGTCTGGTTCGTGTCATCAGTTTCACATTACTGATCTTGTCATACCACTTGTCTGGTTCGTGTCATCAGTTTCACATTACTGATCTTGTCATACCGCTTGTCTGGTTCGTGTCATCAGTTTCACATTACTGATCTTGTCATACCACTTGTCTGGTTCGTGTCATCAGTTTCACATTACTGATCTTGTCATACCACTTGTCTGGTTCGTGTCATCAGTTTCACATTACTGATCTTTTTATACCACTACAACCCTTTCATTTTAGGTAAGCACACATTTATGAGTGTCTGTGATTAGAGGGCAGATATCTCGCGACAAAGGTAGCTGTTAGGAAACACTGTGGTATCGCGCTACAGTCTACCCAGCTGTAAATGGTTGCATCACTCTGCTCTTGCATTAGGAAAGGTAAAGGCAGCGAGGAGGAGAACTGGTTACCCCACCTCTCGAAGCTAAACTTAGTATTGTCAAGTCTTTAACACCTCACTCCCATACGGCAGTATCTGCTTTGAGACTACCAATTTATGAAAGTCTGAAGTTTTCTGATTGTTGTTTTTGTTGTTCTCTATGTTCACAGTCGTACTGTAGGACTGACTTGACATTTGAGTTGAACATTCTGATTGTCGTTCTCTATGTTCAGAGTCGTACTATAGGACTGACTTGACATTTGAGTTGAACATTATGATTGTCGTTCTCTATGTTCAGAGTCGTACTATAGGACTGACTTGACATTTGAGTTGAACATTATGATTGTCGTTCTCTATGTTCAGAGTCGTACTATAGGACTGACTTGACATTTGAGTTGAACATTCTGATTGTCGTTCTCTATGTTCAGAGTCGTACTATAGGATTGACTTGACATTTGAGTTGAACATTATGATTGTCGTTCTCTATGTTCAGAGTCGTACTATAGGACTGACTTGACATTTGAGTTGAACATTCTGATTGTCGTTCTCTATGTTCAGAGTCGTACTATAGGACTCACTTGACACTTGAGTTGAAGATTCTGATTATTGTATTTGTTGTTCTCCATGTTCAGAGCCGTACTGAACTATGACGTCTAACATTCTTTTCGGCATGTTGTAATAGCCGCATTGTGCATCATGTGACGTGACGCCGTAAGCGGTCCTGTTGTGAACTCATTGGCGTTATTCACTTTGGTTCTTGTGCGTTAATTCACCGCTAAAATCAAATTGTGGAAATTTATTACCAAAACTGAGAACCGTTCTTTTTCTTGACTGAAAAAGGTTGATTTCACATTGTGATTTGGGAGGACAAGTTAAAAAAAAAAGTTCCTCATGCATTCATAGTTGACACGCTTACGACAGACCCGCCCTCAACCCCCCCCCCCCTCCCGTATTTTAAGTTTATAAACTAATAAAACGGTATTGAATCAGTTCTACAAGTTAACGGTACACAGGAAACAAGGGAAGTCGCTGCCGTTGACTTCTCTAACTCAAGATCAGAGTCAGGTACCCATTTACAGCTGGTTAGACTGATGCGTGACACTCTGATCTTGAGTTAGAGAAGGCAACGGCAGCGAGGAAGGGAACAGGTGTCACGCATCAGTCTAACCAGCTGTAAATGGGTACCTGACTCTGATAGGGACTTGAAAGCTGCTGCTGATGATGATGATTATGATGACTAGCAATTCCCTATACTTAAGGGTCTTTTATATTTTAACATGCGCCCTAATATAACCGACTAGGTTGAACGGGACGCGCCTCACCAAAACGAGACAAAACTGTAAAAAAAACAAAGTTCGAGTAAGTTGTATTTTTTCCGGATTAAAAAAAACAAAAAAAAAACAAAGGACGGACGGGGTGGGTAAGAGAATTGTGACGTCGCGTAAGACAGTTCGACAATATTCTGCTTGACATTGCAGAATTTTGGCCTCCTCTGTAAATTATGCAACTACGAACGAACAAGTGTATGTCCTGATATGTGCCAAGCTTCAGCGATCTCTGGTGATCTGTTCCCTTCACGGTCCTTTTCAGGGCCCACAAAACTGCACCTACCACGGTCCTGTTTAGGGCCCACAAAACCAACAAAACTGTACCCTGGCAAGAAAGCCTTTATTTGTTTTCACCGCTGGGTGTGGATAGCTGAGTGGGGAGTTGGTCCCCTCCCTCGCTATGCACTGATCCTTGTCAAATATTTACCTAATCAGAGCCGGATTAACGTAGTAGCAAAAGTTGCATATGCTACGAGCCCCTTTCTTTTAGGGCCCAGCGCCAATAAATATGTGCATCGTTTTTTGGTCATCTTCTAATACAAGCGATAAACCAATGATCTTGTGATGTATGCCATCTTTAGGGCCTTTTCATTTGATGTCACGAAATTTTTTTTTGGATTTGTTGAAAGTCTGTACACCTTCTTTTCTGCTTCTACCTACCGGTGGGGGTCTCCTTTCTACTGCATTATGTGCTTGTGGTACTCATAATAAGTCCCATTTGCCCTTTGTGAAAAGACTGTCAGATACCAGGTGGTCCGCTTGGGCAGATGCGACAAAAACGTTTTCAAATGACCAGTACTTCTCTGCAATCTTCTGACCAAGATTAAGCGAAAATGCATAATAGACTAACCCGCAACCCCTACTGCCAAATGTACAAACCCCGACCGCAGGCGAATAAAAAAAAAGTTATTGTAAGAAAAAAAATGTAAGAAATAGTACGGTGCTCGAATTGGGTAATAAATTGCCAAAATATTAATTTGACGGTGAATTAACGCACAAGTACCCTCACTTTTACTGTGTTCGCCACACAGCCAGACCTTGACGTTGGGAGCTCTTGTTTGTATTCTATCAGGATTGCATTGCATTTTCCCTCATACTCAAACATTAATATAGTGTTATGCGAGAACACATGGGACGTACTTTTTTTTTTTAAACCAAGGGATGCAATTTCTTTATTAAGTTAACAATTGCTATTAAGGCATTACATTTTAAATTTCAAAATAATTTCAAGCATATTTTTCAGCAAAGAAGAAAACTACAAATTATGTACATATTTTAGAAAAAAAGTCTGTGATATTATATAAGGATAGGAATGTGCGTTTATATCGTCTAAAAAATATTTTAAAAAATGAACACTGAGTTCATATTCAGGCCAGTAAATACGTGTGAGGTCAGTCCCTTTTAATGAGTAATAACGTACACAACAAAATGAGTATTTTTGAACGGCACATTGTGCTGCCAAAACAAAAGTTGTGATAAACGTCTATAACAAATCCCTTTGTGAGCCCGACAATGACTATAGTTCCCACCACCCCCTGCACCAATCATTACATGAGGTGGACAAAATGACTTTAATATATTGTGATTTGCATGGAAATTAAAATGCGTGTGGTCGAGCACCAAAATAACAATCATCAACTCATAAATTAAGTCGCACAGGACGGGTCTGAAACACAGAGAACAACGAAAACGTAAAAGAAACAGTGGCTGTGTCACCATTAACCGTACGTTACCATCTTGTCAACAAAATCACGTGATAGCTTAACCATAAATCCAAACACTGAATCCAGCTAACCGTTATCTTGGTCAAGTTTTTTTTTGTCTGTTGTAATATTGTTTATCTAATGTCAGTTCTATCAATACTCTCTAGCTCTCCAAGGACCATAGCCCATCAGCAAACACACACCACGTCCTCCTGTCACGTGACATGACGTCAATTTTGTCCAAATCTTCCTCATCGTTGTTATTTTGTCACCAGTTGTCTTCTCTTCGTGTTCTTCTGTGTACCTCTAATTCTCTTAGCCTGGGGATTCTAGAACAAGGACTTGGGGGTGGGGGGGGGGGGGAAGCAATAATGTTAACAGCCAGCTTTAAATTAATGTGTGTCTAATCTCTCGTCAACGTCTCTTCCCATCCACTGTTTCACTGGTACTTGTCTGGTTCTTGTCATCACTTCCATATTTATGACCTTGTTGTACCATTTCAATTCGACTACTCTACACAAGTATCCATTTATCTTAGTCTTTTACAACTAATTTGGTGACGTGTGACGAAATGGCCTTCCCTTTCCTTTTGTGTGATCTCTCAAACCTTAAGCCCTCAGTAAACTTCTTTTCTTCATATTGCTTCATTATTCTCTTGTTATTTGACATTTTATGTTGCCCTGTCATTCATTTTACTCTTTATGCTGGACATAGCATTGTGATGTCTCTAACACGCCACTCCACTATGGCCGTATTCAATACGGGAGTAATTCGTATCTGATGGTTTCACACTTCACTACCAAGACTGTTCTTGCGCTCCGCCAGGTTTGGTGACCCGGCGGCGATAATATTTTATCGCATAAACCATCTTTTTCAAGCTACGGTGTTTGTTTACTCAAGCTGTGTTGGGCAGGAGAACTGAATAGAACCAGATTTGTTTGTGTGGCGAAACTCATGTGGCGAGCGACCATCCCTGGGTCATTACGCCAGAAACACACGATCACAACATTGTGATGGGCAGAGGTGCGGCCTGAAGTCTTATGTTGAAAGAGGCCACATCTAATATTTTTCAAATACGCGTGGGATGAGTAATGATAAACAAACCGACTCCTCTAAGTGCTAGAGAGCGATTGGTTCGCCAGAATCAATAAAGAATTTGATTGGAACATTCAGGGGAAACCCAGCTGTATTTGAACTTGGACAATGTGAGATATAATCTAACAAACTCGGAGTCACAGCACACAGACAGACTGCATCGCAACGTCAACAAAGCACCTCCTAAAAGCCAGAGTAAAAAGGATAGGACTTATAATTCCACAACTATAAGTACTAGATCGAGTATTGGGCAACTTTGGAATTCACAAGTAAACCCGCAATTTTGATACAAGACTTGAAACTTGGGAATTTTATCACAAGTCATAGAGGAATTATACAACAGTTTTCCCAGGCCGGAAATTCGCAGAACACAAGCTGTCAGAGGAATTAACTCTAATTTCCAGATCTACGTGATTTGAAGCTTCTAATACAGAGCTGTGTCCATCCTAAAGCTGTGCAAGGAGAGTCGTAGATTCCCAATTTTGGGGTAAGTGAAAACAATTTATTTACTAATGTAAATTCAACAGGTTTCTTGCTTAATGGTTATATATATATATGAGGCTGGCAACCGCACCATACGAAAATAGTGTATGCATGAACCACTACTTAAGAGCTGATGATTGTTTCTGGCTAGTAATGCGGGAAACCCGACAGCAGAGCGACCCCAGACTCCGACGGGAGTAGCGACGAGTAATGAGTGATGATTATCACATGTGCCTAAGGTGTAACGTACTATCTTGTGAGATGTAAGTACCTTTCTTAATTGTAATTCATGCAGATCATTATTCACGCACTCTAGATGCAAATTTCCTAGTTGACACTCAGAAGGATATTGGTGAATTTTCATCATATTCCCTGAGTTAGATTGTGTGCTCGGGAATTTAATTCTTCTGAGAGGTTAACATTGGTGGGTGATGCGCATGACAATGGGTTTGTTAGTTTGCGGCGAACAAATGTACTTAGCAGAAGGCATTTTTTTTTCTATTTGTCAAAGTTCGTGCTTAAAAGCTAGCAGACGAAGCTGAAAGGCGAATTCTAAGCTAAAAGCAGGGCATTCTCTTCATCACACACGCTGGGTGGAGAAGAGTACTGAGCACCGAAGAATTAACTACACCACAGAGACATGACTCATCTGGAGTTATGTTTTGTGTAAACATGCACCAGCAAAATACGCCCTACCAAAACATCAATGAGGAAAAGATTAATTACAATTTTACTCCATCTTACCATTTGTATATTATATATATATATATATATATATATATATATATATATATATATATATATATATATATATATATATATATATATATATATATATATATATATATATATATACAGAGCTATACCTTATAAGAGGGCATTCGTTGGATTACTCCAACTCGGGGCTTGAGCGATAATCAACTACCATGAAGTTTTAATCGGCACAAAGTGCCGCAGATATTAATGAGCAGATTATAAGAGGTGAGCTCCAACATACATCTTCGCGGTAATGTGTGTATGCTGAATAGTCTTTCAAATTTAACTCATGGAACAAATGTTGTATGGCGCCCAGTTTACTGTCAACTCTACACAGAGCAGTAGAATTATGTTCACTTTGAAATGTTTGAGAATAAGACCCAGCCCAACAAACCATTTAATTTCACATACTGTACAATTTCTTAAACATAAGAAAATAAGCAGTGTGACGAAACGTCCGTAGCTTTTACATGTACTTTTGGACCCTCTCTCACTCTTTCATCCACACCGGCAGCATCACTTTGTTTCTTCATGTTTCTCTCACTCATCGCTTATTATTTGGCTTAATTTTTACCCAACATTCTTTTTGCTGTGATCACTCCCATACGTTTTAACGTTCCCCCAAGTGAACTGTGATATTGTCAAAGTTAATTACACTGACCAGCGGTAATATGTTTATCTCTTTGAGTCAGTCTAGCAACCTATGACAAAGACGATCCTCGTTTGACACAATATGGTCTCGTACGAGTGATCAATAAAATACCGTATTGTCCGTCTGAGGGATTCGTCTGACAGAGGCAAGATATCACTGGTGATATGATAATTAATAGCTTTCACGGGACTATCCCTGTGTAATTGGTACAGATAATATGTCTGGGAAGACGATATGGGTGAAAGGTATCATCTAGGCGGAAATTGTTATGCCAGGAAATGTGTTCACATATTTGTTTGTGAGTTGGCGGAAGCATTACGACATATTGAAAGAGGTCAAGCGATGAACTTTAAAATTTAATTTTTTTAAACACGCGGGGGAGATTATGAATTTAAACACCCGAACGCAGATAGTGCTAAAGAGCTAACCATTGGTTTGAAGTGAGGTTGTCAGTTTGCGATAAACAAGTGCATAGCACAGGAGGGGGATTTCATTATTCAGTATACTACACGGAAAGTTAACATTGTTTTTATTTTATTACTTTTTTTAATTTTGAGTTGTAAATAACAATTTTTTTAATGTAGTTGTCAGTTGTGTGTATATCTGTGCACGCGCGTGCGATAGTGTGTGTGTGGAGGGGATAACGTATGCTCTCTGGACTCGTTTATCGCAAACTGATGATGTCATTACCGCATCGATTACATCTAACTTAAATTTAAACACAGAAAAAACACTAAAAAGAAGAAAATAAAAAATATTAAAAAGATATTTTAAACGCATGCTTTTAATGCACTAAAAAGCCACAAATAATTTTTCAAGGAGTGTGTAGCTTGCCGTCAAAAAATGTAACATCAAAATGACAGAAAGCGTGGGGCGCTGATTCTGTATGAAATTAACTTTATGTATAAAATATATGACAAGCACTTAAGCGCCCCACGCTTTTTGTCACCTTGATGTTACATTTTTTAAATATTTTTTTATTCGCACATGAACTAGTGCCATTGACACTCCCTAAATTGCTATACCCTTTCTCACCCCGCAATAGTGTTATTTTACGAGTACTTGCCGATCTTCTGAACTAATTGTAATCGCTTAAGTGGTCGCGACAGCTTGAATGCAGACAATAAACGTGAAAGCAATGGTTGACTTTGACGTAACTCATTTCCGACCCAGAGCAGGCGAATGACCATCTGTGTTTCGTTGTTGGTCACTGCGCCACCCGACACCTCGGCGGGAGGGAACAAAGGGAGCCATATTGTCTGTGAGGGAGCCAGCTGTGGTCCGCGGAAGTCAGGGATTATCTGTCTAGCGGAAGATTTGAAAACGCGTGATAATCACTTTTTCAATTTTGTCGAGACATTATCAGAGCCTTTATTACGGATAAAACATGTCCGAGGAGACATTATGAGCAAGGCAGTCATTAGGGATGAGATCACATATGTGATGGCAAGTCTGTGTAATAGCAACGGAAGTAATCATGACATATTTGAAAAACAGTTCATGTGTTTGAATTTTAACGTGATAATGTTAAACACGCGGGGAAGAATTAAAATAACACCCCTACCCCTAGTTCTAAGAGCAGGATTGGTTCAATCAAGAGCATGAAAATAAAGAATAGCTCTGATTGCCAAGGTTGTCGAAAACACCAGGTGAATTCTTGGAGGAAGAAATGAGAATATAACGTAGCAAATTCCGAGACTAAGACAAACCGCAATACAATGTCAAAAGAGCAATTCCAGGAACCAGAGAAGAATCGGACAGAATTCCAAAATAAATTGGAGATGTATTTGGGCATCTTTGAAACTTAAATGAAAACCCGCATTTTAAATACCAAGACCGCATACCTAGGAATCATAGCACTCGTCATAAGAGGGAGGCTCAATTTACCCCAGATCAAGTGTTCGAAGCATCAAATATACTTTGCTGTGTCTATTCATCTGTACCAGGAGATTGTAGATCCCAAGTTGGGTTCATGGTTCGAGACCAATCGGCAGTAAAAGTTTATAGCCACTAGTTTGTAATTCAAGAGCTGTGATTTGACTTTAATCACCTACATTGGACGTGTTGTGTAGAAAAGTGCCCTCATCACAAACGACTTGACGAAACACCTGCGGCAATACTCATCATTTGAAGAGATAAGTGCGTATTAAAAGGCAATCGCAACGGACTTTTATAATTCCTCTATCAAGTCTCTATGAAGACAATTGTTATCTAAAGTTCACCCATCATTCATATCTATTTTAAACTCTTAAAGAATAATTGATTATTAAATTTGTTACGTGTTATTTTACAAATTCAAAGTTGAGTCAATTATTATAGTAATTAGAGCTTATGTATCTATCAGGCTTTTTAATATATATTTACATCTATAGAGCCAATAAATAACACTGGTATACACACATTTTGGTGCCTTAAATTTTATAGCTGTTCTTTGGTAATTTAGGGTTGCTGATTCCAAAAATGTAATCAGATTTTTTTCTATTGGCTCTAGTTTTTGAGATAACTACGAATGACCATATTAGTAGGGCAATTGTTATGTACAATCCTAGAGTTAGGTGCTATCAGTGGCATTTTGACTTTAATCTGCATTCATATTATATGTAATTACTGTGCATATATTACCAAAAATGTTATAAAATTTTATCACCAGCACTTGTTTAGCCAACACGCAAAAAGGATCGTTTCGAGTACTTCCTGGAATGTGATATGCCCGGACAGTCACGCTTAAGGGTCCAACAGTAATCTGCCATCATGTGGGCATCCCAAAGTCCCTGGTATCTCTCTTCCATTGTTTTTATATCTTTGTGAAATCTTTCACCTTGCTCCTCACTAAAGTCGCCAAGATTCTCCAGAAATAAATGTAAATGGTTATGGAGGTAGTGCAATTGTATGCTCATGTTGCATCCAAGTTCACAAAAACTCGACAGCATGTTTCCAACTAATTCAGAATAATTGTCTGCTTTAAAGTTACCCAGAAAGTTTTGCACAACTAAAACAAATGATGACCATGCTATTTTGTTCATGGAATCAATAAAATTTGGATCGTTTATTAACTTTCTAATTTGAGGTCCATCAAAAATTCCAGTTTTAAGTTTGTCTATGCTAAATTCTGGAAACTTTCTGCATAAGTAATTAAAACAGGTACCATCTTTGTTCAGTGCCTTAACAAATTGCTTCATCAAGCCAAGCTTTATATGTAATGGTGGCAGTAGAACTCTTTTTCGATCAATGAGAGGCTTATTGACAATATTTTTCTCCAACTTTAAATTCATCCCTCAACGGCCACTGTTTCTTTGTCCAGTGCATATCTTTTGCCCTGCTATCCCACAAACATATAAAGCATGGATATTTGGTGAATGCCATGTGCTGGCCAAGCAAGAAGTTCATCATTTTAAGATCTACACAAACCATCCAGTTATGTTCTAAATACTTCCATTTTTCCAGAACTGTGCTTATTGTAGCATACTCCTCCTTCATTGTAGTAGAATGAGCAATTGGAATTGAGCCATATTTGTTACCATTGTGTAAGAGAACTCCCTTCAAACTTCTTTTAGAGCTGTCAATGAAAAGTCGCCACTCATCTGGTGTATAACTTACACCCATTTTGTTAACAAGACCTCCTACATTAGTACAAAACACAAGGTTGTTTTCTTTACAAAAGAATGGAATAAAACTTTGCTCTCTGCTGCAATAAAATGTAACCTTTGTTTCAGCAGTCAGTAATTTTGTTTCTTTCAATCTTGAATCCAAACGTTCTGAAGATTCCTTAGAGAGATATAGATCTCTGATTAGATCATTTAGTTCAAGCTGGTCAAAGCGTTAAGCATCTAAAAAATCATATTCGAAATCACTATCACTGTCACTTGTCGTTCCACATGCCACTGCTGTCTCATCTTCTAGCAGGGAATCCGAAATCTGACTGAAAGTTGGAATTAGTATGTCATCTCCGTGTGGAACAGGTCGCCTAGCAGAATCTAAATCTGGATATTTCCACTTTTTGTGATTTTTTTCCAATAATTCCCTTAATATTCACAAGACAGAAATAACAGTCATCATAGTGGTTCTTGGGCTCTCTCCAAACTATTGGAATTCCAAATTTTAAACATTTTCTTTTCCCACAAGTCCACTGTCGCAGGTGTTCAACACATGTTTTGCAAACAATATGAGGAGCCCAAGACTTGTCCTGGTCACCTAGTTTTACTTTAAAGTAAGCAAAGTATGCCTTTTTTACAAAAACAGTAATATGCTTCGTATGTTCTTCTTTGAAAATGTACTCTCCACAAATATAACAAATAAATGCGGTGAAAGAAAACATGCTCCTCTTGAAGATGATGCCATTCTCTGTTAGAAGTGTAATAAAATAAGTAGCATACTAACATGCATGCAGTGTCTTAAAATCTAAAAAAGGCAATTCTGAGAAGATTCTTGGAAAACAAACTGAGAGTAAACAAGCAGTTTTATTTTGTAAAAGACTACATAGCCTTATATAGAAAATATTGTAATAATACAGGGTGACTGATAAGGGGCTGTACTGCCTCCATATGGATAAATGTTCTCTTGATGTAGAATGAATGTATTGAAGCGTTGTGTGTCAATCCCAATGTTACTTGTATACCACTGTTAGAGCTGGGCACACAGTTGAATGGTCAACTCGTTCCGACACAGTGTTAAGTATTTAGGTCACCTTGTTCGTCAAGTGTTGAGGCGCTGACAAGGGACAGTGTTGACATAGAGTGAGAGTGTAGATGTAAGTTACGGGAATGGGTGTACAGTTCGGTTAAGTTGACAGGTCACTCACTCAATCATAGCTGGAAGTCAATAAAGTGTAGACTACTGATGACGTTTCATACATTTAATAATGGACGCACTCGAACATCACAGATACAGTCACTTGAACAGGTTGGCAAAACATTGCATGCTTGAAAATGGTCTACGACATTAAATATACATTCGTATTGAATGTGGATACAACAGAACGTTAGTAGACAGTCACACAGGGTTCTGATCGAGTCAGTTAATGCTTCCAAACATAGATATACATAAACAATGGTTCCCTGACAGAACCTCTTCGGTTGAAAAATTACCGGCTGCAATTTGCTGGCTTATATGACGACAATCTTAAACCACCAGTAGTGGATTTCAATAGTAGACAGGTCTCTGTATCATAATCAGATAGTAAGGCATCCTGGTTCTCTAGATAGTAAAGCACCCCTGTTCTCTGATCAATATTCCGCTAGACAAAGGCGGGATCCAAAAATAATCCTATCTTCCGTGAGCTTCACTCACCAGCGAAGATGTATAATGGAGCACAAGTAAAGGGCTCTGTTCATGATATAAATATATTGGACTCTGAATATCCTATAATTGGGGCTGCGTACATCAAATACACAGTGCTGCTAGGAAAAATGTCGTCTTAGCATAGTCAATCACTCATATGGGTAGACGATAGCACGTCTGCACATCTAGGCATAGGAAAAAGTTCAGTAAATGTCTTTTTTACCTTATTGTCCTAGAAAAATCACACTAGCAAATAGCACACGCCATCCCTTGGCGTAAAGAATAAACATTGGGGAGAATCACTTACATGGTAATCATACAGAGATAATATCTCATTCCCCAGAATTAACCACAGAGACAAAACTTCGGACCTTTCTGTCCGCACAGCAACTCAGGATCGCATCATCACGGAAGTCTCTCTCAACCTCAATTCGACACATGCGCAGAAGCGCATGACCCCAGAGTTCAACTCAAGATGGGCCGATGTTGGACACAACCCAACAAAGATACAAGACCAAATCCTCTTAAATGGACAGGGAATAAACATCAACTCAGGCTATAAACATTCCAAGAAAGACCGATCTGTTCTGCCCAAACAAAGAAACTACCCGACGTAAATCTAATATTCATCCACCAGGTTAAGACCCAAGAAAAGGTAACAAACATAATAAAATGTAACAGCAACTTAATCAAGAGTTATGTACCTTTGACAATCCAATGAAGTGTTCCACCAGACAGGTAGATATTTTTCTATATATATATTGCCTACGAAAGAATCTGTGCGTAACAGACTACCACACCCCCCGGGAAAAAATGAAAATTTTTTTTTGAAATACATCTAAGAGCAACATACAATAGGCTCACAAAGCACGAATAATGCGCAGAAGAGAAATATCAGCAATAAATATAACGCCTAATTGAGGCCAAGTCGATGTATAGATCGACCGGTGAGAATATATCTCATCATATCAGAGAAAGTATTTCTCTAAGTATAAATATTTCCAGGGAGGTGCCACCAACGTATACTACAATACTGGCAATGTCACAATGCATACTAAAATTTCATTCAATAATTTCATATTAGGTAACATAAGTTCATGATTAACCAAGAAGAAAAATCATCAAAGGACCAGCAGTGAATATACATTAATGAACCGCTAAGTGGTGATACAATCACTTTATCATATATTACAAATGTGTACATATTTTGATAAAGAAAAGAAATGTTGTAGAGTTAGACGTATTAGGAAGTCCAAGACATAAAAATTAGGTGGAATCATGTGGGCATCTAGACAGAATGTCTGCCATCACATTTTCCGCACCACGGATAGCTCGTACAGAGAAATAAAAAGGTTGAAGAGCAATGGCGTATCGAGTTGATCACGAGCTCTTCAAATTTTTACTTTGAATAGCTGTAAGAGCTTTCTGGTCGGTTTCCACTATGAAATGCGCGCCAAGAAGGAATCTTTGAAGTTTGAGAATTGACCAAACCATCGCCAACAGTTTACGGTCTAAAATCGAGTAATTCCGTTCTACCGCATTAAGTTTTCGAGAGACATACATTACAGGATGCAGAGTTTCTGAGTACTCTTGCATTAGTGCTGCTCCGATCCCAGGGGATGAAGCGTCACTACGAAGAACAAATGTCTGATCTGTAGTAGGTAGCATTAAAATAGGTGGAGTTGAAAACAAAGTTTTAATCTTATCCAAAGAGGATTGGCATTCCTGAGACCAGTAGACCATATTAGGAGACTGATGCGTGATGCCATATGATGATGGATGGTATCCGCATGTCTGGTTTTGTGTAGTGTGTAGATGTGTTCAGTCAAAACAATGTTCATACAACAATAACAGGGCAATCCACATAGGACGTCAGTAAACTCACGACGTATAAAGTCAATGAGTCTTGAAACAGCCGTTGACGTTTTTCTTCATTATTTATTGTGGACGCCACAGTGACAAAATGGTTACGCAAATGTGTAGGCACATCAAACAGTCATTATCACAGCAACATTCAATACAGCAATAGACGGTAGACAGCATTACAATGATGAGTCAGATGCATGTTATATTTCATAGTGCTGTAAATGTAGTCAGGTGGAAAACTCCATCCTTTTCTATAACAGCCAGGAGATAACCAGATGTATGAGATCAGTTCACTCTCCTTAGTTTGACTTCAGCAAGACAGACACGTCTGCCGAAGTATAAATAATGTCCTCAAAAATATCCTCTAGATAATAAAGGTTTTCCAAACCTAGTTCATTTAACAAAGTAGCAAGTAATGGTCCTTGGTACATGCATCAACCGATGCAGTACAATGCAGCGACATGTGAGCTGGGAAAGAACATCTCGTGACGACGACTTTCGGAGACAGGCTATGAATCGAAATCGCTCACGACCCAAAATCGATAGAGTTAATGAAAAAGTCAATTTACCTTGCTTTCATGAAATACACAGAAATATCACGCCTCCCGGCATGTGCAAATACACTAGAGGTATTATCTCGAATAAACGAAATATCCATAAGAGGACTACACATCCCTGACAGAACAAAAAATAGCGGAGATCCCCTCTTCAACGAGGCATCTCTTTCGCCATTCCAAATCGCTCACTCCACTAGTGGTGGGCGGAAACCGATCGACCAACAAGCAAGACAAGTCATGCGCAGTCCAGCGCAAAATGACCACAGCTCAAACTTAACTGCATTCGATACCAACGCGAGAAGACAAATGCTTACCGAGAAAAGTGACTATAAATTTCAAGCAGTTGTTGCCCTTGCGTTATAAAACAGATATTGAAATAAAACGATGTTGCGAGAATTTATCACGCAACATATCACCACCTCCTCCCGATAAAAAAAAAATGTGGAACATATTTTTTTTTTCAATATCAAAGAGCATGCGATAAGCGGCTCAAAACGCACGAATTATGCGCTGATAATTAACTAAATTGCCAAACAATAGGCTAATTATAGAGTGTCTGGTGAGGATATACCTCAACAGAAAAATAAATATGTCTCAAAAAATATTCACATCGGGGAGGTGTCACCAACACACATCACGTTAGCATGTAAACACAATATACGTATGCAAGTTACTATAATCATCATTAAACAGCATACTCTAATATTGTCTTTAAAAATGGATGTACAAATCTGATAGGAAAATTTAAATAGTACATTCTTTGACATGTAATGACATAAGTACATAGTAAAGTTAAACTACATGACGATCCAGGACATATGCTCTGGTATTCCGAGGGTAAGTACACAATCTAGAACTCGTCATGCTTGAAACTAGTAAGGTAAGTCCTCAGCTCAACAATGACATTCTGAGAAAGTACAAGCAATATAATGCTAATTAATAACTAATATGCTTCATAAGGTACAATACATTATTAATAATTGTGGCTGTTTAGTAAACTAACGGCCCTTATATTAACTACTCAGTCCTCCTCTATCATCTTAAAAAACGAACAGAAGAAGATGACAACAAAGCACGATAGTGTGTACATATAAAGTAAGTACAGATGTGCTAATCTATTGTAGAAATATAGGTGTGTTATGACTCTGTAATATATGGAAATATAGGACAGAAGTATTAGTTGGAGTCATGTGGGCATCTAGACAAAATGTCAGCCATCACATTATCCGCACCACGGATAGCTCGTACCGTGAAGTGAAAAGGTTGAAGAGCTATAGCATATCGAGTGGATCTCGAACTCTTCAAATTCTTAGTCTGAATAGCTGTAAGAGCTTTCTGATCAGTCTCTAGAATGAAATGTGCGCCCAGGAGGAATCTTTGTAGCTTTAGAATTGACCAAACCATCGCTAACAACTCACGGTCTAAAACCGAGTAGTTCCTCTCTGCCGCATTTAGTTTTCTAGAAATGTACATAACAGGATGCAGAGTATTTGCATATTCTTGCATCAGTGCTGCTCCAATCCCAGTGGATGAAGCATCACTCCGAAGAACAAAAGTCCTATCAAGAGTAGGTAATCTTAAGATGGGAGGAGAAGAAAATATATTCTTGATTTGGTCTAGTGAAGATTGGCATTCTTCAGACCAACGGACCAGATTAGGCGAACCTTTCTTCAACAATGTTGATAGAGGTGCCATGATCGAAGATAAATTTGGAATAAATCTCCCATAAAATTGAATTAAACCTAAGAGACTCCTAACTTGTTTCTTCGTTTTAGGAACAGAGATGTTCAGTATTTTGGAAGTATTGTGGTCTTCTGTCTTCAAGAGACCATGACCAACACGATGACCCAGGAAAGAGATTTCACCAAAACCAACAAAAGCTTTAGAAGGTTTTGCTGTCAAATTATTCTCACGTAGAGTGGACAGTAAGTCATATAACCCTAAATAGTGATCTTCCCAGGTATCACTGAAGAGACAGATGTCATCTAAGTATGCGATGACATCCGAACGATGTGACAGAATTCGACGCATCATGCGAACGAAAGTGGCAGGGGCGTTCATGAGACCAAAAGGCATAACATTCCATTGAAATAGACCCCTAGGTGTAGAAAAAGCAGTAAGAGGTTTGGCATGCTCTGCTAAAGGCACTTGCCAATAACCTTTAGACAAGTCAAGTTTAGTGAAGAATCTAGAATTAGAAAGTCTAATCAGTAGATCTTCTAACAAAGGCATCGGTTCAGCGTCGAACTTTGTGACCTGATTCAATTTGCGATAATCAACGCAAATTCGTATGTTCTTATCCTTCTTCCGGACAATAACCATGGAAGAAGAATATGGTGAAGTCGATGGTTCAATTATATTTAATTGAATCATTTCATCCAATTCCTTTTCCACTTGCGACTGAAAGTGTATAGGAATAGGATACGGCCTAACCCTAATTGGATTATTGTCGGTAAGAATTATGTCATGTTCTATGACATCTGTGTGTCCAGGAATGTCAGTGAGAACATCCTGAAATGTTTGTAACATCGACGAGACTTGTCGATGTTCGTCACCAGAAAGATTAGGAGAAACAGAAACGTTTTTCCAAGATTCCGTGGAATGTAATGGAACCACTGGAAGGGGAAGGTTGACATCAGAGAAGGTAGCTTCCTCATCCTGAATGACAGACAGGGATGAATAATGACCGTGAGGTGCAGGAGCATCATCCGTTGCCTGGAAAATAGGCAGCAAATAGTCCGGACGTTCGTGAAATTCCGAAAGCATGTTTATGTGGAAAGTTTTATGCTTTCCATCAATATCGACCACATAGTCAACATCGGAAATCCGAGAGACTATTGCATACGGACCTTTCCATGCAATAAGAAGTCTATTTTCCCTACTGGGGAGTAGGACGAATGCTTTGTCACCTGGACAAAGTTGTCGTAGACATCTATTCTTGTTAGCAAACTGCCTTGCCTTCTCTTTAGCAATTTCTGATGAAGCAGTTGCTAGCTTACATGCCTCAATGATCTTTTGTCTAAGAGCAATGACATACTCATATGAGGATTGAGTTTCATCGCTAATATCATCGGCAGTGATGAGATCGTGTAATAAAGACATAGGGCCGCGTGGACGCGCGCCAAAGACAAGTTCGAAGGGAGAAAATCCTGTGTGTTCATTAGGGACTTCTCTATAGGCAAAGAGAGCCGCGGGTAAAACCCTGTCCCAATCTTGAGGATGATCTTCAGTTATCTTACCAAGCAAAGTCTTGAGCGTTCTATTCAGACGCTCAACTAACCCATTAGACATAGGATGGTAGATACTACTGAGAGATCGTTCAATATGTAAGGTAGACATTACCTGTGACATAGTGTCAGATATGAGTTGAGTGCCATGGTCTGACAATATTTCTCTGGGGAACCCCAAGCGAGAAAATATCAACCAAAGAGCATCTGCGATATCTGTAGTAGATATGCTCTTAAGAGGAATAGCCTCTGGCCAACGTGTGCACATATCGACACATGTAAGGATAAACTGATGTCCTCTGGCCGACTTGACCTTAAAAGGGCCAATAATATCTATGGCCATTTTCTGAAACGGCCGAATAGGAATGTCAGCAGCCTGGATAGGCGCAGCATGTCGTGGTCCTCTAGATTTGACCTCCTGACATACCTTGCATGATCGGCAGTAAATACGAATGTCCTTATTGACAAAAGGCCAAAAGAAAGCCGCAAGGACTCTCGACTTCGTACGGGAAAAACCCATATGTCCAGCACATTGCGAGTCATGAGCATGTTGTAATATTTGCACTCTCATGCTCTTGGGAACAAGAATTTGCGAATGTGCCGACGTAGTCGAATCTTGTACCATACGTACAAGTACGCCGTTTCTCATTGCAATCCAAGATTTTCTATTTGTATCCTGATTCGGATCACCTTTCTTCGCAAGAACGAAGAATTTTTTTAAAGAAGGATCTTCTTCTTGCAATTTTATGAAAGAGTCACGAGTGATTACTAAGTGACTATCTTGGCTATCAACTTCATTATCACTATTCAGTGAAGTTTCGGGTGTTTGTAGAGCTTGTGCTCTTGTAACTACTGCATTTGTAGCTTGCATGTTATTATCTTCCCAAGCAGCAATCTGCTGTGGGGTACACTCCCTAACTCCGTGAATACGACCAATAATAAGGTCCGCAATAGGATTAGGTAAGAGACAAGCATGCACATCTCCAGTAAAGAAAGGAGTGGCAATGCGAATTACAGCAGTAGGATATTTTTCTAGAGTGCCGCCAAATGTGACACATTTAATAACCCTTCCTGTAGCACAAGATGGATCTACAAGCGATTGTCTAACACCAATAGTGGTGCATCCGGAATCGAAAAGTAGTGAGACCGGAGTATCATTAACAAGACCCTTATGTAGAATTAAAGAACCCCTCCCGTCATGCGCAACAGCAGCAGGAAGAGCGGGAAGTGGGTGACCACAACTCAAAGTAGTTATGGTACCCGGTTCGAATAAAGTACTGCATTGGGGGCATTTGTTTGCTCTCTCAAAGTCAAAAGCAGAACCAGTGACAGCGTCAAAGTTTTTACTATCAACAACATGATTACAGGCTCCCTCAGTTTCCTGTTGTACAGCATTAGCCTGCTGATATCTCTTTTTTTGTGTTGAGATCTACCCCGACTATTATTACCTCTGAAGTTATCAGAGTTATTATTATCTCTGCAGTTATTATTGTCTCTATTGTAATTGTTATCCTGGTTCGAATTCCAGTTTCCACGATTACTATCATGTTCACATTGATGCGAACATCTATTTGTTTGGTTCTGAGGTCTTCGGCAGGAATAACCTCTATTACCATATCCTCTTTTGAAATGCCTATAATTATTAGGGTGATAGTAACGACCACTATCAGGTTGTCTCCAATTCTTCGAAGAAGAATCACCATGAAATTGATTTCCATGATTTTGACAGAAATTACCGCTACTCTTTCTATCAAAATTTTGTTGGGATCTACGAGCAAAGTTTTGGCCATACGGAGCTGCCGAAGCAACTGGTAAACCTTCTTTCACCTTAGAGTTACCCATGGTTATGTGTGGGTGCGCAGTTACGTATTGGCAACAGAAATCTTCCATTTCTTTTATTGTTTTAGGTTTACGTTCATGAAGGAAAGCAAGGAAAGACTCATTGACAGACGACATGACTTTGTCTCTAAGTATTAAGTCCATAAGTCCTTCATAAGTTTTTTCCGTCTTAGATAGTTCAACCCATCGTGAGAAAGTAATGCGTATTCTTGCAATAAACTCGGAGAATTCAACTCCATTTTCAGGTAACATGTTTTTAAATTGTAGACGATAGCCGTCTTCGTTAAGCTGATATTTCTTTAACAAAGCGGCCCTGACAACCTCATAATTGTTCTTGTCAGGTTCATCCACCATATTTAATATACTTAGAGCTTTACCTGTCAGTATCCCTGATAACTGATAAACATATTTTGCTTTGTCTATGTTATGAGCTGTACATGCTTGTTCAAATCTGTCCAGATAGAACATTATGTCATCACTGGAAGGACTAAATGTTGGTAACTTAATCTTAAAAGTATCATTATTAGCCTTACCAGAAGATGAACCCTTGTTTGAATCATTACCATTACTCATGCTCGTCAATTTCAATTTTTCCAACTCTAAAGCTAAGACCTTTTCTTCATGTTCCATTTTTGCTTTCTCTTTCCTCTCATCAGACTCTCTCTGTAATCTTCTTTCCTCAGCCTGAGCCTCTTTTTGAAGTCTTTCATTTTCAGCTTCTTTTTCAAGTCTTTTATTTTCAGCCTCTTTTTCAAGTCTTTTATTCTCAGCTTCTAGCTGTAGCTGGAGTTTTCTCTCCTCAGCTTCTGATTCCCTTTTTTGTTTTTCCATTTCCATTTGGAATCTTTTTTCATCCACCTGCATCTGCAGTTTCTTTTGTTCAGCTTCCATTGCTTTATCATATCGAGCAGTTGCAAATTCTTCTAACTTATCACCAGTCTTCCCAAGCAATTTACCCTGCTCAATAAAGTGCTCAAATGTAGACATGTTGTCTAACATATGAGTCCAAAACCTGAAATAATTAACTAATTTATTTCAAACCTAAGTGTAACAAGTCTTAATTAAGCACTTGTATATTCACATCACATTATATTATCCCAGTCTCTGTGGGAAACAAGTCTCCAATCAAAGAACTTGTATATGAAATATCAGCACTCAATTCTTGATCATAAGTGCACTTCTCATTCAATAGTGCACGACACTATTCATCATTCATTTATCATCAGTGTAGTAGTAACAGTGCATTAGCATAGCCCATTAACTAATTACTATAACTGTAAACAATGACTATGTAAACACATGCAGAATGTAAACATTGAAAATGTAAACAATACAAACAATGTAAACAATAACAATGTAAACAATAACAAAGATCAGCAACAATACAAAAACTTTCGCAGAAATCAACTAAAAATAAAGCAGAAATTAATGAAATATCACAAAAAATGTGACGATATCTGCGATAGAATTAAACAAAATACATGACACCACAGTGTATAAACAAAAATGTTGTATGAAACTAAATTATAGACAAGAGTAGGCTAACAAATACAAACAAATCAAAACAAAACTAAAGAATGCGAAATAATAACGAAAACAATATTAAAACATGTCATCACAGCTAACATAAATAGCAACAGAAGTCGCTTAGCAAATTCCAGTATCGGAAATTTGCAAACCTTACAGAAAACGCTCACAATAGACGACCTCTATGACGTGGCATAATCTAACGGAGACACCACCCAACCGAGAACCCGCTGAAATATAAACATATAAATATACAAATAACATATAAACATATAACATATAGAATGAGATGATACACAGAAGACTCAGCAGAAGTATAAGGGCACAGTTTACATACAAACAGGCCACTTAACTTATAGGCTTCCAATCGTAGAACAGCAGAAAAACGGATGTCAATCAACGTCCTAAAGAGCGAAGCTCCAACGATGATGGCACATCTGAACTGCTTCCACTGCTAACACGATGGTACAAGAGCTTCTGAAATACTGTGTGTTGAGTTGTTTCGGCACTTGACCTTCTAATCCAAAAGTAAGTTGATGGAAATCGGTACTTGGCCTTCTTCAGAAAACAACCCGTTTCAACCGGCACTTGACCTTCTCAAAAACGACAGCACTGGAACCTTGACAGCAGCAACTTGCTTGACTTGCGTAAAAGATAACAGCAGTCCGAGTTATCCGGCAACATGTAACAACGCCGGGTACTGTCAAATTCTTGTTTCCGTCAAAAGTTGAAATTTTGACTTTTACCGGGCAACGCCGAGTACTTTGAAAATTTTGAAGATGTTGACTGTATTGAAGAATGTTAATTTCTTGAAGGATGCTGATGAATTCTTGTTGAAAATGAAGTGGGTAAGGGACCCCGTGTTTGCTGGTACCAGAATCAAACCAGCTTATGGCCACCAAATGATGCGTGATGCCATATGATGATGGATGGTATCCGCATGTCTGGTTTTGTGTAGTGTGTAGATGTGTTCAGTCAAAACAATGTTCATACAACAATAACAGGGCAATCCACATAGGACGTCAGTAAACTCACGACGTATAAAGTCAATGAGTCTTGAAACAGCCGTTGACGTTTTTCTTCATTATTTATTGTGGACGCCACAGTGACAAAATGGTTACGCAAATGTGTAGGCACATCAAACAGTCATTATCACAGCAACATTCAATACAGCAATAGACGGTAGACAGCATTACAATGATGAGTCAGATGCATGTTATATTTCATAGTGCTGTAAATGTAGTCAGGTGGAAAACTCCATCCTTTTCTATAACAGCCAGGAGATAACCAGATGTATGAGATCAGTTCACTCTCCTTAGTTTGACTTCAGCAAGACAGACACGTCTGCCGAAGTATAAATAATGTCCTCAAAAATATCCTCTAGATAATAAAGGTTTTCCAAACCTAGTTCATTTAACAAAGTAGCAAGTAATGGTCCTTGGTACATGCATCAACCGATGCAGTACAATGCAGCGACATGTGAGCTGGGAAAGAACATCTCGTGACGACGACTTTCGGAGACAGGCTATGAATCGAAATCGCTCACGACCCAAAATCGATAGAGTTAATGAAAAAGTCAATTTACCTTGCTTTCATGAAATACACAGAAATATCACGCCTCCCGGCATGTGCAAATACACTAGAGGTATTATCCCGAATAAACGAAATATCCATAAGAGGACTACACATCCCTGACAGAACAAAAAATAGCGGAGATCCCCTCTTCAACGAGGCATCTCTTTCGCCATTCCAAATCGCTCACTCCACTAGTCGTGGGCGGAAACCGATCGACCAACAAGCAAGACAAGTCATGCGCAGTCCAGCGCAAAATGACCACAGCTCAAACTTAACTGCATTCGATACCAACGCGAGAAGACAAATGCTTACCGAGAAAAGTGACTATAAATTACAAGCAGTTGTTGCCCTTGCGTTATAAAACAGATATTGAAATAAAACGATGTTGCGAGAATTTATCACGCAACAGAGACCCTTTCTTTAGCAGCGAAGAAAGAGGTGCCATGATAGAGGATAGATTCGGAATGAATCTCCATAAAATTGTATAAGACCTAAGATACTTCGCACTTGCTTTTTAGTCTTAGGAATGGAAATGTTAAGTATTTTAGTGGTATTATGGTCCTCTGTTTTTAGGCGACCATGACCGACACGGTGACCCAGGAAAGAAATTTCGCTAAAACCAATTTGGCTTTAGAGGGTTTCGCTGTCAACGTATGCTCGCGTAGAGTAGACAGTAATTCATATAACCCCAAATAATGATCTTCCCAAGTATCACTGAAAGGCAGATGTCGTCCAAGTATGCAATGACATCTGAACGATGGGATAGAATTCGACGCATCATGCGTACGAATGTGGCTGGGGCGTTCATAAGGCCGAAAGGCATGAAATTCCATTGAAACAAACCCCTAGGTGTAGAAAAAGCAGTAAGAGGTTTGGCGCGTTCAGTTAAAGGAACTTGCCAGTAACCTTTAGACAAGTCAAGTTTAGTGAAAAAATGAGATTTAGAAAGCCTAGTAAGTAGCTTTTCTAATAAAGGCATAGGTTCAGCATCGAACTTCGTAATCTGATTCAATTTGCGATAATCAACGCAAAGACGTATGTTATTGTCTTTTTTCAAACAATAACTATCGGCGAAGAGTATGATGAAGTGGATGGTTCAATTATTTTCAATTCTATCATCTCATCTTACTCTTTCTCAACCTGTGCTTGAAAATGGATAGGAATAGGATACGGTCTGATCCTAATAGGATTATGGACAGTTAGAATAATGTCATGTTCAATGACATAGGTGTGTCCAGGAATGTCAGTAAGGACATCCTGAAATGTTTGTAACATAGCAGAGACTTGTCGCTGTTCCTCTAGAGATAAATTATGAGAAACAGTAACTTTTTCCATGATTCACTAGAATGAAGTGGAATCACCGGGAGAGGAAGATTTTCATCCGAGAAACTTGTTTCCTCATCCTGTATTACTGACAGGGATGAGTAATGACCATGTGGGACTGGAGAGTCGTCCGTTGCCTGGAAAAAAGGTTGCAAATAATCTGGACGTTCATGGAATTCCGTAAGCATGTTGATGTGGAAGGTTTTATGCTTCCCGTCAATATCGACAATATAGTCAACATCGGAAATTTTCGAGATTATATCGTACGGACCTTTCCATGAGATAAGAAGTCTGTTTTCCCTACAAAGTAGCAAAACAAATGCTTTGTCACCAGGACAAAGTTGTCGTAAGCATCTTTTCTTATTGGCAAATTGCCTTGCCTTCTGTTTAGCAAGTTCAGAAGAAGAAGTTGCTAATTTGCATGCTTCGATAATCTTTTGTCTAAGAGCGATGACATATTCATAAGAAGATTGTGTGTCATCGTTAATATTATCAGCCGTTATAAGATCATGAAGCAAAGACATAGGACCGCGCGGTCGCGCGCCAAAACAAGTTCAAAGGGAGAAAATCCTGTATGTTCATTGGGGACCTCTCTATAAGCAAAGAGGGCCACGGGCAAAACCCTGTACCAATCTTGAGGATGATCCTCAGTTATTTTCCCAAGTAAGTTTTTGAGTGTTCTATTTAGACGTTCGACCATCCCATTAGACATTGGGTGATAGATACTACTCAAAGATCTTTCTATCTGCAGAGTAGACATTACTTGAGACATGGTATCCGATATTAGTTGGGTGCCATAGTCTGATAATATTTCTCCGGGGAATCCCAGACGAGAAAATATGAGCCAAAGAGCGTCTGCAATATCAGCAGTGGAAATGCTCTTCAGAGGGATAGCCTCTGGCCAACGAGTGCACATGTCAACCTACGTTAAAATAAACTGATGTCCTCTGGCAGACTTGATCTTAAACGGACCAATAATGTCTGTTGCCATTTTCTGAAACGGCCAAATAGGAATGTCTGCAGCCTGAATAGGTGCAGCATGGCGTGGGTCTTTAGCCTTGACTTCTTGACATACTTTGCAAGATCGGCAATAAATCCGTATGTCTTTGTTTACGAAAGGCCAAAAGAAAGCCGCAAGAACTCTTGACTTAGTACGGGAAAAACGATATGTCCAGCACACTGAGAGTCATGAGCGTGCTGCAAAATTGTAACTCTCATATTCTTGGGCACAAGAATCTGAGAATGCATGGACTTAGTGAAGTCTTGAACCATACGTACAAGTACGCCATTCTTCATTGTAATCCAAGATTTTCGATTTGTATCTTTATTTGGATCACCTTTTGTTGCATGAGTGAAGAATTTCTTTAAAGAGGGATCATCTTCTTGTTGTTTTATAAATGAGTCACGAGAGATTACCAAGGGATCATCTTGGTTATGCACTTCATTATCTTCAGTAGATGAAGTTTCAGGCATATTAAGAGCTTGCGCTCTTGTGACTACTGCATTAGCAGTTTGCATATTTTGCTTTTCCCAAACAGCAATTTGTTGCGGAGTGCATTCGTTGACTCCGTTAATACGACCGATGATAAGATCAGCGATCGGATTCGGTAGAAGACATGCGTGCACATCTCCCGTAAAGAAAGGAGTAGCAATATTAATGATAGCAGTAGAGTACTTCTCTAAGGTGCCGCCAAATGTTACACATTTGACTACTTTACCTGTGGCACGGGAAGGATCTATGAGTGACTGCCTAACACCAATGGTTGTGCATCCAGAATCAAAAAGACCTGAGACTGGTTTATCATTTACTAAACCTTTATGCAAGACAAGAGATCCTCTTCCATCATGCGCAACTGACGCAGGAAGAGCAGGAAGAGGGTGACCACAACTTAAAGTAGACACCGTAGATGGTTCGAATAATGTTTTGCATTGGGGCATTGAGATGCTCTCCCAAAATCAAAAGCAGAACATGCCATATTATTAGAGTCTTTATTATCATTAGTCTGATTACAGGCTTCATTGGACTCTTGCTGTGCAGAGTTTGCCTGATAATGTGATTTATGTCTTTTGTATCGAGATCTACCTCGGTTATTATTGCCTCTACAATTATTATTGTTTCCTCTATTGTAACCCCTATTTGAGTTTCTTCTTCTTCTTCTTCTTCGTTCGTCCTGAAAAGGACGGTGGTTGCGTTGTGTCTGTTTGCGCCTAAGCTGTGATATCTGCACCTTTCGGTCGACACATCCGACTTCTGCACGGCATTTTTTAAGGACCGGGTTTGCCTTCCCATTTCGATCCATGCTCGCTCAGCCAGCCTGCACTGTTGCAGACTGTTTCCAGGACCACCACGTGGAGGTGGAGCACGGTCTTGACCAGCTCTGGTTCGCTGGTCCTGACGCAGGCAGTCAAGCTATGAGTCGCTGACTGCGGTCTCTATTGCTGCATCTCATAGTTATCATGGTTACAATTATCCTGCTCACTATAATGAGAATCTCTATAAGTGTTGTTTTGTTGTCTCCATGTTGGATAACTTGGGTAGTTCCTATTATGACTGCCCCTGCGGAAATTTCTATAATTGTGGAAACCACTGTATCGAGGGCTGTCAGCTTGTCTCCAGTTCTTCGAAGAAGAACCCTGATATGATTGATTACCTTGATTTTGATAACTATTACGGTTACACTTTTCATCAAACCTATTTTGAGCTCCTTGAAATTTGTGTGAGTAATTAGGACTGTATGGTGTTGCTGAAGCAACTGGCATACTCTCCTTAATCTTAGTGTTGCCAAGAGTTACGTCAGGGTGTGCAGTGACGTATTGGCAACAATATTCATCCATTTGTTTTAGTGTTTTGGGTTTACGCTGATGTAGAAATTCAAGGAATGGTTTATTTACACATGACATAATCTTGTCTCTGAGCAACAAGTCCATAAGGGCTTCATATGTTTTTTTCTGTTTTAGACAGCTCAATCCATCGTGTAAATGTAAGACGTGCTTTTGCAATGAATTCTGAGAATTCTACCCCTGTTTTAGGTACCATTGTCTTAAACAAAAGACGGTAACCTTCTTCTGTCAATTGATATTTTTTTATCAAGGCTGCCCTGATAACATCATAATTATCCTTGTCAGCCTCCTCTACCAAGCTTAAACTAGTCAGAGAATCACCTTTCAATATCTCGGATAACTGATTAGCATATTGTGATCTATCCACATTATGAGTTCGACAAGAACGTTCAAACCTATCTAGGTAAAATGTTATATCGTCACTGGATGGATTGAAGGCTGGTAGCTTGACCTTATAAGTAAAAGGTTTACCATTACTACCAGATGACTGATTAGCATTACTCATTTTTGTCAATTTTAATTTTTCCAACTCAAATGCTAAGCGTTTTTCGTCATGTTCCATTTTTGCTTTTCTCTCTTCAGCTTCTAGTCTTTTATTTTGAGCCTCTTTGTCTAGCTGCATTTGCATCTTTTTTCCCTCAAATTCTCTGTCTAATCTTCTCTCCTCAGCTTGTTTTTCTAATTCTAATCTTTTCTCCTCAGCTTGTTTTTTTAATCTTTTCTCCTCAGTCTCTCTTTTTTGTTTTTCCATTTCCAACATGAATTTCCTTTCATCTGCCTGCATCTGCAATCTTATATTCTCAGCTTCTTTTTTCTGTCTTTTTTCTTCCGACTTCAGTGCTTTGGTATACTCAGTCGTAGCAAAAACTCTCAACTCCTCAGGAGGTACTTTAAGGGCTTTCCCTTGCTCAATAAAGTAGTCTAAAGTCGACATATTGTCTAACAATATGAGACTAGCTACCTGAAATAATAAGGCAATTTATTACAAAGTAAATGGAAGCAAGTTTTTAATAAACTTGAATAACCAGCTCACTTTATCCCAATCTCTGTGGGAAACAAGCCTTTAATAAGGTCGTGTATAATCAACTATATAATAATAATAATACCAATAATACACTACCAGTTGATTCTATACCACAAGTGCACTACACAGCTAATAGTGCATGATCAAATATATCCGTCAATAGTATATGTCAACCAACAACATAAACAAAGGACAATTGTGGTGAGTTGGGATTATATATATATATATATTTATAGGGGACTTAGTGTACTGAATGAGATCAGCTGTGAAGGTTTCTGAAGATAATAATATTGTTGTGTATACAGAAGACCTTACTTGCTACCACATTTCGATCTCAATCAGACTTATTCTTGAATAAATGAATAATAGCTTCGTTAAGTGTCTAGGGTTATGATAGTGATGAAGTGTACGTATATAACAACCAACTGACATATATACAATTACTTTAATAATCTCCACAATTTACAGCACTATGACAATCACAAACACATAACACTCTAAAAGACTATCTTATTAAGTCAAGGGTTAAGTTTTTAAAATGTATTAATGAGCTTTCAATATCTTTCCTGATTCTTTTGTATTTGTGAATCAGGAATCACAATAAAAATGTAATCACAATAGTTATATACAAGTATTTATACACTGGATATTTCTCCAGTCATAGACTGTTATAACAATATGAGTGTGGTGTTGTTGTGTAATATTATGAGGTAATACTGTCATTAATAGCTAGACTGTTGATTGTCACCATGACTTCATGTGTTTGTTACTGGTGGAAATAATATTGAAGGATTCACAGATTCTGTTATTAAAATTTCTGTCCCCTTTTATATACTAAAGTTCAGTTCAGGGGTATTTTCTTCAAGGTTGAGCTATTTCGTGCTGACAAACGCTTATCTCATAATGCAGCTGCAGGAAACCTGTATCCTCTGCTCGCTTGCTTCTCAGTTTGAAAGTATGATATACAATGGCCTCTATCTTGTGCAAGGAGTCTGCTGCCAGCTTTCTGGATCACGCAGTACTCAGACCGGACGATGCAATATCACCATCTATACCACGGCCCCTGAAATGAGAAGGTTGTGCCTCCTTCTTCATAACTAATATATAATATTATTCCACACTGAAGTACATGACAGTACAAACAAACATAAAGTTCAGCGCTTTAGGCCAACTGCTAGCTCTTCATGTGACAATATACACCAGTATTCCTCTCCCCAATGGTTACAACGCCTCTGCAATTCCAGCTGTAATCCCTTCCATAAAATAGGATAGATGTTATGTTACTATATGGCAGTCCAATATATATATATATATATATATATATATATATATATATATATATATATATATATATATATATATATATATATATATATATGCAGTTATACTCCTCTCTGACAATCTTTTACATGGTGGAGCAATATCTAGGCTTTGCCTCATGTTTGCTACTGAACCACACACATACAGACATAATTTATCATTTCACATTCAATTTTCATATAGAATACAGATTTAAAATGTCTAGCTTACCACAATTCGTAAGGAAATACACACTAAATATGACTGACACAGTTTGATCTGCGGTATGTCCAGGCTGTTATCATATATATAATTTATGAATACACTGCCTGCTCTCATCTCACAATGTGTAGCGATATGCCGTCCCCTCCAAGATATCTTCTGCCAATATCCAGTATATTGGCCAATCGTTTTGAATATATTCAAAAGATTACAGTCATTCAATTTTTTCATTCACTTTTACTCCGTTTCTAGGCATTTATTTGTTATTCATAGGTCACCCAATCAAATTTCTTTTAATTTCAAAGTTCAGCCAATGGCCTCCCTCGTACTATCTTAGACTGTCTGTCACTACTATGTTTCAACAAAATTCTGTGAATTCCATCCCCAAGAAGATATGACCAAACCTGACAGTATCTCTGTTCTCGATATGTTTGATTACCAATATCTAATCATCTAATGGACTTTTAAAATAATTTATTACATATTCCTAGTCCACTAGCCTTCCTGTACCTTAATATATGATTTTCAAGGGGCTAAGTGGCGTAGTTAAGAATACGATCTTTTTTTATGTTAAATGTTTAATTCCACTACCACCCGTTCAATCCTTTAGGACTGTACTATCAGTATAAAGTCAGGAGCCCTACGTAATATATCAGGTTTCCTAATAAGAATTAACCTGTTTTTAAAACCTAACATCGTATCGTTAGTGTTTTTCATCACTGTTTATTTGAAAAAAATCAGGCCATGCAAACGGCGTGCGAGATGGATTACACAGCGAGCGGCTTAACTGCATGCGTCCCTCAGTGCATCTCTCTCTCTCTCTCTCTCTCTCTCTCTTAGTTCGTCCGTCTGTCTTTCCACGTTTACTTTTGTGCGTATAATTACATTACTGTTAGTATTTGTATCTAGGTCATTATGAAATTACAGTACACGTTTTATACAGTGGGTGTGGCGATACATTTATTTGTAGAATGCAGTAGGAAAAGCAGAGATCGTGTTTTGCGCCATGACTGCGTTATTAATCTCAGGCTTTTGCGCTATTGGGAACGCACTGGTCTTGCTCCATTCTTCTTTTTTTCTTATATTTGCTTTCGACTTTATATTTATGTTCTAATTTATATATGGGTATTAGAATTTTTCACCACAATTCTCCCCACTTAAAACAGACATCATATGTCAGTTCCTAATTCTAGGTACACATAGATAAATTTCTGTCTATGCCTGGTGATTTCTTTGATTTTCATCGCACGGATGGCGGCTTAGAAAATCTACATCAACGTTTCGCTGATTTTATTTTTATCATGGATTAATGCAGGTGGGTCAATTCAAAGTAAGCACTACTGACGAAGGTTGCCTCAGACCTCTGCAATCCAGGAATCCATTTCAGTTATGTTACTGAACAGCTGCAAGTGTTACTGCTTGTCTTAATGCTGCTTAGCAATCAATATTCACCATTTCTCTTCTCTGAGTCTGCTCAACGACATGTCCCGAGAACATTAGATGTTCCTCAATTTGTACGTTATGAGGAGTTGATCTATATGGTGATATCTGAGTTGTGTAGGGGATCCAATAATTTCCTGATCAGCCTTAATAAACACTCGGACTATCCTCAATTCAAAAAGGCAACAATGGAGACACTCTGCTCCTCCGAAATGTTCACAGCCAACAATTGGTCTGATCTTAGTCTTGATTGAATGTGGAAACACCCTTCTAATAATATTCTTATAATATTCTATAATGTGCCACTCAAATGGAGGCCATATTCACCAACAATATTTCCGCCTACCGACAATTTTGTGAATTAAGATAATATGTGGGGAAATGAGTTTCTGCATCATAAATCAATTCGCCCTTAGCTTTGCTATAATATGTGGGGTGATCTCCATCCAGGGTCCGATCAATACTTCCCCTTGGACGGTGTAGGGTCGGGTGACTACCAATGTCACCAGTACTCTTTTCATGCTATATTAATAGCCATATGGTGAAGCGCTGTGAGCATTTTCCGAATTGCTCACTCGTCCACTCCCTAATTTTCTTCTAACATTTTGTTTCGGGTTCAAATCTGGCGGATTATCTTCAATATTAATTTCAGCCAGTTCCCTAACTGCGGCTTCAAACTGTGCCTGGGTAACTGGTCTGAGTTTCTATTTTCTCTGGATGCCCTTCTCAGAGTTGCGAATCTAAATATTTTTGGTGAAAACTGTTGGTGGGAAGGTGGATACCTATCCTCTATGTCAACCTTATTATTTTTTTTCCTTGTTATTTTTAGGCCCATATGTTTCAGAATGCTTGGCTGGCATCTGATTATGATTTTCCAAAATTGGGGATTGTACCTTGCTACATATTTCACAGGCCCCCACAAATTTTGCAATATCAGCAGCTACTTGGGGCCAGTAATATTTTTCAGATGTCCTTTGACGTGTTGTTCCACTCCTCTGGTGTCCACCGTCAGGTATAACATGAGCTTGTGTCATCACTTTTTCCCTGTAGGGAGTTTGCAATACCAACTGTCCCTGTTCTTTGGATCCTGCTCTAGCTTTCCTGAAGAGCAGTCCCTCCTTTAAATAAAATTGTCCTTTCTTAAGGTGTGCATGGCTTGTTGGCAATTTGCCAAAGCAAGGTTTTAGTGATTTATCCTTTGCCTGGGCCTTTCTCATCTGCTTACGGGAATAAATTAGTGGTGGTTCCTCCTCCGTTCTACTAGGGGTCGACCTAACCTGAAGCGTGGCCATTACCACAGGTTTTACCGGGCTTCCTAGAAAAACGTATTTACTTCCTAACACCAGCGGGTAATTAGGGTCATCACACACGGCTGCTCCAATCACTCCTTCCACGTACCTAGTCTTGATATTTATCTCGGCTACGGGAAGTGTCATGGTGGATATTCCCTTTACGGCCCCTTGTATCTCCACTTTCTCTGTGGTATACTGTTCAGGGTGCACTAGGGTTGCACTCACAACTGAGTCATATTCTAAACCTGAATCGTAAAGGCACCTAACCTTGGCACCATTACATGTCACTTCTTCACAGATGGGGGATGTTGAAGATTTATATGATTCTCTGTCAGTGTCTTCTTCCCCTTGTCCACTGTTATCATGCATGCTGCGTGATATAGAGGAACTTTCCTACCACATTCACTAGTATTATGATTATGCATCCTGCATATTTGACAATATTTTCCTTCCGGTCTGAAGGGTTTCCTGTTATCATATCTCCTTTTATTGAATCGTGGGGTTTTATTTTTATAGTCATTTCGTGGCCTATCAAACTGATGCTTACCTTTGTTCTGATCTCTATGATCAAACTCATTAAAGTTTTGTGGTACCTTAGAATTGTCTACCTGCTTCTTCTTATCACCAACTACCTCTGCTTGGGCTGCCTGATACCTTTCAGCGACATTTAGTAACTCACCCAGCCTCTCTGCACCTTGTTCCATGAGAAACTTTCTCAGGTCTGGAGCCATGGACTTTCTTAGCTGCTCTATAAGGATCATTTCCTTAAGATCTTGGGTTTTCCCCAGAGCAGTCCATTTCTCCAAGTATGTCTCTAACCGTGCAGAGAACTGGTGATAGGTCTCACCCGACAGTAGTTTGGCATTCCTGAACTTTTTCCTATAAAATTCTCCGTTCTTTTCATATCTTAACAAAAAAGCCTGCTTTAACATGTCATAATTGTCTTGGTCATCTCTGCTCATCTTGGCAAAAACTTCATACGCTGGACCCCTGAGTCCCTGAGATAACTTGAGGCTCCACCTGTCTTTCTCTAACCCATATGTAGTAGCTAAAAGCTCAAATCTACTCAGATACCCTTCAATATCATCGTCTTTCTCAACAAAATGGTGTACGTGAAAACCCATAGCTGAGGTTGAGGCTGCCTGACTGGTAGTAGCATCTGAGGTAAAGGGACTGGCACCATTTTCAGGAGCATGGCTTTGAAACTCAAACTCCCTTAGTCGTAACTCATGTTCCCTTTGTAATCTCTTCTCCTCCTTTTCTGCTTCCCTTTCTGCAGCCTGTCTTCTTTCCTCTGCTTCTCTTTCTGCAGCTAGTCTCTTTTCTTCTCTTTCTGTAGCTAGTCTCTTTTCTTCTCTTTCTGTAGCTAGTCTGTTTTCTTCTCTTTCTGTAGCTTGCCTTCTTTCTTCTACTTCCAACTGTAACTTCTTAGCCTCAGCCTCCATCTGTAACCTTTTAGCCTCAGCCTCCAATGCCCTAGCCTCTTTGTCATCCTCAATCTGCAGCCTCTTAATTTCTTTATCTGCCTCTTACTTTCTGTCTTCTTCAAATTTTCTTTCTTCACGCTCACTAAATTTGTCACATTCAGTTGTGACATAAGCAATCATAATTTGCCCCTCCATTCCCAGTTCTTTAGCAGCCTGCACAGCCGCAGATCGAAACTTTGCCAGGTCTGCCATTTTCTAACAGGTAAAACTTTAAAATGTCTAACTAAACAAATTCTAAGTCTGACTTATATTTTCTAATTATTCTAAGGACACCCACAAGCACTGATAGCTCAACCCTATTTCTTTCCAAAAAAGAGTACTTTTTAGTTTTATATTAATGAGATTCCTCTATTTCAAGAATTTACAAATCCCATAAGTGAGCGACCCAATATAATTGGTGCTTTGAAAAATTCAAATCCCAGGAGCGAGACTCCCAATATAAGTGGTAGGAGAGGGTTCAAATCCCGGACAGGACCCCAATATATGTGGTGAGTTGGGATTATATATATATATATATATATATATATATATATATATATATATATATATATATATATATATTTATAGGGGACTTAGTGTACTGAATGAGATCAGCCTGGAAGGTTTCTGAAGATAATAAATGTGGTGTGTATACAGAAGACCTTACTTGCTACCACATTTCGATCTCAATCAGACTTATTCTTGAATAAATGAATAATAGCTTCGCTAAGTGTCTAGGGTTATGATAGTGATGAAGTGGACGTATATAACAACCAACTGACATATACACAATTACTTTAATAATCTCCACAATTTACAGCACTATGACAATCACAAACACATAACACTCTAAAAGACTATCTTATTAAGTCAAGGGTTAAGTTTTTAAAATGTATTAATGAGCTTTCAATATCTTTCCTGATTCTTTTTTATTTGTGAATCAGGAATCACAATAAAAATGTAATCACAATAGTTATATACAAGTATTTATACACAGGATATTTCTCCAGTCATAGACTGTTATAGCAATATGAGTGTGGTGTTGTTGTGTAATATTATGAGGTTATACTGTCATTAATAGCTAGACTGTTGATTGTCATCATGACTTCATGTGTTTGTTACTGGTGGAAATAATATTGAAGGATTCACAGATTCTGTTATTAAAATTTCTGTCCCCTTTTATATACTAAAGTTCAGTTCAGGGGTATTTTCTTCAAAGTTGAGCTATTTCGTGCTGACAAACGCTTATCTCATAATGCAGCTGCAGGAAACCTGTATCCTCTGCTCGCTTGCTTCTTAGTTTGAAAGTATGATATACAATGACCTCTATCTTGTGCAAGGAGTCTGCTGCCAGCTTTCTGGATCACGCAGTACTCAGACCGGACGATGCAATATCACCATCTATACCACGGCCCCTGAAATGAGAAGGTTGTACCTCCTTCTTCATAACTAATATATAATATTATTCCACACTGAAGTACATGACAGTACAAACAAACATATAGTTCAGCGCTTTAGGCCAACTGCTAGCTCTTCATGTGACAATATACACCAGTATTCCTCTCCCTAATGGGTACAACGCCTCTGCAATTCCAGCTGTAATCCCTTCCATAAAATACGATAGGTGTTATGTTACTATATTGCAATCCAATATATATATATATATATATATATATATATATATATATATATATATATATATATATGCAGTTATACTCCTCTCTGACAATCTTTTACATGGTGGAGCAATATCTAGGCTTTGCCTCATGTTTGCTACTGAACCACACACATACATACATAATTTATCATTTCACATTCAATTTTCATATAGAATACAGATTTAAAATGTCTAGCTTACCACAATTCGTAAGGAAATACACACTAAAGATGACTGACACAGTTTGATCTGCGGTATGTCCAGGCTGTTATCATATATATAATTTATGAATACACTGCCTGCTCTCATCTCACAATGAGTAACGATATGGCGTCCCCTTTTAAGATTTCTTCTGCCAATATCCAGTATATTGGCAAATCGTTTTGAATATATTCAAAAGAGTACACAGTCATTCAATTTTTTCATTCATTTTACTCCGTTTCTAGGCATTTATTTGTTATTCATAGGTCACCCAATCAAATTTCTTTTAACTTCAAAGTTCAGCCAATGGCCTCCCTCGTACTATCTTAGACTGTCTGTCACTACTATATTCAACAAAATTCAGTGAATTCCATCCCAAGCAGATATGACCAAACCTGACAGTATCTCTGTTCTCGATATGTTTGATTACCAATATCTAATCATCTAATGGACTTTTTAAATAATTTATTACATATTCCTAGTCCACTAGCCTTCCTGTACCCGAAAATATGATTTTCAAGGGGCTAAGTGGCGTAGTTAAGAATACGATCTTTTTTCGATGTTAAATGTTTAATTCCACTACCACCCGTTCAATCCTTTACGACTGTACTATCAGTATAAAGTCAGGAGCCCTACGTAATATATCAGGTTTCCTAATAAGAATTAACCTGTTTTTAAAACCTAACATCGTATCGTGAGTGTTTTTCATCACTGTTTATTTGAAAAAAAAATCAGGCCATGCAAACGGCGTGCGAGATATATTACACAGCGAGCGGCTTAACTGCATGCGTCCCTCAGTGCATCTCTCTCTCTCTCTCTTAGTTCGTCCGTCTGTCTTTCCACGTTTACTTTTGTGCGTATAATTACATTAATGTTAGTATTTGTATCTAGGTCATTATGAAAATACAGTACACGTTTTATACAGTGGGTGTGGCGATACATTTATTTGTAGAATGCAGTAGGAAAAGCAGAGATCGTGTTTTGCGCTATGACTGCGTTATTATTCTCAGGCTTTTGCGCTATTGGGAACGCACTGGTCTTGCTCCATTCTTCTTTCTTTCTTATATTTGCTTTCGGCTTTATATTTATGTTCTAATTTATATATGGGTATTAGAATTTTTCTCCGCAACAATCATAAAACACAATACGAAAACATTCGCAGAAATCAAATAAATCGAATAGAAAAACTAAAGAAAAATATCACAGAGCCTGTGATGACAACTGCGAAAAAATAAACAAAACAAATGACGTCACAGTGTATAAATATAAAGTTGTATATAACTAAATGAAAGGAGGAGACCTACAAATACAAACAAATCAAAACGAAACTAAAGAAAAGAAAAAAATATTACAAAACAACTTAGAGTACAGCTCGTCACAACTAAATATAAATAGCAACAATTGTCGCTGGCAAATCCCAATTAAGGAAATTTGCAGTCCCTACAGATGTCGTGAAATATTCTAATCCACATATATAAATTATCAGGTAAATATAAAGCCTAACAAATAAATTCTAATAAAGAAAAGAGCAATGGTAAAATAACAGTGCTGTCACAAAGAATGTACTCGAAATCCCCCTTTGTTTTATGCTTCGTCTGCAAATTGTAACGTTTCCACGTTAAATATAAGCCACTGCATAAATACAAGCGTTTCCACAACACATTAAAACGGGTATTGCATTTCTAAGAAAAACATTGAGAGGCACACTGCGTAATGACCTAAATTAATCCTAACATTAATTATACTACGTTACCAAAACGAACGAACAGATGGACTCAAATAGAAAGAAGGGAGGGCTGAAAATCAGGAACGCATGCAACACTAAACACGTGTCTCGCTATTAATGCCACCCCCAACTCGCGTCGCGCGATACACAATTACTACTATCACGCGTGTAAGGCCACATGCACTAACTTTTTTTCAGACGGACAGTGATAAAAACACTAACCTTCCCAGAGTTAGGTTTTAAAATCCTGAAAAACGCTTATTAGAAAAGATAACATTAGATGGGTTTACGTTTGAAAACATTACAGTACCCAGACAGCACATCTTCGAAACAGGAGGTAGAAGAAATTGCATATTTTGAACGCAGCCACTTAGCTCTTTTAAATTTGTATATTTGGGTTCCTTAGGGCTTGCTGACAAAGAATATGTAAAACGTTACGCAAATAGTCTAGGAATTAATAAATTATAACCAAAATAAAATAGTGGGGATGCCTGACAGCATGAAATCATTTCTGCTCATAAAATTTTTTTATAACGTGTTTGAAAAAAACCTTACGTTACGGAAATAGCCTACCATGTTAACTCCTAATTGATTGGAGCGCAACAAATATAAGACTAAACACGATTGGTCGGGCTATAAATACTATCTTGCGTTGTTATGGGAAACGAATAGAAGGGGTACTTTTTTGAAAAGATGTGGAGACGTGGTTTCATTGGGTAGAGCTGCGAATATACTTGATTCAGAGCGTCTGTTCATTGCCACATCTTGTAATAAACCTACTAAGAAGCAGTACGTTGAGCACCAGTGTATATTTTATATAAAATAAAGCCTGGAACATCGGCAGATCGGAGTTGTGCTATATCCATTGCCAGTCAACGAAACTGTTTATTATTCTATGAATTGTGGTAAGCTTGAAATATTCAATATCTTTTAATGAAAATTGAATGTAAATTGTTAATTTATGCCTGTATATATGTGTAGTTCAGTAGCAAACATGATGTAAAGCCTATAATGCTCCAGCCTGAACAGAAGGTGTCGGAGGAAAGTAAAACGGCATGGAATGGCCAAACAGTACACTGACACCTAGATTATTGATTAGACAGAAATAATGCTGGAATTGCAGAGGCGTAGTAACCATTAGGGAGGGAAATACTGGTATAAAGTATTTCAGATGAAGCTGACAGTTGGCCTAACGCTCTGAACTCAATGTTTGTGATGTATTGTGCTCAGTGTAGAACTAGAGTATCAATTAGTTATGAAGTAGAAGGTACATCCTTCTTGTTTTCAGGGACTGTGGTCTTAACGTTATTGAGCAGCACCTGGTCAGAGCTTTGCTGAAGCCAGAGGTGGACAGCATACTCCTTGGTCCATATAGCAACCAGTGGAGTGGCTCCAGAGCTCATTGAAGTGATCGACCAGAGGAGCCTTTTTCTGCAGTCATCACGCAAGATAAGAGAGTGTGGCCATGGAGCTCAACATTATGTACCCCCATCTTAAAATGACAGTGTAAAATACAATTAAGAGGGGAATTTAATTGTTTTAATATCAGGAACTGAGAACATCTCCAATACTAGTTCCAATAAAGACAAACTATTGAAGTCATGATGACAAATACCAACAGAGCTTGAACAAAACAAAACCAGTATTACCTCATATTACTACTACACAACTGACACACATAGGATACTATTAAAAATATATGTCACTACAAGATTCATATTAATAAATTCTGTACATATAACTTGTAATTAAAATTGATTGTGATTCCTGGTTCCTTTGTATTTGAATCAGGACACATATACATTCATGACAGCAATGAATACATATTGTTATTTGAAAAGTTATCAGTGACTCCTTTAAGATATCCTTGTAGAGTGTTTTATGTATGTGAGTGTCACAGTGTTGTCAAGTGTAGTGGAATAAATTAAATTGTTTATCTGTCTGTTGTTGTTTTGACTTACACTTCATCATACACATACCCTAGACATATAACGTAGTCATCACACTATTCCAGAATAATTCTGACTGAGGTATACATATGTGGCAGCAAGTAAGGTTATATATAATACACTACTCTTATTAGATATATATATATATACCTTCACAGCTGATCTCAGTCAGTACACTAAGTCCCCTATAAATATTTATAACATCCCACTTTACCACATATATTGGGGTCTCGCTCACGGGATTTTGAATCTTTACCTATTACAAATATTGGGGGTAATTCACTTCAGGGAATATAAGAATTAAAAGGTATCCTTGGGTGGAATTAAATAAGGTTGAGCTCACGGTGCCTGTGTTGTCCATTAGATATATATTTAGAGATTGAATTGTTGGTTAGACATTGTATAAATTTACCTGATAGACAATGGCGGACCTAGCCAAATTTCGATCTGCTGCTGTTCAGACTGCAAAAGAGTTAGGATTAGATGGGCAAGTTATGGTTGCCTATGTCACTACGGAATGTGACAAATTTATTGAACGCGAAGAAAGAAGGTTTGAAGCCGAAAGAAAGTTAGAGGCTGAAAGGGAAATTAAGAAGTTACAATTTGAGGCTGAGGCTGAGACTAAGAGGTTGCAGGCTGAGGCTGAGACTAAGAGGTTGCAGATTGAGGCTGAGGCTAAGAAATTGGAAGCAGAAAGAGAAGAGAAGAAATTAGCTGCAGAAAGAGAAGAGAAGAATTTAGCTGCAGAAAGAGAAGAGAAGAAATTAGCTGCAGAAAGAGAAGAGAAGAAATTAGCTGCAGAAGAAAGAAGATTGACTGCAGAGAGGGAAGCAGAAAAGGAGGAGAAGAGATTACAAAGGGAACATGAGTTACGACTAAGGGAGTTTGAGTTTCAAGGCCATGCTCCTGAAAATGGTGCCAGTCCCTTTGCCCCTGATGCCACTGCTAGCCAGGAAGCCTCAACCTCAGCTATGAATTTTCATTTAGATCATTTTGTTGAGAAAGACGATGATATAGAGAGCTATCTAAATAGGTATGAACTATTAGCTACCACGTATGGGTTAGAGAGAGAAAGGTGGAGCTTAAAGTTATCTCAAGGACTTCGTGGGGCAGCTTATGAAGTTTTTGCAAAAATGAGCAGAGGTGATCAGGAAAATTATGACATGCTAAAGCAGGCTCTTTTGTTAAGATATGAAAAGAATGCAGAATTTTATAGGAAAAAATTTAGGAATGCTAAACTACTGTCAGGTGAAACCTATCACCAGTTCTCTGCACGAATAGAGACATACTTGGAGAAATGGACTTCTCTGGGGAAAACCCAAGATCTTAAGGAAATGGTCCTTATAGAGCAATTAAGAGAGTCCATGGCTCCAGACCTGAGAAAGTTTCTCATGGAACAAGGTGCAGAGAGGCTGGGTGAGTTGCTAAATGTTGCTGAAAGGTATCAAGCAGCTCAAGCAGAGGTAACAGGTAATAAAAAGAAACAAGTGGATAACTTTAGGGCACCACAGAACTTTAATAAATTTGATCCTAGGGATCAAAACAAAGGTAAGCACCAATTTGATAGGCCACGGTATGAAAATAAAAATAAATTCCCACAATTCGATGAAAGGAAATATGATGAAAGAAAATCTTTCAACCAAGGAAAAAGGTGGTGTAAAAATTGTAAGATGAACAATCATGACACTGACCATTGTAGAAGGAAACCTCCTCATTGTGCTGCTATGACATCGGGGAAAAAGGAAAAGAAGGTCAAACCTGAAGAACTACAGGAACCATACCACCCCCCAGTGTGTGAAGATGTCATCTGTAATGGTGTCACTATAAGGTGTTTATATGATACCGGTTTAGATTACGATTCCGTTGTGAGTTCTCACCTGGTGCAGGCCGATCAATACACCACAGAAACAGTGGAGATTCAAACTGCAACCAAGGATGTAGCTACCATGACACTTCCCGTCGCCCGAATAAAAGTGAAAACGCGATATGTGGAAGGAATCATAAAAGCAGCAGTGATAAATGAGCCAATCTACCCTCTAATATTGGGGTGTAGATATGTCTTCTTGGGGAATCCCAAGAGACCTGTGATATTGGCAACAGTGCAGACCAGATCACAGTCAAAAAAGGAGGAGGATAATCCAATAAATACTCACCCAGATGAGATGAGGAAGGCACAGGCTGAGGATAAAACACTCAAGCCATGTTTCAAGAAGTTGCCCAAATCTCATACACCTCCAGGCAAGGGAGAGTTTTATATGAAGAACAAACTGATATATAGGAAGGCTGGATCTGAATCCAATGGTCACGGACAGCTGGTCCTTCCCACTTCATATAGGACTAAAGTGTTGGAACTAGGGCATGCGATTTCCTTCAGTGGTCATATGGGAATCAGCGCAACAGGACAGCGAATAGCTTGTCACTATTTCTGGCCAGGAATAACTGAAGATATCAAACGATATGTAAAATCCTGTCCAGAGTGCCAACGAGTAGCACCTAAACATTGGACTGCACCAGCAACTCTGGGGGAAATGCCCATAGTGGGAACACCCTTTGAGAGAGTTGCCGTGGATCTTGTGGGACCTCTCACCCGAACCAAGAGAAGGAACAGCTACATTCTGACTCTGGTGGACACTTGTTCTATGTGGGAAGAGGCAGTAGCCCTGTCATCGATTGATTCTAAACATGTGGCAGTGTAGTGAAATTGACCGAGATACAACGGTAAAATACTCCAAAGATAACATTTAAGGATAAAAAACATAATGCGTAAGCTGCTGATGTACATGATCGCCTAGACCGCGGGTCATCATCCTCTATAAATTTTGCCTTGCTAGACAGGAGGGGAACGGAGGATCAAAAAGGAAAAAATATGACTGGAAAGATTGCGTAGCAAGGCTAAGGAGACGCAATTGGGGGGGATGGAGGAAAGTAAAAAATTCACGTCCCCCAAATTGACACGAGGTACGGAAATGGACGCTTTTGCGATACTAAGATTTTGATTTGAATTGAGCGGCAGAACGCGGATGGTAGGAAAATTACAAAAATTTAAAAAGTAAATTTTCTTAATATTAATGTTAGGAATATAAAAATTAGCTGGCCGGATGGCCTATTCTGAGCAGTGAACTAATATGATCTTAATTTTACAAACGGATAGATAATATTGAAGATAATGACAAAAGACAGTGTAGTTCACATCATCGCTAGACTATATTGAATCTAAAAGTGTCACAATTTGCACACAAAAACACGACCTTGGGAACAGGTGTTCAAAGTTACTTATTATGGAGGAGAGGGGTTTTGAGCGGTAGCTGTGTCTAAATATAACTTTTTACGACAAAATTTTAAGGGGAGAGAAAGGTTGCTTCAAAAATCAAGCACATTTTTTTTAGAAACACAAGTAGAGACGGACAGACTAACAGATAACCATCCATACTTGACTGAAGCATGACTGAAATGACTTTAGTGTAGAAATTTGAAATTAAAAATAAACCTTGGCAGTGATTGGCCACAGACAATCATATCATTAGCGCTCAGAGCGCATTTGGGGTCATTCTTCAATAATTGTTCAGTGTTAGACACAGATTTTAAAGTGTGGTGTGTTCCCATATGAAAGACAGTGAATAAATTTAGGGACGCCATACTATAGCCAGCAGCTCAGCTGAGTTTTGCTAGCAATTCTGTGTTATGTATTCTTAATCTGGTAAGATTGAAATTATTTCTTTATATATTTTGAATATTGTTTCATGTTCGAGTGATTTGATACTGCCATATCATAATATAGCCTTACAAACCAGTAGGGATTTTGCTCTAGACCCCCCGCCCAAGTCAGGGTCTAGGGACTAACAGTGTACATAAACTACAGCAAGGATTATGCAAAATAAATCAAGCGTTGAAACAGATTACCTATCTTCTTTTAGGGCCAACAACTAATAAATATTTTCAGAATCTATAGTCTGGGAGGATCTATCGGATGTAAACCCACCATGGTAACTGTGCTGTTTGGTCAGAGAGATCTGACCTGTCTGTATGATGTGGTTGTTGTGTCAGTGTGGTGTCCAGACGTGGGTATAGAATAGATTTTGACACATAGCCCATACTTTGATTGCAGAGCTGTGAGTTTTCTATCGACAACAAAGCAGAGTCTATCCGGTGGGTGACTTTACTCGAGTGTATCTGTGCAGTTCTTGTGACAGAGACCACCATTATTGTCCGCCAGCACGGAGAGGTGGGACCGCAAGTTTTCAGCACCAGAGCTACAAAAAGATGAGTGAGCCTCTGGTCTGCTGGACATTCACCAACTATTGGTAGTGACTAATATCCCCATAAAAATTCCCACCAGTTTCTGGACACGGTGTAGTCAATATAGACAGGTGTGATGAGACCACCCCAACAGCACAGACAATAAATATCCTCCCTAGTAGCTGACTACCAGAACATTTGAATAAAACTAACTATTCTAGTACTTAAATATGTACACTTTTGTATTTATTATGTAACATTCCATGCATAATTTTCATAAATTTTAAATCCTTCTTTTAAAACAAGTTCTGGTCAAAATAAAACTTGATCCAGAACCAATAAATGTAATATAATTATATCAAAAACTTTATACACGTGAGTTAGTTCAGTGTATTTTAACACTTGTTAATCTTATTAGTCTTCTTAAATGCCTGTGGGTGTATTTATAACTAACACACCACATTACACATCATTACCCTAGACACTTTACGTAGCCACATTCATTAAGAAAAAAAAAAATTAAGTGTGAGGTCGTAGTGGTAGCAAGAAAGGCCTTCTGATAATTCTCAACCACATTTTATCTCAGGAGCCTTCACAGCTGGCCTCATACAAGTTACATGTAGTAATAACACCATCATACAATACCATCAACACCACTACATAAATTGGGGTCTCGTCCGGGATAATTAGCCCAACAGTAAAATTAGGATCTCCTGGTGGGAGAAATAAAAGTAGGGAAATAAATTGTAAAATTTCCTTTAAAATTAAAAGTGTCCCTGCAGATAAAAGTTGGTGAATCTTCACAGCCAGTAATAATTAATTAGTTAACTGGTTAGTTAGAATTAGTTAGACTATAGTCATATAGTAATTAGAAGTACTTAGTGTATTTACTGGTTAGAGATTTATCTTGTATATTATTATATTGTCCAAAAAGTATGGCAGAGCTAGCAAAGTTTAGATCAGCTGCTGTGCTCACTGCGAAGGAGATGGGGATGGATGGTCAAATTTTAATTCAATACGTAACGACTGAATGTGATAAATATATTGAACGGGAAGAAAGGAGATTAGAAAAAGAGGCTGAAAGAAAATTAGAGGCTGACAGGTTAGCTGAAGAAAAGAGATTACAAATTGAGGCTGATAGAGAAATTAAGAGGCTGCAGATTGAGGCAGAAGAAAAACGACAGCAAAGGGAGGCAGAAGATAAAAAGGCCGAAAGGGAGGCAGAAGAAAAAAGGTTGACTGCCGAAAGGGAGGCAGAAGATAGAAGGTTGCAGAGGGAGCACGAATTACGACTAAGGGAGCTGGAATTACAAGGCCCGGCCCCTGAAAATGGTGCCAGCCCTTTTGCCTCAGATGCTACGCCCAGTATGGGAGCCTCAAACTCAGCTATGGGGTTTCATTTAGACCATTTTGTTGAGAAAGACGATGACATAGAGGGGTACCTAGGACGTTTTGAGTTATTAGCTACTACATATGGGTTAGAGAGAGAGAGGTGGAGTTTAAAGCTATCACAGGGATTGAGGGGTACTTCTTATGAAGTATTTGCCAAAATGAACAGGGAAGACCAAGACAATTATGACATGTTAAAGCAGGCTTTGTTATTAAGGTACGAGAAGAATGGTGAATTTTATCGTAAGAAATTTAGAAATGCCAAACTGTTGTCTGGGGAGACATACCACCAATTCTCTGCCAGACTAGAAACCTATTTGGAGAAATGGACGGCTCTGGGGAAGACCCAAGATCTTAAAGAAATGATCATGATTGAGCAATTGAGAGAGTCCATGGCTCCAGACATGAGAAAATTTCTCATGGAACAAGGTGCAGAGAAGTTGGGGGAAATTTTAAATGTTGCTGAGAGGTATCAGGCAGCTCAGGCAGAGGTAAGTGGTGCTAAGAAGAAGCACATAGACAATTTTAAAGCTCCACAGCAATTTAATAAATTTGATAATAGAGAGCAGGGAAATAAGGGTAGGACAAATTTTGAGCGGCCAAGAAATGACTATCGCGACAGAAACTCACAGTTCAATGACCAAAAGTTCAATGAAAGAAAACCGTTGAACCAAGGAAAAAGATGGTGCAAATGGTGCAAGAAGGATAACCATAACACCGAATTTTGTAGAAGGAAACCTTCAAACATTGCTGCAATGAAGTCGGGGACGCAAAGATTAAAGGTTAATCCTAAGGGACAACAGGAACCTTATCACCCCCCAGTTTGTGAGGATGTTATTTGTAATGGGGTCACCATAAGGTGCCTTTATGATACAGGTTTGGATTATGATTCAGTTGTGAAGTCTAGCCTAGTGGACCCAAGTCAGTATACCACAGAAACAGTGGAAATACAAGGGGCGACTAAGGACATACCACTCATGACACTTCCCATCGCAAGGATAACGGTGAAAACTCGCTATGTGGAAGGAGAAATCAGAGCAGCAGTGATAGATGAACCAATCTACCCTCTGATATTGGGGTGTAGATACGTCTTCTTGGGGAATCCCGAGAAACCTGTGATCATGGCGACAGTGCAGACCAGGTCACAGAAGAAGGAGGAAGAAGGTGAACCTATAAATGCTCATCCAGAGGAGATGAGGAAGGCGCAGGCTGAGGATAGGACACTCAAGCCATGTTTTAAAAAATTGCCCAAATGCCACACACCTCCGAGCAAGGGGGAATATTTCATGAAGAATAGATTATTATACAGGAAGACAGGAACTAGATCCACTGGTCACGGACAGTTAGTTCTTCCCAAGAGATATAGGGCAAATTTGATAAGGAGCTTACATGTTGGAAAAGATGGTGACCATGAGAAAGTCGGTACCATCTGCCAAAAGATTGCTCTAAAATACTATTGGCCCGACGTAAATGTCGATGTTGAAAACTTTGTAGAAGCATGTGGCGTATTTCATGAGGGAACACCCACAAAGGGAAAATATGTGCAGGACCTAGAACCGCCACGGGGCAACTTTAGGCCTGAAAGGAAAACTAATTATACACGGGTAGACAAAGTGGAATGGGAGCCCCCTTTTCACACCCAGTCTTCACTTGAATGGATTAACATGGCCGCTATGCGAAGAGTACAAAGAAGAAATTTTACCCAGGATAGGATGACAATCCCTCGGTCAGACTTATATAAACTGGAGGAACAGACAAGAGAGCGAAGATCTCTCATAAACAATCTTAAGTGGGGAGACAAACCCCAGAGAAAAATTGGTAGTGGTCGATTTGTGAGTGATGATTCTAGGAAGAAAAGTCCTCATTATAGAGCTTCTAAGGGACGGGACCCGATGGGTTCCATGAAAAATAAGTATGGTAAATTAAAGATCCAGATGTAACTCTATTAAGGACCTGGACAGATGAGAAGGCGGAAGAGACTGTTACCTCATCGTATCAATACGTGAACGAACTGACCACTCGTTTGAAAGCTGGATGGAAACTGGCAAATGATAATTTGAAACAAGCCAGGAAGAAACATGCAGCATATTTTAATAGGAAGGCAAAGGACAGGGAACTGGCAGTCGGAGAGAAGGTGCTGCTTTTACTACCCGGAAGCCAGAATAAATTACAAATTGGTTGGCAAGGTCCATATACGGTTCTAGAGAAGGTGTCTAGAACAAACTATAAAATTGACAAAAAGGGGAAGGAAAAAGTTTATCATGTAAACCTGTTAAAGAAGTATCTGGACAGACCACTCCAGGAAAGCACCCCCTTATTGACCTTAGCTATTGCAACCCAGATGCAAAAGGAACCACTCACCTCACATGAATACCCATTACATCCTTGTGAAACAGCAGCACAGGTAAAAGTCAGTAAGCACCTGACTAAAAACCAGAGGGAGAGAGTTCAACAAGTTCTGGAGGAACATACAGATGTATTAACAGATAAACCAGGCCATACAAATTTGCTACAGTATGACATGAAACTGGTAGACTCAAACCCAATCTGTATGAGAGCCTATTCTATTCCGTTCGCGAAGGAGAAGGCATTAAAGGAAGAAATAGATTATTTATTGAAGGAGGGGATTATTTCGCACAGTGAATCATCTTTTAGTTCTAGTGTCGTTTTGTTGAGGAAACCGTCTGGGGAACACAGACTGTGCATAGATTACAGGAAACTGAATGCTGTCACAGAAGGACAAGTGGATCCATTACCAGACACAAAACAGTTATTTGCCAGACTGAACAAGGCAAAATACTTTTCAAAAGTGGATCTTAGTAAAGGCTATTACCAGATCCCAGTGAAGCCTGAAGTGAGACCTTATTTGGCTTTTAGCACTTCGGATGGACATTATGAATTCAATATGCTACCATTCGGACTGAAAAATGCTCCGAGTGTGTTTTCAAGGATGATGCGAAAATTGTTGGACCCCCTGAATAACCCATGTATCACGAATTTCATGGATGATATTCTCGTCGCCACAGAGACATTTGAAGAACACATTGAAGCTCTGGAGATGTTGTTTGATAGACTTCGGGAGGCGAACTTAACTGCTAGGCCAACAAAATGTTGTATTGGATGCAAAGAGTTGGAATTCTTGGGACACACTGTATATCAGGGTAATATGACCCCTGCTCCTAAGAACTTGGAAAAACTGCAGAGAGCACCTAGGCCGCAAACAAAAAAGGACGTGCGATCATTCGTGTCGTTATGCGGATTTTATCAGAAATACATCAAGAATTTTAACGCTATTTGTGCTCCTCTGACTGATCTGACTCGCAAGGGACTTCCAGATAAAATTATTTGGACTGCACAATGTGAATTAGCGTTCCAAGAGTTAAAGGAAAAACTCACTAGCAAGCCTATTCTCAAACTGCCTGATTTGACACAGGACTTTGTCTTAAGAACCGATGCAAGTAATGTAGGACTTGGAGGGGCTTTGTTGCAAAGATCATCTTCACCTGATGGGGAACTGAAACCAGTCGCTTATGCAAGCCGCAAATTGAATAAGGCGGAACAAGGATACTCCACAAGCGAAAAAGAATGTTTAGCATTAATCTGGGCAATAAAGAAGTTTCAAATCTATCTGTATGGTAGGACTTTTGTGGTGGAGACGGATCATCAGCCTCTCGTGTTCTTGTCTCAGGCTAAGCATGAAAACGCAAGATTGCTGAGGTGGTCTTTATTGCTTCAACCTTATCAGTTCAGTATCCAATATATCCCAGGCAAATTGAATGTCGGTGCAGATTTCCTCAGTCGGCACCCCTGTGATCAAAATTAGAGTAGTGGCAGACGTGAGGAGTAATTTTACCTATGTGTATCGCTGGTTTTGGAACTTGCCATAGGCATGTTTTCAAGTGGGGAGATGTGTAGTGAAATTGACAGAGATACAACGGTAAAATACTCCAAAGATAACATTTAAGGATAAAAAACATAATGCGTAAGCTGCTGATGTACATGATCGCCTAGACCGCGGGTCATCATCCTCTATAAATTTTGACTTGCTAGACAGGAGGGGAACGGAGGATCAAAAAGGAAAAAATATGACTGGAAAGATTGCGTAGCAAGGCTAAGGAGACGCAATTGGGGGGGGGATGGAGGAAAGTAAAAAATTCACGTCCCCCAAATTGACACGAGGTACGGAAATGGACGCTTTTGCGATACTAAGATTTTGATTTGAATTGAGCGGCAGAACGCGGATGGTAGGAAAATTACAAAAATTTAAAAAGTAAATTTTCTTAATATTAATGTTAGGAATATAAAAATTAGCTGGCCGGATGGCCTATTCTGAGCAGTGAACTAATATGATCTTAATTTTACAAACGGATAGATAATATTGAAGATAATGACAAAAGACAGTGTAGTTCACATCATCGCTAGACTATATTGAATCTAAAAGTGTCACAATTTGCACACAAAAACACGACCTTGGGAACAGGTGTTCAAAGTTACTTATTATGGAGGAGAGGGGTTTTGAGCGGTAGCTGTGTCTAAATATAACTTTTTACGACAAAATTTTAAGGGGAGAGAAAGGTTGCTTCAAAAATCAAGCACATTTTTTTTAGAAACACAAGTAGAGACGGACAGACTAACAGATAACCATCCATACTTGACTGAAGCATGACTGAAATGACTTTAGTGTAGAAATTTGAAATTAAAAATAAACCTTGGCAGTGATTGGCCACAGACAATCATATCATTAGCGCTCAGAGCGCATTTGGGGTCATTCTTCAATAATTGTTCAGTGTTAGACACAGATTTTAAAGTGTGGTGTGTTCCCATATGAAAGACAGTGAATAAATTTAGGGACGCCATACTATAGCCAGCAGCTCAGCTGAGTTTTGCTAGCAATTCTGTGTTATGTATTCTTAATCTGGTAAGATTGAAATTATTTCTTTATATATTTTGAATATTGTTTCATGTTCGAGTGATTTGATACTGCCATATCATAATATAGCCTTACAAACCAGTAGGGATTTTGCTCTAGACCCCCCGCCCAAGTCAGGGTCTAGGGACTAACAGTGTACATAAACTACAGCAAGGATTATGCAAAATAAATCAAGCGTTGAAACAGATTACCTATCTTCTTTTAGGGCCAACAACTAATAAATATTTTCAGAATCTATAGTCTGGGAGGATCTATCTGAGGTAAACCCACCATGGTAACTGTGCTGTTTGGTCAGAGAGATCTGACCTGTCTGTATGATGTGGTTGTTGTGTCAGTGTGGTGTCCAGACGTGGGTATAGAATAGATTTTGACACATAGCCCATACTTTGATTGCAGAGCTGTGAGTTTTCTATCGACAACAAAGCAGAGTCTATCCGGTGGGTGACTTTACTCGAGTGTATCTGTGCAGTTCTTGTGACAGAGACCACCATTATTGTCCGCCAGCACGGAGAGGTGGGACCGCAAGTTTTCAGCACCAGAGCTACAAAAAGATGAGTGAGCCTCTGGTCTGCTGGACATTCACCAACTATTGGTAGTGACTAATATCCCCATAAAAATTCCCACCAGTTTCTGGACACGGTGTAGTCAATATAGACAGGTGTGATGAGACCACCCCAACAGCACAGACAATAAATATCCTCCCTAGTAGCTGACTACCAGAACATTTGAATAAAACTAACTATTCTAGTACTTAAATATGTACACTTTTGTATTTATTATGTAACATTCCATGCATAATTTTCATAAATTTTAAATCCTTCTTTTAAAACAAGTTCTGGTCAAAATAAAACTTGATCCAGAACCAATAAATGTAATATAATTATATCAAAAACTTTATACACGTGAGTTAGTTCAGTGTATTTTAACACTTGTTAATCTTATTAGTCTTCTTAAATGCCTGTGGGTGTATTTATAACTAACACACCACATTACACATCATTACCCTAGACACTTTACGTAGCCACATTCATTACGAAAAAAAAAAATTAAGTGTGAGGTCGTAGTGGTAGCAAGAAAGGCCTTCTGATAATTCTCAACCACATTTTATCTCAGGAGCCTTCACAGCTGGCCTCATACAAGTTACATGTAGTAATAACACCATCATACAATACCATCAACACCACTACAGGCAGAGGCATTGCTCACAATTTTCACAAGGTTAGGCTTTCCCAATCAAATCTTGACTGATAATGGCTCTCAGTTCAAGGGGAAACTAACTGAAGAAGTTTTCAGGATCTTCCAGGCCAAACACTTCCATTGTAGTGTGTATCATCCCCAAGGGAACGGCCAAGTGGAAAGATTTAACGGCACATTGATGTCGATCCTGAGAAAGTTGGCACACGAAAAACCAGATACATGGGAACAGTACCTGCACGCCGCCCTCTTTGCTTATCGGGAGGTACCCCATAGTTCAACCGGTATGGCCCCGGCAACATTATTGTTTGGAAGGCCAATAGAAGGTCCACTCGAAGCTTTGTTAAGAACGTGGACTGATGAAAAGGCAGAGGAAAACATTACATCTTCATACCAATATGTGAATGAGCTGACCACTCGTTTAAAAACTGGCTGGAAACTTGCCAATGAAAATTTGAAACAAGCCAGGAAGAAACATGCTGCCTATTATAACAGGAAGGCGAAAGACAGAGATTTGGCTGTGGGAGAGAAGGTACTGCTTCTTCTCCCCGGGAGTCAGAATAAGTTACAAATTGGATGGCAGGGTCCATATACAGTTCTAGAGAAGGTGTCTAGAACAAATTATAAGATAGATAAGAAAGGGAAAGAAAAAATCTATCATGTGAATCTCCTGAAGAAATATTTGGAAAGAGAACATCAGGAAGAGACACACTTGTTGACCTTGTCCATCGCCATGGAGATGAAAAAGGAACCACTTTCATCATTTGAATATCCATTACACCCCTGTGAGACAGCAGCACAGGTGAAAATCAGTACACATTTAACGAAAACTCAGAAAGAGAGAGTGCAACAGGTTCTAAATAATCATGCAGAGGTGTTAACAGACCGACCAGGGCATACAAACCTATTGGAATATGATATGAAACTGATAGACCCCACACCTGTCTGTATGAAACCATATTCGATTCCGTTTGCTAAGGAGAAAGCTTTGAAGGAAGAGATAGACTATCTGTTGAAGGAAGGAATTATTTCGCACAGTGAATCTTCGTATAGTTCCGGTGTTGTACTCTTAAGGAAGCCCTCTGGAGAACATAGACTCTGTATAGATTACAGGAGACTGAATGCTATTACAGAAGGACAGGTGGATCCATTGCCGGATACAAATCAGCTGTTTGCCAGACTAAATAAAGCTAAATATTTCTCAAAAGTGGATCTGAGTAAAGGATACTATCAGATTCCAGTAAAGCCTGAGGTTAGACCAAACCTAGCTTTTAGTACCTCAGAAGGACACTATGAGTTTAATAGATTGCCATTTGGATTGAAGAATGCGCCTAGTGTCTTCTCTAGAATGATGAGAAAATTATTGGACCCTCTGAATAATCCATGTATAACAAATTTCATGGATGATATCCTTATAGCAACAGAAACATTTGAGGAACACATTGACTCTCTGAACATGCTGTTTAATCGACTTAGGGAGGCAAATTTAACAGCCCGACCAACCAAATGTTGCGTTGGATGTAAAGAATTGGAATTTTTGGGACACACAGTTTATCAGGGAAACATGACCCCTGACCCAAAGAATTTAGAGAAACGACAGAAAGCCCCGAGACCACAAACCAAGAAGGACGTGAGATCCTTTGTCTCATTATGTGGTTTCTACCAGAAGTATATCAAAAACTTTAATTCCATATGTGCACCGTTAACTGATTTGACACGTAAAGGACATCCAGATCGCATTACATGGACACCACAATGTGAAATGGCTTACCAAGAATTGAAGGAAAAGCTCACAAGTAAACCTATTTTGAAATTACCTGACTTAAGTCAAGAATTCATTGTAAGGACGGATGCCAGTAATATTGGGTTAGGTGCAACTCTACTACAGAAGTCAGATGCATTGGATGGGGAATTAAGCCCAGTGGCATATGCTAGCAGAAAGTTGAATAAAGCTGAAATCAACTACTCAACTAGCGAAAAAGAATGTCTTGCAGTAATATGGGCAATAAAGAAATTCAATATTTATCTGTATGGGAAGGCATTTAAGTTGCAAACGGACCACAAACCTTTATCGTTTCTAGCACAGGCTAGGTTACTCCGTTGGTCTTTACTTTTGGCTCCATATAATTTTAGCATTGAGTATATATCTGGAAAAACAAATTTGGGAGCGGATTTTTTAAGCCGCCATCCGTGTGATGAGAATCACCCTAAATCCCAGAAATAATAATAAATTTCTCTATGTGTATATAGAATAAAGGACTGACATATAATGTCTGTTTTAAGAGGGGAGGTGTCGTGAAATATTCTAATCCACATATATAAATTATCAGGTAAATATAAAGCCTAACAAATAAATTCTAATAAAGAAAAGAGCAATGGTAAAATAACAGTGCAGTCACAAAGAATGTACTCGAAATCCCCCTTTGTTTTATGCTTCGTCTGCAAATTGTAACGTTTCCACGTTAAATATAAGCCACTGCATAAATACAAGCGTTTCCACAACACATTAAAACGGGTATTGCATTTCTAAGAAAAACATTGAGAGGCACACTGCGTAATGACCTAAATTAATCCTAACATTAATTATACTACGTTACCAAAACGAACGAACAGATGGACTCAAATAGAAAGAATTGAGGGCTGAAAATCAGGAACGCATGCAACACTAAACACGTGTCTCGCTATTAATGCCACCCCCAACTCGCGTCGCGCGATACACAATTACTACTATCACGCGTGTATAGCCACATGCACTAACTTTTTTTTCAGACGGACAGTGATAAAAACACTAACCTTCCCAGAGTTAGGTTTTAAAATCCTGAAAAACGCTTATTAGAAAAGATAACATTAGATGGGTTTACGTTTGAAAACATTACAGTACCCAGACAGCACATCTTCGAAACAGGAGGTAGAAGAAATTGCATATTTTGAACGCAGCCACTTAGCTCTTTTAAATTTGTATATTTGGGTTCCTTAGGGCTTGCTGACAAAGAATATGTAAAACATTACGCAAATAGTCTAGGAATTAATAAATTATAACCAAAATAAAATAGTGGGGATGCCTGACAGCATGAAATCATTTCTGCTCATAAAATTTTTTTATAACGTGTTTGAAAAAAACCTTACGTTACGGAAATAGCCTACCATGTTAACTCCTAATTGATTGGAGCGCAACAAATATAAGACTAAACACGATTGGTCGGGCTATAAATACTATCTTGCGTTGTTATGGAAAACGAATAGAAGGGGTACTTTTTTGAAAAGATGTGGAGACGTGGTTTCATTGGGTAGAGCTGCGAATATACTTTATTCAGAGCGTCTGTTCATTGCCACATCTTGTAATAAACCTACTAAGAAGCAGTACGTTGAGCACCAGTGTATATTTTATATAAAATAAAGCCTGGAACATCGGCAGATCGGAGTTGTGCTATATCCATTGCCAGTCAACGAAACTGTTTATTATTCTATGAATTGTGGTAAGCTTGAAATATTCAATATCTTTTAATGAAAATTGAATGTAAATTGTTAATTTATGCCTGTATATATGTGTAGTTCAGTAGCAAACATGATGTAAAGCCTATAATGCTCCAGCCTGAACAGAAGGTGTCGGAGGAAAGTAAAACGGCATGGAATGGCCAAACAGTACACTGACACCTAGATTATTGATTAGACAGAAATAATGCTGGAATTGCAGAGGCGTAGTAACCATTAGGGAGGGAAATACTGGTATAAAGTATTTCAGATGAAGCTGACAGTTGGCCTAACGCTCTGAACTCAATGTTTGTGATGTATTGTGCTCAGTGTAGAACTAGAGTATCAATTAGTTATGAAGTAGAAGGTACATCCTTCTTGTTTTCAGGGACTGTGGTCTTAACGTTATTGAGCAGCACCTGGTCAGAGCTTTGCTGAAGCCAGAGGTGGACAGCATACTCCTTGGTCCATATAGCAACCAGTGGAGTGGCTCCAGAGCTCATTGAAGTGATCGAACAGAGAGTCTTTTTCTGCAGTCATCACGCAAGATAAGAGAGTGTGGCCATGGAGCTCAACATTATGTACCCCCATCTTAAAATGACAGTGTAAAATACAATTAAGAGGGGAATTTAATTGTTTTAATATCAGGAACTGAGAACATCTCCAATACTAGTTCCAATAAAGACAAACTATTGAAGTCATGATGACAAATACCAACAGAGCTTGAACAAAACAAAACCAGTATTACCTCATATTACTACTACACAACTAACACACATAGGATACTATTAAAAATAGATGTCACTACAAGATTCATATTAATAAATTCTGTACATATAACTTGTAATTAAAATTGATTGTGATTCCTGGTTCCTTTGTATTTGAATCAGGACACATATACATTCATGACAGCAATGAATACATATTGTTATTTGAAAAGTTATCAGTGACTCCTTTAAGATATCCTTGTAGAGTGTTTTATGTATGTGAGTGTCACAGTGTTGTCAAGTGTAGTGGAATAAATTAAATTGTTTATCTGTCTGTTGTTGTTTTGACTTACACTTCATCATACACATACCCTAGACATATAACGTAGTCATCACACTATTCCAGAATAATTCTGACTGAGGTATACATATGTGGCAGCAAGTAAGGTTATATATAATACACTACTCTTATTAGATATATATATACCTTCACAGCTGATCTCAGTCAGTACACTAAGTCCCCTATAAATATTTATAACATCCCACTTTACCACAACAGACACGCTTAAAGTAGACCCTCTGTGACGTGGGATTTTCTATTTTAAGACACCTCTCAACCTAGACCCGCTATGCAAACACATAAATAATATGTAACATAAATACATAAATCATGTAAATACATAGGATGTAAATATAATGTGTTGCAAGGAAGGCTCAATTAAGTGATACAATGGTACAGTCCAAGACACAAACTGCCACTTATCTTAACGAAATTTCTGGCATTAAGTACTATAAAGTTCAACACAAGGTAGCAACAAGAAGATCCACCGTTGAAACAACTGCAACAATGACAATCGAGTGGACTTCGGCGTAGACAAGCAACAACGGTTAGGACCAGAAGATCCAACGCTGATGTGTAGCAATGTCTGTACAACGTAAGATGTCAACAAGCGCTGACCTAGTTACTGCATACGCTTGACAGGTCACGTGACAAAAGTGCTCAGTTGCTGACATCGACTGTAGACTTGTACTGCTGTAAGGTGTACGTGTGTCGCATGAGGCGACAGGAAACAATCTGGTATCAGTAGCTGACTTCTATGCAATGTCCACTGTGCAGGTTAGACCCAGAAATCTGGCCTACCACATTGATAAGGGGCTGTACTGCCTCCACATTGATAAATGTTCTCTTGATGTAGAATGAATGTATTGTAGCGTTGTGTGTCAATCCCAATGTTACTTGTATGCCACTGTTAGAGCTGGGCACACAGTAGAATGGTCAACTCGTTCCGACACAGTGTTAAGTATTTAGGTCACCTTGTTCGTCAAGTGTTGAGGCGCTGACAAGGGACAGTGTTGACATAGAGTGAGAGTGTAGATGTAAGTTACGCGAATGGGTGTACAGTTCTGTTAAGTTGACAGGTCACTCACTCAATCATAGCTGGAAGTCAATAAAGTGTAGACTACTGATGACGTTTCATACATTTAATAATGGACGCACTCGAACGTCACAGATACAGTCACTTGAACAGGTTGGCAAAACATTGCATGCTTGAAAATGATCTACGACATCAAATTTGCATTCGTATTTAATGTGGATACAACAGAACGTTAGTAGACAGTCACATGTAGTGGTGTTGATGGTATTGTATGATGGTGATATTACTAAATGTAATTGTATGAGGCCAGCTGTGAAGGCTCCTGAGATAAAATGTAGTTGTGAATTGTCAGAAGGCCTTTCTTGCTACCACTACGACCTCACACTTAATTTTTTTTAATGAATGTGGCTACGTAAAGTGTCTAGGGTTATGATATGTAGTGTGGTGTAATAGGTTATAGATATAATAATAATAATAATAAATTCTTTAAGCACCAAACACGGCGCATAAGGCAGAAACCAGTGCTCACCAGGTTGTTCGTTGTGACGCCACTCCTCTTAGCTCTTGCACATTATTTAGGCCCAACGTTCTTCCTTCTCTTATTATTGATCTTCTGAGTGTTTCTTTTGGTCTTCCTTTTTTCCTCTTACCCTCAGGAACCCAAGTGAGCGCCTGTAGTGGTATTCTGTTGTTTTGCATTCGTAGGACATGACCGATATAAGACCATCGTCTTTTCCTTATATAGTCGGAGACATATTTCTGCCTAGAGTCTTCTCTTATTTGTCGATTAGTCTTGAATTCTTTCCAACTGATGTTCATGAGTTTTCAAATAATATTAATAAATGTTAAAATACACTGAACTAACTCACGTGTGTAAATTTTTTGATAAAATTATATTACATTTATTTTGTTCTGGATCAATTTTTTAGGTTGACCAGACTTAAAAAGATTTAGAGATTATGAAAGAAATGCATGGAATATTATATCATAAATGCAATAGTGTACATATATATGTACTATACTAGTTAGTTTTATTAAAATGTTCTAGTAGTCATCTACTTGGGAGGATAGTTACTGTTTGTGCTGTTGGGGTGGCCTCATCACACCTGTCTATATTGACTACCCAGTGTCCAGAAAATGGTGGGAATTTTTATGGGGGTATTAGTAACTAAACTGCGTTGGTGAATGTCCAGCAGACCAGAGGCTCACTCATCTCGTCGTTGTAGCTCTGGTGCTGAAAACTGATGGTCCCACCTCTCCGTGCTGGCGGGCAATAATGGTGGTCTCTGTCACAAGTACTGCACAGATACACTCGAGTAAAGTCACCAACTGAATAGTCACTGCTTTGTTGACAACAGAAACTCGCAGCTCAGATTATGAATAAATAACACAGAATTGCTAGCAAAACTCAGCTGAGCTGCTGGCTATAGTATGGCGTCCCTAAATTTATTACACTTTCTTTCATATGGAAATCACCACACTTTAAAATCTGTGTCTATCACTGAACAACTATTGAGAAATGACCCCACTTTCGCGTCTGAGCGCTAATGATATGATTGTCTGTGGCCAATCACTGCCTAGGTTTATTTTAATTTCAAATTTCCTACCATAAAGTCATTTCAGTCATGCTTCAGTCAAGTATGGATGGTTATCTGTTAGTCTGTCCGTCTCTACTTGTGTTTCTACAAAATGTACTTGATTTTTGAACCAACCTTTCTCTCCCCTCCAAAATTTTGTCGTTAAAAGTTATATTTAGACACAGCTACCACCCAAAACCCTCTCCTCCATACTAAGTAAATTTGAACACCTGCGTTTCGAGGTCGTGTTTTTTTGTGCAATTAGCGACACTTTTAGATTCAATACAGTCTTTTGTCATTATCTTCAATATTATCTATCCGTCTGTAAAATTAAGACCATATTAGTTCACTGCTCAGAATAGGCCATCCGGCCAGCTAATTTTTATATTCCTAACATTAATATTAAGAAAAAAGTACTTTTTAAATTTTGTAATATTCCAAACATCTGCGTTTTAGCCGCTGAATTCAAATCAAGGGCTTGGTATCGCAAAAGCGTCCAATAAATGACTGTGGCGTAACAAATCTATGGTCCCTTCTGTCGAGTTGCTTACTTTTTATGTCAACTTGGGAAACGTGACTTTTCTCCGTTTCCCCCCCAATTGCGTCTCCTTAGCCTTTCTAGTCTCACGCAATCTTTCCAGTCATATTTTTTTCCTTTTTGATCCGCCGTTCCCCTCCTGTCTAGCAAGTCAATTATTATGGAGGATGATGACCCGCGGTCTAGGCGATCATGTACATCAGCAGCCTACGCATTATGTTTTTATCCTTAAATGTTATCTTTGGAGATATTTTACCGTTGTATCTCTGTCAATTTCACTACACATCTCCCCACTTGAAAACATGCCTATGGCAAGTTCCAAAACCAGCGATACACATAGGTAAAATTACTCCTCACGTCTGCCACTACTCTAATTTTGATCACAGGGGTGCCGACTGAGGAAATCTGCACCGACATTCAATTTGCCTGGGATATATTGGATACTAAACTGATAAGGTTGAAGCAATAAAGACCACCTCAGCAATCTTGCGTTTTCATGCTTAGCCTGAGACAAGAACACGAGAGGCTGATGGTCCGTCTCCACCACAAATGTCCTACCATACAGATAGATTTGAAACTTCTTTATTGCCCAGATTAACGCTAAACATTCTTTTTCGCTTGTGGAGTATCCTTGTTCCGCCTTATTCAATTTGCGGCTTGCATAAGCGACTGGTTTCAGTTCCCCATCAGGTGAAGATGATCTTTGCAACAAAGCCCCTCCGAGTCCTACATTACTTGCATCGGTTCTTAAGACAAAGTCCTGTGTCAAATCAGGCAGTTTGAGAATAGGCTTGCTAGTGAGTTTTTCCTTTAACTCTTGGAACGCTAGTTCACATTGTGCAGTCCAAATAATTTTATCTGGAAGTCCCTTGCGAGTCAGATCAGTCAGAGGAGCACAAATAGCGTTAAAATTTTTGATGTATTTCTGATAAAATCCGCATAACGACACGAATGATCGCACGTCCTTTTTTGTTTGTGGCCTAGGTGCTCTCTGCAGTTTTTCCAAGTTCTTAGGATCAGGGGTCATATTACCCTGATATACAGTGTGTCCCAAGAATTCCAACTCTTTGCATCCAATACAACATTTTGTTGGCCTAGCAGTTAAGTTCGCCTCCCGAAGTCTATCAAACAACATCTCCAGAGCTTCAATGTGTTCTTCAAATGTCTCTGTGGCGACGAGAATATCATCCATGAAATTCGTGATACATGGGTTATTCAGGGGATCCAACAATTTTCGCATCATCCTTGAAAACACACTCGGAGCATTTTTCAGTCCGAATGGTAGCATATTGAATTCATAATGTCCATCCGAAGTGCTAAAAGCCAAATAAGGTCTCACTTCAGGCTTCACTGGGATCTGGTAATAGCCTTTACTAAGATCCACCTTTGAAAAGTATTTTGCCTTGTTCAGTCTGGCAAATAACTGTTTTGTGTCTGGTAATGGATCCACTTGTCCTTCTGTGACAGCATTCAGTTTCCTGTAATCTATGCACAGTCTGTGTTCCCCAGACGGTTTTCTCAACAAAACGACACTAGAACTAAAAGATGATTCACTGTGCGAAATAATCCCCTCCTTCAACAAATACTCTATTTCTTCCTTCAATGCCTTCTCCTTCGCGAACGGAATAGAATAGGCTCTCATACAGATTGGGTTTGAGTCTACCAGTTTCATGTCATACTGTAGCAAATTTGTATGGCCTGGTTTATCTGTTAATACATCTGTATGTTCCTCCAGAACTTGTTGAACTCTCTCCCTCTGGTTTTTAGTCAGGTGCTTACTGACTTTTACCTGTGCTGCTGTTTCACAAGGATGTAATGGGTATTCATGTGAGGTGAGTGGTTCCTTTTGCATCTGGGTTGCAATAGCCAAGGTCAATAAGGGGGTGCTTTCCTGGAGTGGTCTGTCCAGATACTTCTTTAACAGGTTTACATGATAAACTTTTTCCTTCCCCTTTTTGTCAATTTTATAGTTTGTTCTAGACACCTTCTCTAGAACCGTATATGGACCTTGCCAACCAATTTGTAATTTATTCTGGCTTCCGGGTAGTAGAAGCAGCACCTTCTCTCCGACTGCCAGTTCCCTGTCCTTTGCCTTCCTATTAAAATATGCTGCATGTTTCTTCCTGGCTTGTTTCAAATTATCATTTGCCAGTTTCCATCCAGCTTTCAAACGATTGGTCAGTTCGTTCACATATTGATAAGATGAGGTAACAGTCTCTTCCGCCTTCTCATCTGTCCAGGTCCTTAATAGAGCTTCTAATGGACCTTTTATTGGCCTCCCAAATAGCAGAGTTGCGGGAGCCATCCCGGTTGAACTATGTGGTACCTCCCGGTACGCAAACAATGCGGCGGGCAGGAATTGATCCCACAGATCCGGTTTTTCGTGTGCCAGCTTTCTCAGGATAGAAATGAGAGTCCCGTTGAACCTCTCTACCTGGCCGTTCCCTTGTGGATGGTACGGACTACAATGAAAGTGCCTGGCTTGAAATAGCTTAAAAACTTCTTCCGTTAGTTTCCCCTTGAACTGAGAACCATTATCCGTCAAGATTTGATGCGGGAATCCTAATCGGGTAAATATTGTAAGTAGTGCCTCTGCTACATGTTTTGAATCAATTGATGGCAGGGCTACCGCCTCTCCCCACATAGAACAAGTGTCCACCAGAGTAAGGATGTAACTGTTCCTCCTCTTGGTCCGAGTGAGAGGTCCTACAATATCCACTGCAACCCTCTCAAAAGGTGTTCCCACTATGGGCATTTCCCCTAGAGTTGCAGGAGCAGTCCAGTGCTTTGGAGCTACCCTTTGACATTCTGGGCAGGATTTGACATATCTTTTTATATCCTCCGTTATCCCTGGCCAGAAGTAATGACAAGCTATACGCTGTCCTGTGGCGCTGATCCCCATGTGACCACTGAAGGGAATCGCATGCCCGAGTTCCATCACTTTATCTCTATATGAAGTGGGAAGAACCAGCTGGTTGTGACCATTTGTTCCAGTTCCGGCCTTCCTGTATAAGAGTTTGTTCTTCATGAAATATTCCCCCTTGCTCGGAGGTGTGTGGCATTTGGGCAATTTTTTAAAACAGGGCTTGAGTGTCCTATCCTCAGCCTGCGCCTTCCTCATCTCCTCTGGATGAGCATTTATAGGTTCACCTTCTTCCTCCTTCTTCTGTGACCTGGTCTGCACTGTCGCCATGATCACAGGTTTCTCGGGATTCCCCAAGAAGACGTATCTACACCCCAATATCAGAGGGTAGATTGGTTCATCTATCACTGCTGCTCTGATTTCTCCTTCCACATAGCGAGTTTTCACCGTTATCCTTGCGATGGGAAGTGTCATGAGTGGTATGTCCTTAGTCGCCCCTTGTATTTCCACTGTTTCTGTGGTATACTGACTTGGGTCCACTAGGCTAGACTTCACAACTGAATCATAATCCAAACCTGTATCATAAAGGCACCTTATGGTGACCCCATTACAAATAACATCCTCACAAACTGGGGGGTGATAAGGTTCCTGTTGTCCCTTAGGATTAACCTTTAATCTTTGCGTCCCCGACTTCATTGCAGCAATGTTTGAAGGTTTCCTTCTACAAAATTCGGTGTTATGGTTATCCTTCTTGCACCATTTACACCATCTTTTTCCTTGGTTCAACGGTTTTCTTTCATTGAACTTTTGGTCATTGAACTGTGAGTTTCTGTCGCGATAGTCATTTCTTGGCCGCTCAAAGTTTGTCCTACCTTTATTTCCCTGCTCTCTATTATCAAATTTATTAAATTGCTGTGGAGCTTTAAAATTGTCTATGTGCTTCTTTTTAGCACCACTTACCTCTGCCTGAGCTGCCTGATACCTCTCAGCAACATTTAAAATTTCCCCCAACTTCTCTGCACCTTGTTCCATGAGAAATTTTCTCATGTCTGGAGCCATGGACTCTCTCAATTGCTCAATCATGATCATTTCTTTAAGATCTTGGGTCTTCCCCAGAGCCGTCCATTTCTCCAAATAGGTTTCTAGTCTAGCAGAGAATTGGTGGTATGTCTCCCCAGACAACAGTTTGGCATTTCTAAATTTCTTACGATAAAATTCACAATTCTTCTCGTACCTTAATAACAAAGCCTGCTTTAACATGTCATAATTGTCTTGGTCTTCCCTGTTCATTTTGGCAAATACTTCATAAGAAGTACCTCTCAATCCCTGTGATAGCTTTAAACTCCACCTCTCTCTCTCTCTAACCCATATGTAGTAGCTAATAACTCAAAACGTCCTAGGTACCCCTCTATGTCATCGTCTTTTTCAACAAAATGGTCTAAATGAAACCCCATAGCTGAGTTTGAGGCTCCCAGACTGGGCGTAGCATCTGAGGCAAAAGGGCTGGCACCATTTTCAGGAGCCTGGCCTTGTAATTCCAGCTCCCTTAGTCGTAATTCGTGCTCCCTCTGCAACCTTCTATCTTCTGCCTCCCTTTCGGCAGTCAATCTTTTCTCTTCTGCCTCCCTTTGCTGTCGTTTTTCTTCTGCCTCCCTTTGCTGTCGTTTTTCTTCTGCCTCCAATGCCTTTGCCTCTTTGTCAGCCTCAATCTGCAACCTCTTAATTTCTCTATCAGCCTCTAACCTCTTCTCTTCAGCTAACCTCCTTTCTTCCCGTTCAATATATTTATCACATTCAGCCGTTACGTATTGAATTAAAATTTGACCATCCATTCCCATCTCCTTCGCGGTGAGCACAGCAGCTGATCTAAATTTTGCCAGCTCCGCCATACTTTTTAGACAATATAATAATATACAAGCTAAATCTCTAACCAGTAAATACACTAAGTACTTCTTATGACTATAGTCTAACTAATTCTAACTAACCAGTTAACTAATTAATTATTACTGGCTGTGAAGATTCACCAACTTTTATCTGCAGGGACACTTTTAATTTTAAAGGGAATTTTACAATTTATTTCCCTACTTTTATTTCTCCCACCAGGAGATCCTAATATTACTGTTGGGCTAATTATCCCTGGACAAGACCCCAATTTATGTAGTGGTGTTGATGGTATTGTATGATGGTGATATTACTAAATGTAATTGTATGAGGCCAGCTGTGAAGGCTCCTGAGATAAAATGTAGTTGTGAATTGTCAGAAGGCCTTTCTTGCTACCACTACGACCTCACACTTAATTTTTTTTAATGAATGTGGCTACGTAAAGTGTCTAGGGTTATGATATGTAGTGTGGTGTAATAGGTTATAGATATACCCACAGATATTTAACAAGACTAATAATATTAATAAATGTTAAAATACACTGAACTAACTCACGTGTGTAAATTTTTTGATAAAATTATATTACATTTATTTTGTTCTGGATCAATTTTTTAGGTTGACCAGAACTTAAAAAGATTTAGAGATTATGAAAGAAATGCATGGAATATTATATCATAAATGCAATAGTGTACATATATATGTACTATACTAGTTAGTTTTATTAAAATGTTCTAGTAGTCATCTACTTGGGAGGATATTTAATGTTTGTGCTGTTGGGGTGGCCTCATCACACCTGTCTATATTGACTACACAGTGTCCAGAAAATGGTGGGAATTTTTATGGGGGTATTAGTAACTAAACTGCGTTGGTGAATGTCCAGCAGACCAGAGGCTCACTCATCTCGTCGTTGTAGCTCTGGTGCTGAAAACTGATGGTCCCACCTCTCCGTGCTGGCGGGCAATAATGGTGGTCTCTGTCACAAGTACTGCACAGATACACTCGAGTAAAGTCACCAACTGAATAGTCACTGCTTTGTTGACAACAGAAACTCGCAGCTCAGATTATGAATAAATAACACAGAATTGCTAGCAAAACTCAGCTGAGCTGCTGGCTATAGTATGGCGTCCCTAAATTTATTACACTTTCTTTCATATGGAAATCACCACACTTTAAAATCTGTGTCTATCACTGAACAACTATTGAGAAATGACCCCACTTTCGCGTCTGAGCGCTAATGATATGATTGTCTGTGGCCAATCACTGCCTAGGTTTATTTTAATTTCAAATTTCCTACCATAAAGTCATTTCAGTCATGCTTCAGTCAAGTATGGATGGTTATCTGTTAGTCTGTCCATCTCTACTTGTGTTTCTACAAAATGTACTAGATTTTTGAACCAACCTTTCTCTCCCCTCCAAAATTTTGTCGTTAAAAGTTATATTTAGACACAGCTACCACCCAAAACCCTCTCCTCCATACTAAGTAAATTTGAACACCTGCGTTTCGAGGTCGTGTTTTTTTGTGCAATTAGCGACACTTTTAGATTCAATACAGTCTTTTGTCATTATCTTCAATATTATCTATCCGTCTGTAAAATTAAGACCATATTAGTTCACTGCTCAGAATAGGCCATCCGGCCAGCTAATTTTTATATTCCTAACATTAATATTAAGAAAAAAGTACTTTTTAAATTTTGTAATATTCCAAACATCTGCGTTTTAGCCGCTGAATTCAAATCAAGGGCTTGGTATTGCAAAAGCGTCCAATAAATGACTGTGGCGTATTATATCTAAGGTCCCTTCTGTCGAGTTGCTTACTTTTTATGTCAACTTGGGAAACGTGACTTTTCTCCGTTCGCCCCGCGCCCCCCCCCCGCCCCCAATTGCGTCTCCTTAGCCTTTCTAGTCTCACGCAATCTTTCCAGTCATATTTTTTTCCTTTTTGATCCGCCGTTCCCCTCCTGTTTAGCAAGTCAATTATTATGGAGGATGATGACCCGCGGTCTAGGCGATCATGTACTATTCGCAGCCTACGCATTATGTTTTTATCCTTAAATGTTATCTTTGGAGATATTTTACCGTTGTATCTCTGTCCATTTCACTACATCACACAGGGTTCTGGTTGCATTTAATCTCAGGCCTAACTGACTGATCGCGTCAGTTAATGCTTCCAAAGATAGATATACATAAACAATGGTTCCCTGACAGAACCTCTTCGGTTGAAGAATTACCGGCTGCAATTTGCTGGCTTATATGACGACAATCTTAAACCACCAGTAGTGGATTTCAATAGTAGACAGGTCTCTGTATCATAATCAGATAGTAAGGCATCCCGGTTCTCTAGATAGTAAGGCATCCCTGTTCTCTGATCAATATTCCGCAAGACAAAGGCGGGATCCAAAAATGGTCCTATCTTCGGTGAGCTTAATTCACCAGAAAAGATGTATAATGGAGCACAAGTAAAGGGCTCTGTTCATGATATAAATATATTGGACTCTGAATATCCTATAATTGGTGCTGCGTACATCAAATACATAGTGCTGCTAGGAAAAATGTCGTCTTAACATAGTCAATCACTCATATGGGTAGACGATAGCACGTCTGCACATCTAGGCATAGGAAAAAGTTCAGTAAATGTCTTTTTTACCTTATTGTCCTAGAAAAATCACACTAGCAAATAGCACACGCCATCCCTTGGCGTAAAGAATAAACATTGGGGAGAATCACTGACATGGTAGTCATACAGAGAGAATATCTCATTTCCCAGAATTAACCACAGAGACAAAACTTTGGACCTCTCTGTCCGCACAGCAATTCAGGATCCCATCATCACGGAAGTCTCTCTCAACCTCAATTCGACACATGCGCAGAAGCGCATGACCCCAGAGTTCAACTCAAGATGGGCCGATGTTGGACACAACCCAACAAAGATACAAGACCAAATCCTCTTAAATGGACAGGGAATAAACGTCAACTCAGGCTATAAACATTCCAAGAAAGACCGATCTGTTCTGCCCAAACAAAGAAACAACCGGACGTAAATCTAATATTCATCCGCCAGGTTAAGACCCAAGAAAAGGTAACAAACATAATAAAATGTAACATCAACTTAATCAAGAGTTATGCACCTTTGACTATCCAATGAAGTGTTCCACCAGAGAGGTAGATATGTTTCTATATATATATTGCCTACGAAAGAATCTGTGCGTAACAGTGACCCAAAAAACGGGCCCACGCGCGCACAAATATTGCGCGCGCGGGCCCGTTTTTTTGGGTCACCCTGTATTAATGAAATACAAAAATGGCTTTATCTCAAAAACTAGAGCTGCTACAGACAAGTAAATGTGATATTTGGATTGAACAGGCCTCATTTATGTACAATCAAGACTAAAATGTTTGGCACCAAAAATTTTTTTTTTTTTGGTAGGGCTGTGTGTCGCTGAATTAACTCAACTTGGGGCTTGAACGAGCTCATTGTTGCACAACCCATCTTCACAAAAGCCGGTGGGTCAGATACTAAAGTTAACATTGCTCTGCCTCATGCAACATTGTTCTTGACTTTTTAACTATCTTCGAGGTAGAAGCATCATTATTCATCCATCTTAAGCGTTGGTAAGAGTAATCTTATGCGAAGGTAGACACCTTTAAAGACCCACATCAGACACTTTTGAGTTTTGGCCACTTGTGGACCACTACTGCAGAGCGACCGTGACATCTTGGTCCCTGACCTTGGGTTGAATTCCATTTACTGACATCTGTGCAGGGGGAGAGTTGGTTTTGTAACGTTACGTCACAGTTTGCAGTCTGAAGTAGCGAGGCAGGGTAATTGAACAACCTTTGTTAAAGTAGACACAGGCAGGACAATATTTGCCGTAAGTCAGGATGTGATACACCATTATAATATCTACCTTGTTTACTTCGATCCTGTCCGTAGACCCACACTGCTACTCTTTCCTTCCCAACGTCTGGTCCTTCCAATAGTTTATAATCTCATTCTTTAGACATCCATGTGATCTGTGATAGTGTTATATAAAACCACGTAATTTTGGTTCCCTCTTATCTTATCGTGTATCTTCGATTGTTTATTGTCAATGATTTGCTTCCACATAACTGTCGCAATGTTATAAAATACGAGGGGCATTCAGAAAGTAATGCACCACATCGTTTTTCTCAGGAGCTGTTTATTCAAAAAGCATGAAATTTATACTTAATATACATGGATATGTCCTGTAAACATCGGTATTATTCAACATAATCCCCATCAACTTGTACGGCTTTATGCCAGCGCGAAACAAGTGCATGTATTCCTAACCCGTAACAGATTTTTTCTTGATCATGTAGCTATTTCTTCGCTGCATGAATCACTCCTTCATCATCTTCAAACCTTGTCCCACGGAGTGCATCTTTAAGTGGACCAAATAGATGAAAATCAGAGGGTGCCAAATCGGCACTATAGGGTGGATGGGGTAGTACAGTCCAACCCAATTTGGTGATTGCTTCCCGTGTTGCCAGACTTGTGTGAGGTCGCGCATTGTCGTGAAGGAGAAGCAGGTCTGCTGGATTCTTGTGCAGCCGAACTCTGCAAAAACGTTGATTGAGTTTTTTCAATGTCTTAATGTAAGCTTGCGAACTGATTGTCTCTCCTCTTGGCATAACGTCCTTCAATGAATCACACCTTCAATGTCCCAAAAGACAGTGATCATGACCTTTCCAGCTGAAGGAATTGTCTTGAATTTCTTTCTTCGTGGTGATTGCGGAGATGCCACTCCATTGACTGTCTTTTTGTCTCAGGTTCAAAATGATGTGCCCAGGTTTTGTCACCTGTAACGATCTTAGCCAAAAAGTTCTCTCCATCAGCATTAAAATGCTTCAATTCAGAAGAAATTGCTTTCCTTTGCAATCGGTGGTCATTTGTGAGACTTCGAGTTACCCATCTTGCGCAAACTTTAGAAAATCCGAGAGTTTTTATAACTGCATTTGCACTACCAATGCTGACTGACAGCTGTAAGGCCAATTGTTGAGTAGTGATTCGCCTATCAGTAAGAATAATGCCCTCCGCGCATTTCAACATTTCTGCGTTGGTGGCTGTGGCAGGACATCCACAGCGCGGCCGATCAAGCAGCTCCGTATCTCCACTTCCTGATTCTTTGATTCTCTGAACCCAGCGACTGACTGTACTCCTGTCGACTGCAAAACTTCCATACACATCACATAGACGCTTGTGAATGTTCACAACAGTTTCCTTCTCTGCAACGAGAAATTCTATCACAATTCGCTGCTTATAACGCAAGTTGCTAACGCGCTCCATTTCAACGGTTTAGGGCAGCCGTATTATTTGGCCGGTTGCAGTGAAATTTGGTGCACACAATTGGCACATGCCATATTTGAAGTGTGCAAAATTTCATGCTTCTATCTTCATTATTAGCTGAGAAAAATGATGTGGTGCATTACTTTCTGAATGCCCCTCGTAATCAGTTAAACCCTCTACACTGACAACCCTCTACCTACTACAACCCATACAGTGTACGTGAATAGACAAAGACACATAATACCAACTCTAGAAGGCAAGACTAATGGGGTTGTCATACATTTTTCTGTCTTCATGTACTCTATCATGCTCACATACTACAGAATCAACTTCGAGAATTAGTTACATTCATCTTGTCACCCCATAGTATTATATTACAAGTGATTTTGAAGCAGTTGTTTATGTAACAATGTGCAGTACATTATGAGATTGATAGCACGTTCTACAGCCTCACTTTAATGGCTCGTTAAGACATTCGCGTAGAATAAAGGGTCTTATTGTTGTATCCTTACAGACCTGAGACTCTTCATGGTCTACAATAAAATGTAGCGGAATTTGTTCTTTTGTTGCCTCTAAAGTTTGTGGTACTTGTACGAGGTGACCCGACTATTTGCGGTACGACCCGGAGAAACCACGTGCTGTACTATTTGACTGTGACTGGAAGCTTGAGATCGACACCTGAAGATTCTTGCCTCTACCAGGAGCGGTTATTTCCTGACCTTTTGCTTCACTGTTATGTCCTGTACACGTCTTTCTTTTCCTCACCCTCTGTTTTACTGGTATGTCCTGTCCAGGTCTATCATGTCCCAATCTCTTGTTTCACTGGTATGTCTTGTCAATGTCTATCATTACCTCAGCCCCTGTTTCACTGGAATGTCCTGTCCAGGTTTATCATTTCTCTCTTTTTTTTGTCACTGGTATATCCTGCCCAGGCCCATCTGTTCTTCATTTCTTGTTTCAGTGGTATGTCATGTTCGAGTCTATCATTTCCTCTCATTTCATTTCATTTGTATATCTTGCCCATGTCTATCATTTCCTCATCACTCTTTTCACTGATATATCTTGTCCATGTCTATCATTTCCTCATCTCTCTTTTCACTGATATAACTTGTCCATGTCTATCATTTCCTCATCTCTCTTTTCACTGATATATCTTGTCCATGTCTATCATTTCCTCATCTCTTTTTTCACTGATATATCTTGTCCACGTCTATCGCTTCATCATCTCTTGTTTCATTGGGATGTCTTGTCCATGTTTATTCTTTCCTCACCTCACGTCACGTGGTATGTCCTGCCCATGTCTATCAAATACTCACTTCTTGTTTCACTGGTGTGTCTTGACCATGTTGCCACATAATGACATCCAAACTTTTCATTTCTTGTACTACTTATTTACTTACTTACTTAGTCGTTCCCCAAAGTTTGCTCCAGGGGACCCTGTCATTTCTTGTGCCATCCTGTAATTCGTTTTGTGCTGCTCAAGTTCTATTTTCCTACCTCGGACAGTATTTGGTAATTTCGAAGCATTGTTTAAACTTCTTTTTGTAATAATGCATCATGTTTGTTCGCCTGGCCATCCTCGCTGAGAGTTGTTACAGGTAAGACCAGATTGACCACCAGTTATTTTCATGTAGTGACACCCGGTTTTTCTGTTTGCACAGGGAGTGTCGGTCATATGACAGACACACCTGAAGACGATGACGGAAATGTTGTAATCGCTTCCGGATATAATTGGGGGGGGGGGGACTAGGTATAGAGTTATTAGTACGCTGAGAAAATGTTTTTTCTGTGGTTGTAATGTATTTTCCTTTACCCGGCGCTTGATTGTGCGTCAGGAATAGCTATGTATTTCGGTATTGTCAATTTTGATATTAATTTGGGTTCATCATTGATACTCCATGAGCTTGTTAACTTGGGTATCATGCACATTATGCTATTTTTTTAGGTGATAGCTAGTTATTTGTTCTTTGATTTAGATATGCATTGTTTCTTGCTGTTGTGCTATTATGGTGTTCATTTATTCAATGCATTGTTTAATGTAATTGTTTACCATGATATATCATTGTTTTTTTTATTCGTATTGCACTGCTTTCTTTCATTACTGCTCATCCTTTTAGTACTTTACACTTACGTCTATCCCTCTTTTGTTCATTTTTATTATCATGACTTAAGTGTATAATTAGGTGTAGACATTAGTATGCTATCGACCTCAAATTTTTTGTTTGAAGTATTTAAAAAAAAATGTTTATATCATGTTTTTACCCGGGGGTCGGTCTAGACTGTTAAAGTCATATTTTAATAAAGGGGAGTTAAACGTTAAAAGACTTGTAAGTACAGGTCGGATTTTTGTAATCTCCCTTGTAAACACGCTTAGTTTGTTTTTAAATATATGATAGAGAATCTACTCTAATATTCGAGATGAACGCTACTCACATCCCGGGGCGAATTCGCGCGGGGATGGATTTTGTGCTGAGCTTTTTTTGAGCGGGGGAATTTTTCCGGAGAGTTGATACGGGCAGAGCTCCGAAGATGGACGATTAACGATTTTTCGTCAGTGGGTCCCGGGATAAGATATTTGGTGTAAAAGAAATGTTTGATACTTCCTAATATATATTTCCTAAAGCCATGGATATGCGGCTTATTTACTTATACTGCAGTATGTACGTTATTTGAAGATATTATGAGGCGATAGAGTGTACTGGCCAGTGTTATGAGTCATATTTATTTTCTTGTGAATTTATCTTCCCTGGTGGATTACTATGATTTCTATGTACTGTGAGTGCTGGATGATATGATATATATATATATTCCCGTGGACTATGCACTCGGTTATCTATGGATTTACTTACCGACGTCTGGTGATTTGTTATGAGCTATTATCCATGATTGTATACCCATGGACCATGCACGCTGTTATGGATTTATCTACATGTTGCTTTATGATTATGCTGTGACTGTAACCTGTGACAATGTGCTTTTACTTCGTGGACTTTGCAATGTTCCTGTTGTATTAATAAACAGTCTAGAACGTTATTAGGAGTTACAACGTTTCCTGATTCCTAGGTGTGCTATGGTGCGAGTGATTGCCATTTAACTCAATCTGTACTACATAACATTCGCGTTTGTTGACACTCACTCTCTCACACATCAGTCGGCCGCCCGTAAGCCCGACGCGTGCTGATCGCCTATATCTGCGGGATAATATAATAACATTTATCATCCTCTCTTACACCACCAACACAGCAACAATGCCTTGATGACATCGTCCATGAGGAGTATGAAAAGATAAGGTGACAGGACATCACCTTGTCTTACACCAGTGGTGGTACTGAACTCTTCTGACTTATGGTTTGCTGTCCTCACATAATTTCTGCAAGACTTGTAGAAGGTCTGTCTAGCATGAATCAGAGGTGCTGGAATGTTCTTCCTTGCCAAAGTCTCAAAGTTTGCTCCAGGGGACCCTGTCAAACGCCTTTTCCAGATCTATGAAGCAAAGATAGATCTCACTCTTATACTCAAGGGCCTTTTCAATCAGCTGTCTGAGTGTGAAAATAAGGTCTTGAGTATTTGAGTTTGCTCGGAATCCGCTTTTGACCTCATCCAATTGTGGCTCAGCTAGGCGTCGGAGTCTCTGGTCTAGGATTTTAGAACAGATTTTACCAGGGACACTGAGAAGGGATATGCCTCTATGGTTTCCACATTGTCGATTGTCACCCTTTTTGAAAATTGGTGTTATGATGGCAATCTCCCAATCCTTTGGTATCGTCTTGTTGCACCGAGCTGCCTGTAGGACCCTTAAGAGAAGTCTAATATACGGCACTGTATTCCAGGAATCATCAACGTAGACAGCTTCGACCTTGCCACTGAAAAGAAAAGAGTTGGATTCTAAATTTATACGACAGGGCAAAACGTATTAACAGCATCTCTGTACATCAGTAGAAAACTCGCAAATATTAATAGGGAACCCGGGAGTATACAGGACAATTCACAAGCCACAGAGGGATTCTGAAATATAAGTAATACCCCAAACGTGTGTTCGAGGCATCTGCGTTAAGTTGCCAAGACAATTCTACTGAATAAGAAATCGATCATCCATATTAGGGTACGTTGTAAACATACTTTTTATGATGTGAATATGACATGTTTATACTTGCTAAGGGTGTTTAAGAATCATACTAGGTTGGCAACCTCAGCATGTAAAAAGGATGCAATTATGAACCACCACAGTAAGCACTGGTGATTGCTTCGTGCTAGTTCTCTCAGAAGAACCAAAATCAGAGGTAACCCCAGACCCCGAATGGAGCAGGGAATGAGTGATAATTATATCAACATGTGTATAGTTGGATATTATCATTGTGTGAATGTTTGTAAACTTAATATGTTGCTTCAGGCACGAGCCACTGCCACTGTTCAGTCACAAATTTTTCCTTAATTGAACTGACATACTGGTGATTTTTCATCACTGGCCCTGAGTGATATGATATATGCCCGAGGAGAGTAACTAATTTGAGAAAACAAACGACTGACGGACAGCGTGAAAAGACCCTGATTAAAATCAGGAAAACAAATATTTAGCAGCAGAACTTGTTATTTTATTCCCTCTTAATATTGTTATACCAGTACAAGGCGACGCGACTATTTGCGGTACGAACCAGATTGACCAATTGTTCTACTACTTGTCTGTGGTTCCAAGCTTGAGATCGACACCTGAAGATTCTTGCCTTGACCAGGAACGGTTAATTTCTGAACTGATCTGGATACATGCCTCTCACCACAGAAACGATTCTACAGAAAAGCAGCATCGGCACTTCAGCATTTTGGCAAGTCCCAATTTTAACAGGCCTAACGGAACCGAACTTTATTTTGCGAGACTCATCAAGCCTAAAGACGTTTAGGTGAAGAAACCTAATTATTTTTTGTAAACACCAGTACTTTATTTACAAGTTTTAAAGTAATTGATTATTAAATTTGTATATGTTGATTTTGACCAATTCATAGTTGCATTAATCATTACAGAGAGATAGGCATACCTATGATCCAGAACCTGTATATATATATATATATATATATATATATATATATATATATATATATATATATATATATATATATATATATATATATATATATAATAAGAGGAATTTCACTGAATTAAATCAGCTAGAGGCTTGAACGAGCTAAATCAGACAATATACACTTTCACAAAAGGCGGCGGGTCAGATAAAAAGTTAACGTGCTCAGACTCATTCAGCGTTGTTGTTGACTTCTGAAATATCTTGTGAACAGTCCCTCGAGGTAAAAGTTTCATCATCCTTCTATCTACAACTCTACCAAGAGTAATCTTGTGTTAAGGTAGACAACTTTGAAGACCCAAATTAGATACTCTAGATTTTGGTCACTGTTGGAACACTACTGCGGAAGAAAAAAAGGGGGGGGGGCAAATCGTGAGAGTCACATTAACACAACAGCGCATATGGAGATCATATGACATCGTGGCGGGCATAATTTTTGTTCTCTCTCTGGTAACCTTGAGTTTAAAGGTCATTTTAGAATTTAGTTTATTTTGTTTTGTTTGTTGAAACAAAAAAAATACAACGTATTTGTCAATTCTCATATGGCAGTTATTATTCCTTGTGTTGACGCGCATGTTACATATATTCAGTAGGTAAAAGTGCTGATAATAACATTTTAAAAAGAAGAGATTCACTTGTCAGACACTCTGTAGAAATATTATATCTTATACTGTGATCATTTGATCTTCCTTGACATTTGATGGCAGCGATCACTCTGTAGAAATATTATATCGTATACTGTGATCATGTGATCGTCCTTGACATTTGATGGCAGCGATAACTCTTTTGACTATTCGGCTAACGTTTTGAATTGAACCCATTTAGTTAAATGGCTATTTCCACTGAATGTTGTAAGAGCCTCTTTTCGTATAATCTTAGGGAACATCTCTACTTGCTAAGATCGACAACTTCGTCCTCCCAGAATCCTGGACTTATCTCTTCATGTCTCTCTTGTACACATCTTTCAAACTTCAGCTGTGGTTGCCTTTTATTTCTTTACTTTTTTTAGAGGTGGAAGGGAGAAGGGGAGGCAAGGTACAAGATTGGGTTCAATATTCAGTTTAATCCAGTTGAGAGATATATAGCACTTTCTTGTAACACATATAGCCTTTTGTATTTTGGCAGTCACAGAAATGATTGTTAGTTACCTCCTTTGGGGTGCTTGGTGGTAACATATACAAACTTGGCAAGTATCGATTCCATACGCATTGGAGGAAAAGAAAGGCGGGGGGTGTCAGTACCCACATATGCAACAAGTATGTAAAGACATTGACTTTTAACTAACTTTCTGTATTCGCTACTCAACCAGACACTTACGTCTCCAACTATTATCAATGTTGCACTACCATCGCATTCCCTCATACTGAAACGTTAAGATACATTTAGGCAATATATCTAAGGGACGTGATTTTTGTTACAAAGGGAGTAATACATTTGAAAAAACTATTTATAACTTTTAAAACATTACATAGTCATTTTATATAGATGGTTGTAATTCTTTTGTAGCAAATAAGAACATTACATAGTTTTTTTTAAATTATAGGTGAAATTTTCTGTTTTTTTGTTACTTTTATGTAAATAATTAATTTATATTTTACTTGGGATAAATAAATGCCCTTTAGGTTCAACACATGTCAGTAAATATATATACTACTAGTTTCGCTGAATGAATCACGATAAATTGTTGGATTATATGTATTTTTTGGCCGGCACAAAGTGCTGCCTCAACTAAAGTTGAGACGACGTGTTTGGCATGTCCCCTTGTGAGCCTGAAAATGACCATAAGTCCCTAACAACTTTCTCCACCAAACATTATAACATGAGGTGACAAGAGGAGCTTTCATTGCATAGAGGCTTGAATGGGCATTAAAATACATCGAGTCCAACTCATATATAACAGTCTCTCAACCCACACATTTAGTCTCATTGTGTGACTCTGAATCATAGAGAACAAAGAAGACGTTAAAATCTGCAGTGATTAAATCACAGGTAATCGTACGTTTCCATTGATAAGTCGTCTTTAGTGCGTCGCGTTACAGTCTAACCATATATCCTAACGCCGTGTCCCTATCCGTTATCATGGTCAAGTTTTGTGCAATGCTGTTTAAATAATATCAGTTCTATCAATACTCTACAGCTCTAAAAGGAGAGCTAGTGACTTGAGTCCACAAAGCCTGGAAACGAGTTAACAGCGTTACAAGACATTTGGTTTGTGAAAAAATCTTTGGTAAAGGAAATTGAGGCAGACTCAAAGAAACACAGGCAGTCACACAAAAATAGAGACAGACGCAACATCATTTGGAGAAGAGAACTTGAAATATATATACAAGACACATGAAGAAAACTTGATACACGTATGTGGCAGAGATTCATGATTAATAAATTTCTATATCTTTTCTTTATTCTACACTTGTCGTTTACTTTTCTCTCGCTCTTTTTCCTTTTTTTCGCATACGCTCGATGGGTATTACCTTTCTTTCGCATACGTTCGATTGGTACTTTTTCCTCCCATATTCTACCTTTCTCATTTTTCTAATTTAGCAACACATTTTATGGCGATTAGCTAAGTTCTTTGATGAGAGATCGAATCGCTAAAATGTACCCACCCTTGGTCGACATTTTAGAAGATTACGCTAATTAAGTCCAATGACGTCCATGATATTAATGTTGTATTTTAATGTTGTCGTAATGGAGTACTCGATCCCTGGCTCTTAGTTTCCTAAACCATCGTAGTTAGGACTGTTATACTTGGGTCTACCGTGTTAATTCGTTCTCGATAGGGATAATAGGAAGACTATCGTCTATCACTTTTCTCTGATCTGTTCGCCTATAAGTTAATTATTCAAGGTGAAAGATTTGAGATCAAAGACGAGCTCGCTCCTATTGCGTTTATGACCATAGTCTGCAGGCAGTAATAGTGTGAATTCTCGAAAGCAGAAATCTCTTGCACGGTCTGGTAAATCATGTTACGCATGATCTAAGAGAGACTGTCTGCTCGTTTTGCCTGAGTCTGTTTCGGCTTCAGCGTGAAATAGTCGTTTGATTCGCAGAATGAGAGAGAATTTATGTAGATTTTCCTCTAGGTGCGAACATGTGGCAGAGAGAGTCTGGGTTTTGATAATAGTGAATCATTTCATTTCATCAGATAAAAAAACCCAGCTGTTTTAACTTCATTCATTCAGATTCCGCAGTTTCTCTAGACACATTCTATCTTCGTTCCTAGATTGCTTTATTAAGTAAAATCTCAGTTTGCGTTGGAGAATAGTCTTAAGTAGTCCTATGTTGAGGTAAATAGATTTCACTAGTTTTATCGTCTATATATTGACTAGTTTCTTTTGTGCAGAGTGATTAAATAGAAAGTCAGTTATATTTCTGTAGTTTACTGTGTTACAGTGGAAAGCAGAATAAATATAAATTTCTAGCTAAAGCGCATCCAGCTATAAATAAAATTTAATTAAATTGCTAGTAACCAGTCAGAGAATATATTTAACTAACTAAGTAAATGCACTGATTCATCATTGAGTATTGCCGGAATATGTACCTTTTTCTAATTCATGATGATTGATTTTTGTAAATGAATAGAATTTTTTTTCACGGAAGTTTTAAACGATGAGACAAGTCATAAGCTTGTAGTTTATAATTTAAGTTTATAACCGAAGTGAATATAATATATTATATTTTACGCGAGGGTAGGATTGTGTATACTATTAGGGTTGAGTTTTTATGTTTTTCTTTTCTTTATACAGTATCTGGGTCAAACCCTAAACCTACCAGCGGTTTTTCCATGAACATATGAGAATAACCATAGTAAAGAACATTTGTATTTAATCGTTGGGTTTTCAAGTTAAACCTGTCTGGCATTGTGTGTGCAACCAGAAGGAGACAGAGTACCGACCTAAAAGACATTAATACTAAATGCTGTAACTGGGCCTATCGAGCCAGATTATATTTCTTTCCTAAATCTCATTTACATTCAGCCAATATGGCAATTTACAAACATTAACATTTCCGACGTTTGATCATTTGTGATGTATCAAAGACGTTTATACTGAGAGAAGTTACCAACCTGACATTTCCGAAGTACTGGAAAACTCAAGAATTCTGAAACCATGAGCCCTGTGGCATTTCTTACCTGAACTAATTCTAGCGACATGAACAGTACTTCTAAAATATAAACAGTGAAGATAACGCTCCCCAGAGTCTTGGAATTTACCGGTCACTGTAGAGCTGGGGTTGTCTTTGCTAACAGAACACTGGATGTGCTGTGAGTGTGTGCCCTATGATTGCGCCAGAAGGCTGAAAGAGAGAGGCTTCTCGATTTCAGGGGCAGATTCTACTAGTTTTCACCATCTCACTCGTGAAAATCTATTTTCTTTACGTTACCTCTCACTGAGCTATTACCTGTTCTAATCTATTCAGAAAGTACCAATCTATGTCTTATTCCCCTATCACTAATCTACGATAAATGTGGACTCGTCCGAAGGATTTTTGAACTTAGAATAGAAATACGTGAAGATAAATGTGGGCTCGTTTTTCCGGTAATTGAACTATAATCCTGAGCAAGTACGACAAATGGGGTCTCGTCGAACGGGATTTCGAACTTAGAATAGGAAGACGAGACGACAAATATCAGCTCGTCTGCAGGATTAATTTTCTTTATTCTGAAATAGAGTAAGAGTGTGATGTCTCGTGAGTTTTAGTATTTTAAAAAATATTATCCCTTAGACAAACGATCTGTTTATGGGCTTGCTGACCACACAATTAGTAAATTGTTTTTCCACAAGCATTATTGAGTATTATACATTTTGATTTACAGGTTGATTTTGTCGGAAGATATGTTATGTATTGATTTTGTAATACTAAACCGCTGGTAGAGTTTTGTGATTGTGTAACAATCACAGGGTTTTAAAGCAGAGACCTTTCAGCAGGTCTCGTCTGGTCTTAAGGGATACTTGTCAAAGTGTCTGGAGCTGTCACAGCTCGCCTCTACCTATAAAGGTCTTGAGGAGTTCATTATATGCGAACAGATAAAGAACACTTTGTCTGGTGACTCCCGGAGATATTTAGCTGAGCAGGGTGCAGAAAAGCTTGAAGACATTTTGGAAAAGTCTGAGCGATATCATAATTAGCTGGCCGAACTGCCGGCCACAAAACGTAAACCGACAGAAGAGCCTTTTTAAAAGAATAATCTAGACCAATCTTCTCATGCTTCTCACCAAAATAACCACAGAGAAACTGGACCACAAAACCCCCCCTCCTGAAAAGTCCAAGTTCTACAAAAACAAGTACCCCACCAATAACAAACAGTCTGATCAACCCAACCGTCCTACATGGCAGCGCGGTCAGAAAGGACAGGGTGGCAAAGGGAAAACCCCTGAGCACGGGACATATGATCAGAGCGAGCACACCGAGCCTAAACGCATCGGATGCTTGCTAACAGTCTCGCAAGGTGGAATTAATGTCAGTGATTCTCAACCTAACGAGGGGAGACCCTCAACGCGAGGTACTGTTATTTTGAACGGTTCTTCAACTTTTTGTTTATTTGACACGGGGATTTCTTATGATTGCATTGTCGCCAGGCACCTGGTCAAACCCGGTCAGGAGACAGGAGAAACCGTCCAACTTTGTGGAGTTTCTACGAGTGATAATCCTACAGTGCTTCCCATCGCATTGGTTGAGATCCACTCTGATTTTGTCAGAGGTGTGATCAAAGCGGCTGTTATGGATGACCCGATCTACCCAGTCATACTTGGCTGTAGATATGTGTTTATTGGGAAAACGGAAGAGCCAATTATAGCCGCAGTAACTACAAGAGGACAAACCAAGAAGGAACGGGAGCCTGCGCCAAATTTGTTAACTTATTAACTTAAAGAGGCGCAACAAAAGGACCCTACGTTGGCACCCTGCTTTAACAAACTGCCCATGGCTAAGGACCCTAGACAGCACGGGGACATTTTTTCTAAGGATGGCGTACTTTATCGCGGAACGGGCAAGCCTGAACAAGGGTACAATCAGCTCCTAGTACCGAAACAGTACAGAAGCCAAATCTTAGAAATGGGGCACTCTCTTCCCTTCAGCGGACATATGGGACAGAACGCCACAAATCAGCGTATATCTACTCATTATTGGTGGCCAGGAATGAATACTGATATTATCAGGTATGTAAAATCCTGTGCCCAGTGCCAAAGTGGGCCACCCAAGCACCGGACACCCCCAGTTTCTCTGGGTGAAATACCAATAATGGGAACACCATTTGAACGGGTTATGATCGACATTTTAGGACCCTTCACAGCTTTACATCGTCTTCTAAAGATAAAGAAACTTCCCAGACGCCCCGCGTCCGGACATGCACAGAACGCATCTACATGAATAGCAATCAAACCAGACGATCTAGGAACATTCTAGATAAGATTTAACTAGATCGAGCCTTATTTGGACATGAACAGAGACCTCAACACAGGTTTCAGACATTCCAACCACAGTTGACCGATACTACCAAATAAGGAGAATGGTCACACTTCGTTAATAAAACTAAGGACCGACCGTGTCTCGACACAAGAGGGGGTAACATCATATTAAATGATAATCTCAATTATCCAGAGTTATGTAGCTTTGACCGTCAAAAAATGAAAGTGTACTTTTCAGTCAATCTACTTACACAATGTCTTTAGCAAAAAATGATCATACAATGACTTTATAAAAAAAATGATCATACAATGACTTTAGAAAAAATGAAGATCTGTGCGTAACATAGTGCAAATAAGAGGGAACGCTGCCGGGCACAAAGAAGTCAGTAGATGTAGTTGTTGAGTAAGGTGTGATTTGAAAAGTTCAAACTCAGTCAGCTGGCGTTTATGTATAGCAATGACGCACCTCATACGTTGGAAGGAACATTTCTTCTCAACCTGTTGTAAGCGGTGCTGGTCAGCAGGATGAGGAAGTCCAGCAGATAGATGGAAGCTAGAGACAAACCCTTTGGGAATAACCCTAGCACGGAGACAGTTATTGAGAAAATTAATGTGACATGTACAGCGTGTCTTCTTGTATATAGTAAAGGCTAAGTCAGAAGCAGTACGAGATATGTCAGAAGGCATGAGAGACAATGAATGGGTAATAAAAGAATGAAGAGAAGAAATCAACTGTTTCTGATAAGGCATAATGAACAAATGTAAAAATATGAAACAAGAGAAGAACACAAAATATAGCAGTAACTAAACGAAAACAGGGTAGCAGCACTGGTAGTAGTGTAGGGTAAGTAAATAAATTAAGGGGCTGCTGTAAAACTGGTAAGGAATATAAGTATTTACACCAATAAAACGGTATTGGATCAGTTTTACAAATAACGGTTCACAAGAAACGAGGGACGTTTCGGGTTTAACCCTTCGTCAGCCACAGGTACAAACAGGTGACAAGGACAAGAATTACATATAAGTACTACAAAAACATACGATAATGAGAAATATACAACAAATTAGCGATACAAGCAGATGGAAAAAGTAAACAACAACAGTGATGAGAGAAAAAAAAGAACAATAATAATACAAGAAAATCGTAAAATCTAAAAGAAATACCGAAACAAGAAAGTAAATAATCAACGAAACGAAAAAAAAAAAAGAGAATTAACAAAACTTTTGAACAAGTAAAGGTTCACTGAGCTCGATCCAAAGATACTGTGAAAGAAAGTCGTAGTATTCCGTCACAGAAATCGCAAGGAAGTAACGTATGACAGCGACACAACAAAAGATATAAAAGGATACGAAACGAACAAAAACAAAAACATAAGAAGATATATCTAAAAGACAACGAATAAAGAATGACAAAGAGAAAAGCTACCAAAATTTATGCAAAATGATGTTGGATATTCAAGCCATCAGGAGCTAAAACGCCCATTTGAAAAATAAGACGATTCTTCAACGAAAAGTGAGTCTTGTCATTACCGGCACATGAAAGGAGGGCAAAAACATGAATATCGGAATTACCTGAATGGTCAGGCCTATTGAAATGAAGGGCCACCGGTAAATGTTTGCCATGATAGATGTCATTCAAGTACTCACGAAACCTGTCTGCCAAACGCCTGCAAGTTTCACTAATATAGGTAATGCCACACCTCTTGCAGATGATAGCATAGATCATGTTTCTGGATTCGCACGTGAAAGACAAGACTCTCTATTGATAAATTTTCCTTTTGGAAAAGTGACTGTCTGAGTTTGGAGTACAAACGGACAGCTCTTACATATCCGGCGTGGGCACGGTTTAGTACCAAAGTATAAAGGGCTAGTATGTCGCAACCAACTGTGTACAAGAATATCCCAAAAATGCCTATCCCTACGATATACTACCAAAGGTGTATCACGAAACAACTCTTTGGTATCAGGATCAGAGTGGAGAATAGGCAGATGTCGACACAGAATTCTCTTCACTGCCAGACAGTGAGGATGGAAAGTTAGAACCAGTTTGAGTCTGTCAGATTGGACAGAAGGTTTAGTAATGAGTGCCGTCTGACGAGTGACTGGTGTGATCCGATTAAGAGCATCAGATAAAACATGTTGTGGATAAAGACGTCGGCGAAAGAATTCGAGCATCTCTTGAACTCGCTGCTGAAAATGATCGTCATCGTGACATAACCGACGCAAGCGAAGAAGTTGAGAAAAGGGAATGGAATTTTTAGAACTAAGAGTATGCGATGAAGTATAAAGAAGGAAACCATGAGCGTCAGTAGCCTTATAATAGACAGACGTTTTATGACAAGTAGGGCTAATAGTCACAGTGATGTCAAGGAAGTTCACTGAGGTCGTAGAGATTTCAGAAGTGAGTTTGATGGCAGGATTGAAATTACCAACATAGTCAATAAATCGACGGAGGTCTACCTCAGACATGTCTGTAATCCCAATATCATCAGCAATATAACGGCGGTAAAACTCGGGTATTTATATATTTATATATTTATATATTTATATATTTATATATATTTATATATTTATATATTTATATATTTATATATATATATATATATTTATTTATTTATTTATATATTTATATATTTATATATACAAGGGGATTGACATAACTCTTGGGCCTGACCATGAAGGAGTCACAGGAGGAAGATGAAACTTGGCACATTTAAAGTTCACCATATTTGCACTGAATGTGTAAAGTTTCTTCAATGGGTTTTCCCGCTCGGTACACGGCGCAATGTACCCTATTGACCGGATCTGCTGCTCCAAAGATTTGACAAAACAATGGAAAAGAAGGAGGCCAGAGCTGTGATACATTTTCTGATGTTTCAGGGAAAAACACCTACATTTTTTGGAGACCATAGTGACAGTAAATGAGACTTGGGTACACCATTATGACCCCGAATCCAAAATTGCCAGGATGCAATGGAAAACCCCGGGCTCCCCAACACCTGTCAAGCCGATAGCGCAGAAATCTGCAGGAAAAGTGATGCTGACTGTTTTTTTGGACGGCAAGGTGTCCTTTTGAAAGATTATCTGCCTAATGGCAACACAGTTAATGGACAGTACTATGCAGATCTTCTCACAAAACTAAGAAAGGTTGTGACCAGGAAACGAGGGATAACACGCTCTCAAAATCTTCCTTTGCTTCATGACAACGCGCTGTTGCGTGCATATTTTGACGCACATATTACAAAAATCGATATGGCTATTTAATATGGGAAAAATATAGACATTCATTCATTTGTGTATGAAAATGCTGTCTATGGTAAAAGCGAGAGAATCCATGTTTGATTCACACTTTTGATTATAGGAGTAATCGTTCTGGATATTGATCCGGCGCAAGGATATTGCGCTTACGTTTGTACTTATTTTTTTAGGGCCAGAAAATATATTAATTTGCTTATTGTGTTTATGGCCTGAATTCATATGTATTACATATTATTAGTACAAGTAGAATCAGTCCTATATTGTATATTTTGGATGGGTAGGAGGGACTAGATTCTTGTTATTCCGGTCTAGCGGAAGTATGAGTTGTCTTGACAAGTCGTGATGAGTTCCGATGTACCGTGATAATGGCGGGTACGCACTTTTCAAAGGGCTGATAGATTCTTAAGGAAATATGATTCATGAAGTGGTTTTCTTCTAAAGGAGATGGTATCTCTACTATAGTTTATGTTAGAGACTCTCCTAAGGTACGGTACAATGTATAATTCGGACTCCATGTATTGCCAGACCCTATATTGATGATCTCATGTCGATTCGACATAGATGGAACATTGTGCTTCGTATCGCTAGGGTCGTGTTTTGTATCGACGAAGATGACAGACTTTCCTGCAGCGGTTATGGCTACGTGAATTAACCTGATCACCGTAGAGCTGTATGGAAACATTTATGAAATCATTTATATACCCATTATAAATTAACTCTGGCTTATATTCTCCTTCCTATGAATGAGTGAACGACAACTCAGGGAGGCGGCCATGTTAGATTTCGGTCATCATATGTTTTGATCACTGCCAAGAGAACAGATTATTTATCCTATTATCGGACAGTGACAGGGAGATCTCAATCTTGCTAGAAACCCCCTCTTTCGTGGTTTCATAATATATGCTACAAACTATGGACGTCAAGTAACTTTAGTTATTTACCGATCTGCCTTCACTGACGCGTTTAGTCAGATAGGGGAATGCGGCCATAATGTATCATGACAATTGAACTTTTGATGTACTGCCCATTATTTCTGAATGTGTCATGACTTCAGATCTGCTATGTATACCTACAAATTGATATGTCAACATACCATGATGTACTCGTATGACCCAGTGTGTACGTCTGAATAAATTGAGTAAACAAAGATTCCAGCAGTCTGCATTGGTGCCTTGTAGACACAAGTGTATGAGTGGTTATATTGGTCAGCACACGAACAGTACACCATTCGCGGTAATCACACTTTACACTTCAACTTCATACATACACCATCCTGCGTCGGTTGGAGTGACCAAGTTTAGGGCCTGCTTCCCCTGGAGCCTTTGCCTTCCCTAACTCAGGACTAGGGTGAGTTACCCATTTACAGCTGGGTAGACTGGAGCATGCCTGATCTCAACAACACACCACTCTTCCTTACAGAGCACACAGACTGAAACTTTACAGTAGAAGAGAAACTTTACACGCGCCCTCTCACAAAGCACGGCTTGTGAAGCTAGCAGTCAACAATTTGAATAATGAAATCCTTCCATTCCCCCCATATTCTCCAGATTTGGCTCCATCAGACTTTTTTCTATTCCCAAATCTTAAAAAACAGCTAAAAGGAAATCATTTTGACAGCAATGAAGAGGTTATACTGGCATGTGATGACTGGTTTAGGTTGAAAAATAGGGTGTTCTACTCCAAAGGTCTTTTCAAGGTCAAGCAGAGATGGCAGAAGTGTGTCAATTCAGACGGTGGCTATATTGAAAAGGAATAAACACTATGCAAAATTTCAGCTCTCTGTCACATGTCCTTCATGGTCATGCCCAAGACTTATGTCAATCCCCTTATATATATATATATATATATATATATATATATATATATATATATATATATATATATATATATATATATATATATATATATATATATATATATATATATATATATATATATATATATATATATGAAAAGTATATATTTATTTACTCACACAACAATAAACGTCACACTCGTAACTTTAATAACTCGTGATTGTTACTGTCATTTTTGCCTGTATTATAGACGTCAACCTGTTTCATACTTTTTGATGGCCTAAGAGAGAGAACTGTCTATTAACTTTTCAGTGACAGGTTTGATTAGTGGTTATCTTCTCCTTGTCTTATTCGTCTATCCTTATAAGGATCGATGTTGACCTGTTTCAGGGAAATGTCTTAAATAGTTGTCATGTCTTAAGTCGTTAATCACATAACCATATAAGGAGCGGTTTTGCCTCTTGTTTCGGGGAAACGCCCTGGTCTGTATTAGCTATACTCAGGACTGTGCTTATTGCACATGCGCAGGTTTTTGAGCGCAGATCGAGAGACACTTTCGATCTGGCAGTGTACCTGGGTTTCTGAACGGACAAGAGGTCCGAAGATTTTCTCTGCCATTATTACGGGGAAATGAAGTCCTCTGTGTGACTGATATTTCAGTGATTCTTCCCCAAGTTTATTCTGTACGCCAAGGATGGCAAGTGTTGTGTCTGGTGATTTTCTAGGATGCTGCAAAGGTAATATGTACACTTTAATCCTCTCGTATGCCTTGATATGCAGACTAGGTGCTGTCTGCACATAAGAACGATTGATATTTTTGAGGCGACATTTTGAGTAGAGTTCACAGATGATATGATAGACAGAGCCTACTATTTGTGCTCCATACAGAAACCAAGACTATACGTCTTATTGTTGAATAGAAGCCCAGCGAAGATTGTACTGCTTGGTACCCGCTATTCTGGCGGTATGTTTGGCATAGATGGATATGCCTTGCTTATGATAAATAACACAGAGGTTACCTTGTTATAGAGGCCCGCTACTTGCGGCCTGATTCTGTCGCCATAGAGGCCAGCCTTTTGCGGCCTATATTCTTCACCAGAAGAAGTACCTGGCGTGTGATGCCAGAAGAGCCATAAACTTTTGTTAAGCAATTGAGAGTCCGCCCTTTTTGTGCGGCATATTTGCTAGAGGTACCTGACGCGCTTAGTCAGGGGTACCTGAGCTTCAGTATGAGCAGAACGTAGATTGACAGACCATTGTCATTAGCATCCTGATGTATGAGCTGATCAAGATTTGTGATGCCAGATGTTTTCAACCATATCCATGTATGTGATGTCCCTGATCCATGTGCAATTGACTGTTCTGTTGATGTCACCGTATGTCTCGTAATAAATTGTTGAAAAGGTCATCAGTATTACCAACGTTTACTGACTTCTACATGTGGTTGAGTGTGTGCGTTGTGAACTTGTCCAAGAGCCTATACGCATTCGTGGCCACCATCTTATCTGATGTCTACTCACCCACACATCATGTCAACCCACACACTTCTACGAGCACTACGCACTTGAGAGCCTGTATGGTGTTTGAGAGTGAGTCAACATTACACCCTGTCAGCGCCTGAACGCTTGGTGACCCAAATATACACCACAACATTGTACTGTCCAGGTTTGACCTCCTACATTCAGCATTAACATTCGGTGGCTATATCCTACTATTAACAGTGATAAGATTTTTATCGTCGCCCTATTACTGCTTTATTCCATCTTACTGAAGCACGTTTTCAGAAATACGCATCTACAACTTTGGGTATATCAGTTGAACATGAAGGAGTTATCACATTAAAATGAAATTTTGAACGATGATCGACACTGTTGAATCTATTTAAAATAAAAAATTAGAAAATGGAAATCATTTTTCAAAATATTATTATAAGCAACTTCAAGTTGTAGATAGAATAATGTGACAACAGAATTATTCACTTTCTTTTTGGTTTTGTAACCGCTTTTAAGCAAGGGGAATAAAATAAGGGAAAAGGTAAGTAAAAACATAGTGGAGTAGTTTATGAAACAGTTCCCTTTTTTGAGAGCTGTAGTGAAGTGAATCCGTATGACAACACGCTCAAATTCCCCGCTCAAAAACACACTAGCTGTCGTATTTTTAAATCTATAAATAACTACAGTATTTGAAATTTTTTTGAGGGGCCAGTCAAATTTACCGCCAACAATTTATCTAGTGTATTTGAATTTTTATTGGAAACAAGTAAAAAGTTACCGCCCACCCCAACAATGATCGAAGAGCATAGTATAAATTTAACAACCAATCAAATCGTTTCCATATTTTGTTGTGATAAGAACATTTTGGTTGACGAGAAATAAATGCCTATTTTGTGTTTTTGACCGAACGTAGATAATTTATTTCTTAATAACTAAAGATAATTAAAATGAAAGGGATATCTCAAATTATAGCGCTGATATTGCTTAACATATGCACATAAAGATTCCCTCATAAAAAATTTTTTATGGTAGTAGAAAATTTAATTTAGTGAGATTTTCACATCAGGGTAAGGCCCAAATAAATTACAAAAATTACCCACATTTGAATGCAAAGGAATAACTAAGGGAAAACTATATAGAACGATAGAGAAAAATTGGCCGTTTGATTATCACTTTTGATAATTAAAATCGGGCCACAAATGACTATGATATATAATCTTCAAATTTAGTCAGATCATACAGACACGCTTAGAATCGCATAAATACTAGAATCAAAAATTAACTTTTTGACTTCTCATTAATTGGCTGGGTGTATTGCTATAAATAGTAACACACTTTTGTAGTTTTTCGCTATTGAAATCATAAAAATCACACTGAGCTGACGTATACAAAAAGACTGTAGACGAAGCCTTTGCCGGTTGGACTGGTAGAGCAGACTAAGAACCCTTTTACAGCCAGTCAGCTTGAGTGTGTGTAAACTTATTTACCTGAGGGTAAGATTGATAATTTTATTTGCATACTTTGTTAAAGAATTGACCTGGAAAGTAAACATACTATGTGTGCCATATTTGTTCGAAAGTGTAACTGAAGGCGAGATGTGTTGTATCACGCTGACCTACGTAGGAATGTGTGTAGTAGCAGACTTGTTAGACTTGAAAAATTAGTGTATAGTGTTTGCAAATTTAGGACAGTGGGTGTTAGAAGCTATTTAATTTAGTATTTTCTTCTGGAGTGACACCCTGTTCATAGATCATGTAATAAACATATAGGGAAGGTTAGAATGAAGCAATCAACAGGTCACATGCTGTATTGTACTTGCCATGATTATTGTATGGAAGCCAAACATGGACGAGGTACCCAAGGATTGATGAACCCAGAGAAAGAGTTATGGCATGAAAACTGATGGTAGACAGTGGAATTCAAGGTCTTGTGCAACTTGTTAGCACAAAGGACTGACCATGGTAAGTTTTAATATTGTTTAGGGGTGAATTGATTGAGGCAGATCTCTACATGGAAGGGGTTGTCATTCTATTTCAGGTTATATCACGAATTTACCTCTTTGCTGCAGTTACTTGAGAAGAAGAGCGAGTGGGAGTTGAGAGATCCATATACAGCCTGGAGATAGACCCCATCTTCTCAGCCAGTAGTCACAGAGTTGGTGATCCTGACTACTATTCAAAGAATTGAAGCAATAATATTCTGAAAATAAGTCCTTTACAAAGGCAATAATAATTCATCTAAACCATTTCACCCAAATAAACTTAACCACTCTGGGATGATGAAAGTAGTAGACCTTGCAGTGTAAGACTGTTAGCAGTATAAATATTAAGAACAGTAACAGTACGTGTAGTCATTCCAGTGACCCTTTACAAGAAATGGAACAGAGTTTCCAAATTATTTATTTCATTATGTAAATAACCTTTCTTGATTTTAATAATTCCTGATCCAAAAGATTGAGGTTCAGGACAATTTAATTGTACAGAAACTTTCATACAGCTTTGCTTAATTAATTTTTATTAAGTTGAAGTTCTGTTTTGAAATTAATCATTAAATAAAGTAAATACACTTCCCCTAGACCCGTAGCTAAATCATTTGGGATCAGTAGAGGTAGCGGTTATGGACTCAGAGATCATCATCATCTACCCTGAGAACTTAAATAGCTTGACCCCATTTTGATTGTCTATACACCCTTGCTCTTTTTCAGAGAAGGAGGTATTTCTTATAAGACCAGTCTCTTATCTCGCTCTATCCTGGTATCCTCTGATACACCTATTTGTCCAGGATAGCCTATACATTTAGTAACTTCAAAACCTCTTATGACATAGTGGTTTCCAGTCCGGGATTTTTCCACCATACCCTGGGGCTCATACAGTAGGGAATAATAAAGCGAATAAAATTAAACAACTTCTGGTGAAGTCAATGAGCTGTCTTTGATTATAGTTAAGTAAATTAGTTAGTATTTGCTAATTGATAATATAAGTTGTTAATAATTTGTGTAAGAGTGAAAAAGAATGGCAGACTTGGCAAAATTTAGATCTGCTACAGTGCAGGCGGCAAAGGATTTTGGCCTGAGTGGGGACGCGATGATTCAGTACGTTACTTCTGAATGTGATAAATTTAAAGATAGAGAAGATAGGAGGTTAGCTGAAAAGAAAAGATTACAATTAGAGGCTGACAGGGAGACTAGGATGTTAGAGGCTGAGAGAGAGGCTGAGGCAAAGAGATTGCAGATGGAGGTTGAGGCAAAGAGATTGCAGATGGAGGTTGAGGAAAAAAGATTGCAGATGGAGGCTGAAAAGGAGGCTAAGAAATTGCAGATGGAGGTTGAAAAGGAGGCTAGGCAGATGGAGGCTGACAAGGAGGCTAGGCAGATGGAGGCTGAAAAGGAGGTAGGCAGATGGAGGCAGAGGAAAGGAGTTTGCAAAGAGAACATGAGTTAAGACTAAAAGAAATGGAACTTCAAGGACATGTTATAGATAATGGAAGCAGCATAACTACCTCTGATATAGGTTATTTTTTTTTTCGTACACCCGCTAATACTCGAGGCGAAATCTCAGCTTATTATTAATGTCTAACCTGACATTGATTTTTACGTGAGTATCCCTTTTCTTGTACAGAGATAGGTGTCCCTCGCCATTCAGGCAGATACTAGCTGATTTTGGAGGTACTCATTAGAGCTGGGTCGGCTCAGGAGCCGCCAATCCCTGGTCGACGACACTCCTTCAAATGTTTTCGTCATGTCTCGAGTTAATCCAGTCCAATTCCCGGTCGACGAAAAATCCTCAAATGCCGTCGCCCGGGTTTGATCCTGAATCACCCGGTCGCCAGAGCGGTGTTGTAACCGCTACGCTAGCGGGGCTCCCTCTGACTCTAGTGTAATTCAGGGTGCCTCAAATTCAGCCATGAATTTCCACTTAGACCCATTTGTAAAGAAAGATGATGACATTGAGTCATTTCTCAATAGATATGAGAGACTAGCTACTAACTATGGGCTAGAGAAAGTAAAGTGGAGCCTAAAACTATCACAAGGGTTGAGGGGAACTTCGTATGAAGTTTTTTCCAAATTAAGTAGAGAAGATCAAGAAAACTATGACCTCCTAAAACAAGCATTGTTAGTTAGATATGAGAAGAATGCTGAACTTTATAGAAAAAAATTTAGAAATAGTAAGCTGATGTCTGAAGAAACATACCACCAATTCTCGGCAAGACTAGAAACCTACTTGGAGAAATGGACTGCTCTGGGGAAAACCCAACACCTGAAAGAAATGGTCATGATGGAGCAGTTAAGAGAGTCCATGGCTCCAGACTTGAGAAAATTTCTCATAGAACAATGTGCCGAGAGATTGGGGGAGGTTCTCAATGTTGCTGAGAGATATCAGTCAGCCCAGTCAGAAGCAGCTGGTGTAAAAAAGAAACAAGCAGATAGTAACAAAACCCCACAAAATCAGAATAAAGTTGACAATAGGGATCAACCACATAGATTTAAACAAAGTTATGATAGGTCTAGGTTTGATCCTAGAGACAGAAACCCTCAGGTAAATGAAAAGAAACCCTACAGACCAGAAGGAAAATGGTGTAAAATTTGTAAAGTAAATAATCATCATACAAAAGACTGTAGGAAGAGAAGCCCTCCATATTTCGCTTCATGCCTTAAAACAGGAAACATGGGAAAGAAAGAATTATCTACAGGACAGCAAGAACCTCATCATACCTTGTATGTGAAGAAGTAGTATGTAATGGGGCCACTATCAAGTGCCTTTATGATACTGGATTTGATTTTGACTCCGTTGTGTGTTCTAACCTAGTGCCCCCAGATCAATATACCACAGAATCAGTGGAGATACAAGGAACAACTAAAGACGTAGCAGCCATGACACTTCCCATTGCAAAAATAAATGTAAAAACTCGCTATGTGGAAGGAGTGATTAGAGCAGCAGTGATAAATGAACCAATCTACCCCCTGATATTGGGGTGTAGATATGTGTTTTTAGGAAGTCCCAAAAGACCATTGATTATGGCAGCAGTACAGACCATGTAACAGTCAAGGAAGGAGGAAGAAAACCCAATAAATACTCATCCAGAGGGGATGTTGAAGGCACAGGCTGAGGATAAGTCATTAACGCCGTGCTTCAGAAAACTACCAAAAGCCATACCCCTCAAAACAAAGGAGAATTTCATATGGAGAATAAGTTGATGTAAAGGAAGGCTGGAACAGGATCCAATGGTCATGGACAACTAGTTCTTCCATCTTCATATAGGGAAAAGGTGATGGAGTTAGGCCATGCTATCCCCTTCAGTGATCATATGAGGATCAGCGCCACAAGACAACGTATAGCTTGTCACTACTTCTGGCCAGAAATAACTAAAGATTTCTTCTTCTTCCTCGTTCGCCCTGAAAAGTTCGGTGGTTGCGTTGTGTCTTTTTGCGCCTAAGCTGTGATATCTGCACCTTTCGGTCGACCCATTCGACTTCTGCACGGCATTTTTTAGGGACCGGGTTTGCCTTCCCATTTCGATCCGTACACACTCAGCCAGACTGCTCTGCTGCAGACTATTTCCAGGACTACCACGTGGAGGTGGAGTACGGTCTTGACCAGCTCTGATTCGCTGGTCCTGGTGCAAGCAGTCAAGCTATGGGTCGCTGACTGCATTCACTATTGCTGCATCTTTGGGTCCATAAAGATATAAACAGATATGCAAAATCCTGCCCAGAATGTCAAAGGGTAGCTCCAAAACATTGGACTGTACCTGCAACTCTTGGTGAAATGCCAATCATGGAAACCCCTTTTGAGAGAGTTGCAGTGGATATTGTTTGACCTCTCACACGAACCAAGAGGAGAAACAGTGACATTCTTACTTTGGTGGACACTTGTTCTATGTGGGGAGAGGCAGTAGCCATGTCAGCAATCGACTCTAAACATGTGGCAGAGGCGTTACTTACAATATTCACAAGGTGAGGTTTTCACCACCAGATATTGACTGATAATGGATCACAGTTCAAGGGGGAACTAACTGAGGAAGTTTTCAGGATCTTTCAAGCCAGGCACTTTCACAGTAGTCCGTATCACGCACAAGGGAACGGGCATGTGGAAAATTTTGACGGGACACATATTTCTATCATGAGAAAGCTGGCACATGAAAAACCTCACACATGGGATCAATACTTACCCGCGGCCTTATTTGCTTATCGGGAAGTCCCCCATAATTCATCAGGAATGGCACCGGCAACCTTGTTATTTGGCCGGCCCATTAAAGGTCCATTGGAAGCCTTATTGAGGACATGGACAGATGAGAAAGCAGAAGAGACTGTAACCTCATCATATCAGTATGTGAACGAGTTGACCTCTCGGTTAAAAACTGGCTGGAAACTAGCAAATGATAATCTGAGAAAAGCCAGAAAGAAGCATGCTGAGTATTATAACAGGAAAGCGAAGTATAGGTAGCTTGCTGTGGGGGACAAGGTGCTTCTTCTGTTACCCGGCAGCAGCAACAAACTTCAGATGGAATGGCAGGGTCCATACACAGTTCTGGAAAAGGTATCTAGAACTAATTACAAGATAGACAATAAGGGAAAGGAAAAAGTCTATCATGTGAACCTCCTCAAGAAATACCGTGATAGAAGAGTTTTGGAAGGGGCACATTTAATGACCTTGGCCATAGCCACTGAAATGAAAAATGAACCTCTCACCTCATATGGATACCCACTGAAACCCAGCGAAACTCCTGCACAGGTAAAAGTCAGCAATCACCTGACAAAAGTGCAGAGGGAGAAGATTCAGAAGGTTCTGGAGAATCATACAGACGTGTTAATGGACAAACCGGAACACACCAACTTGTTGGAGTATAATATGAAATTGCTAGACCCAACACTCATCTGTATGAGAGCCTATACTATCCCATTCGCTGAAGAGCAAGCTTTAAAAGGAGAGATAGAATATCTATTACAGGAAGGAATTATTTCTCACCGTGAATCTCCTTATAGCTCCAGTGTGGTATTGTTGAGGAAACTCTCTGGGGAACATAGGCTGTGCATAGATTATAGGAAACTGAATGCTGTCACAGAAAGTCAGGTGGATCCATTACCTGATACTAATCAACTGTTTGCCAGGTTGAATAAGGCAAAGTATTTTTCAAAAGTAGATCTCAGTAATGGATATTATCAGATTCCAGTGAAGCCTGAGATTCGACCTTATCTGGTCTTCAGCACCTCGGATGGGCATTATGAGTTCAATATGTTGCCTTTTGGATTGAAGAATGCTCCGAGTGTGTTTTCCAGAATGATGAGAAAACTATTGAATACCCTGAAAAATCCATGTATTACTAATTTCATGGATGACATCCTGATTGCCACTGAAACATTTGAGGAACATTTAGACTCTCTAAATATGTTATTTGACAGACTCAGAGAGGCAAATATGACCGCTAGACCCACCAAATGTTGTATTAGATGCAAGGAATTGGAGTTCCCGGGACACACTGTACATCAGGGTAGTATGACCCCTGATCCTAAGAACTTAGAAAAATTACAGAGAGCACCCCGACCACAGACTAAGAAAGATGTGAGATCCTTTGTCTCACTTTGTGGGTTTTACCAAAAATATATCCAGATTTTTAACTCGGTGTGTGCTCCTCTAACAGATCTAACTCGTAAAGGAAAACCAGACAAAATAGTGTGGTCAGCAGAATGTGAGCTGGCATATAATGAGCTGACGCAGAAACTCACCAGTAAGCCCACATTGAAGTTACCTGATTTAAGTCAGGAATTTGTGGTGAGAACGGACGCTAGTAATGTGGGATTGGGAGCCACGTTGTTACAACGGTCCTCAACAACAGACGAAGAATTGAACCCAGTTGCTTATGCCAGCCGCAAATTGAACAAAGCGGATAAAAACTACTCCACAATAGAAAAAGAATGTTTAGCCTTAGTCTGGGCAATAAAGAAATTCCAAATCTATCTGTATGGTAGGCAATTCGTGGTACAAAGCGAACATTAGCCACTGGTTTTGCTGGCCCAGGCAAAACATGGTAATGCACGATTGTTAAGGTGGTCTCTTCTCATACAACCTTACTCGTTTACCATTGAGTACATTCCTGGATCGCAGAACGTTGGGGCAGATTTCTTGAGTAGGCACCCACATGCAGAAATCCAGGATCACACTAAGGCATAGTGGAGTCTATTTGAACGTGATTGTATACAGATATGAAAGCTGCACTATTGGTTCACGCTTTCTAACGGGGGAGATATGTAGTGAAGTGAATCCGTATGACAACACGCTCAAATTCCCCGCTCAAAAACACACTAGCTGTCGTATTTTTAAATCTATAAATAACTACAGTGTTTGAAATTTTTTTGAGGGGCCAGTCAAATTTACCGCCAACAATTTATCTAGTGTATTTGAATTTTTATAGGAAACAAGTAATAAGTTACCGCCAACCCCAACAATTATCGAAGAGCATAGTATAAGTTTAACAACCAATCAAATCGTTTCCATATTTTGTAGTGGTAAGAAAATTTTGGTTGACGAGAAATAAATGCCTATTTTGTGTTTTTGACCGAACGTAGATAATTTATTTCTTAATAACTAAAGATAATTAAAATGAAAGGGATATCTCAAATTATAGCGCTGATATTGCTTAACATATACACATAAAGATTCCCTCATAAAAAATTTTTTTATGGTAGTAGAAAATTTAATTTAGTGAGATTTTCACATCAGGGTAAGGCCCAAAAAAAATTTCAAAAAAAATACCCACATTTGAATGCAAAGGAATAACTAAGGGAAAACTATAGAACGATAGAGAAAAATTGGCCGTTTGATTATCACTTTTGATAATTAAAATCGGGCCACAAATGACTATGATATATAATCTTCAAATTTAGTCAGATCATACAGACACGCTTAGAATCGCATAAATACTAGAATCAAAAATTAACTTTTTGACTTCTCATTGATTGGCTGGGTGTATTGCTATAAATAGTAACACACTTTTGTTATTATTCGCTATTGAAATCATAAAAATCACACTGAGCTGACGTATACAAAAAGACTGTAGACGAAGCCTTTGCCGGTTGGACTGGTAGAGCAGACTAAGAACCCTTTTACAGCCAGTCAGTTTGAGTGTGTGTAAACTTATTTACCTGAGGGTAAGATTGATAATTTTATTTGCATACTTTGTTAAAGAATTGACCTGGAAAGTAAACAGGCTATGTGTGTGTTACCGTACTATTTACGGTCACCACAAATGTGAAGGTGGGATTTACGTTATGTTATGTAGGAACGTAGTAATACCTTTACTGTGTACTGTTGTAGTCAGTCTGACCTGGGCCAAGCAGCTTTGTTATGCATGAATAGCTCACCAGGCGTTGAGGCGCTAACAGGGTGTTATGTTGACATACAAACATCAGACATTTCTTGTATGTGAGGTACTCGAAGGTTGTATGGTCGACAAGTGATGTGGGTGTGTAGAGACACGAATGCGTTTAGGATCTTTGATAGGTAAACAAGGCACCCACTCACTCACATGCCGTAGTCAGTAATTGTAGAAACTACTGGAACTTTCAACCATTTATTTACGTGACACAGTGACATCAACAGTACAGACAAATGGACGAGAATCAAGGACATCATATATATTGGAAATGACTGGCAAAACATCTGGCATATAAACTTGAACCACTCATCTATAAGGACGTTATCGACAATGGCCTGTCCTTTAACAACTGTTCATATGTGGTAATGAATATGAATATCGAACATCATCAGTTTTGTATAGCTCGTAGGTATGATGTTAATAACGCTGGCTTGACAACATATTCTTTTCCTACCGTAGCTCAGGGCCCCTGACTGAACGCGTCAGGTAGTCCTTAACAAATATAGTTGCTTAATATAGAAGTCTGTGAACTTGTAACTACAGTCAAGACTTCATCTGACTTCACCTGCCAGGCACTTCTTCTTCTGCTCAAAGTTATAGGCCGTAATGACGGGCCTTATAATGGTTGGTAAACAACTGTGGTTTTTTTCATGGGCATGTATTATCTTCCACATTGAAACTTACCGCCATCCTGCGGGTTTCATATCAATATATGTTCATTATTCTTCTGTGAAGTACTTCAACGAATAGACCTAATTGGCTACGTTAAGCACACAAAATGGACTCTGGATCCCAAGAACTGTGAGTGCTACTCACAGGTTCATACTAAATGTTCTGCAAGCTTTGCATAATAATGAAGTTATTTTACCTTAGACAGAATTCCGAGAAATACACAAATAACACCTGTCGTCATTCCAGACGAACAGAATAACTCTGGGGAGAATCACTAAGATTACAAGACTATCTTTCCCCCAGATAATGCAGAGAAGAAACAACGGACATCTTCGTCCGGCAGAAAACCAGCTCATCATCACAGACGGAAGTCTGCTCGGTTCGCGCTGAAAGCTAGCGCATGCGTAGACAGGACAGATTTGAGAACAGTTAACTATCCCGTCTTAAGAAAGAATAAACACAGGGAAGGTAACCCCTAATCAACCTGTGTCAGGGAGTTAACATACAGTTCTGTACCTTCGACCATCAAAAATATTAAATAGATTTACATCTTCTGGAACCGACAAAAATGACGGTAACAGACTATCACCCCTCCGGATTAAAAAAAATGAAACTTTTTTTTTTTTGGGAAATACATCAATGAGCGAGATGCAACAAGCTCATAACGCATGAATGATGCGCCGATGAAAGGATAATTACAATAAAACTGTAGAAAATCTCCTTCTGAAGTATAAGAGTCTTGGCTGCAACATGTCTTTGAAAATTCATTTTCTGGATTCTCATCTGGATTTCTTTACGTCAAACTGTGGAGCGGTCAGTGATGAGCATGGTGAACGATTTCACCAGGACATTGCTGGTATGGAGACAAGGTATCAAGGCAATTGGAGCCTTTCAATGTTTGCTGATTACTGTTGGACAGTGACAAGAGACACGTCATCGATAGACTACAAGAAGCAAGCAAAGACAGCTCGAACAGCGACTGAATAATGACGGAATGGGTTCAAATGTGCCTTTTTAAAACATGATATGTTAACTTTAAATAATGTTTTTATTTTTTCTATCATTTTATGTTGAAATATCAATTAATTGAGTATGTAACCCCAATTTTTATAATGCTAAAGTAGAAAGACTAGCTGTTCACCCCAGAGAATTAAACAAGCATACATTATTTGTATTACTGTAATGTAAATTCATCATTAAAAAAAAACCAGAGCCAGTTGGTGAATTTCATTATGATATTTGAAATCATCATGTCAAAATCAATAAGAAATTGTATATTTAATTTCTGGTACAAATAGCTTTTGAAAATTTGTTGACTAGTGTATATAATTAAAAATTCCCTCAAGTCAGCCACGGAATAATAATTTCTTTTTTTAATCTGTGAGATTTATGCCAAATTGGCAAATTCGTACACAACCGGGAAAATTGGCGTCCCGGATTGCATCGAAAAAAGTCGGGACAAATTATAAAAAAGTGTCGAAAACCGGGACTGTCCCGGAAAAACCGGGACGTCTGGTCACCTTATGCATAGCTGGTGGTCATATAAGAATGACTCCAGATATGCCAACATGCATATAAGCGGTGGAGGGGGGTGTAGGTTTTTGTGACGAATGTGACGTGCTGGGTTACAAAATTGGAAAAATGACAGATCTCATATGTAGACGACCCGACATGGAATCTCAGGGTTAATGCAGCTGAGGATTATTCGTTGTGCCGGTCAAAAAAAAAGCGTATTAAGTTGGTATGTATTAGCTATTAAGAGTGAAGAAGCAAATAAACATAATCTACACAGAAATAAATTCTAGTGTATACTTTAATTTTATTTAAAATGTTAACAATTATTTTTGTTTCATCTTTCAGAGATAAGACAAATACAGTACATTTCGGCGTTCTGCTTGTCGGTCTTCCGCTAATACGGTGGTTTTCAATTATATATGTGCTCATTATGTTTGGCGCTAGTCAAGCTTCTCTCGGCGTTTCTGGCATGACGGAGAAAATGAAATACTTCTGCATTAAACTTAATAATGCCAAAGTAGATGAAAACAAAATCAAAACTGAGGTCAGAGCAACATATGATGAAGAAAAAAAAGCAGACATCAATAGTAAGTCTAAAGAAAAGGTAACAATGATCTTCAGAGTCTGATACAGTAGAACCATACTACTCCTTGTCAAGAAGAGATCAAGTGGACAACTTTTAGACTGAGAACCTGCCATTGCAGACACAGTGAAAAAGGAGCAGGCAGATATACGTTTATTATGGGGAGGACAGGCAATCAGTGGAACGTGTCCTACATGAGAGGAACAGAGTGGCGGGGAATGACAGTATGCCACGCAGTTCATATTCCTAGCTTGGGTCAAGATGTGACGATCCATTAAATGCAAGCCAACCTGGAGAAACTGAAGCTCATGACTTAAACTCAACACGTTTCAGCATGGCAGAAAAGCCACAGGATCTACAGTGTAGATAATACCAAGGAGTCTTCAACTTGGTATTGGCTGCTAAAGATCGAGGGACTCAGCAGGCCTAGTTAAATAACAACAACCCCATAATACACAATACTATTTGAGTATAGAAATATTGTACCCAACACCCTCCAAATTACAGAAACTTTGTACCCCCTTCTCTAAAGAGTTTGGAAATATTGTACTCAATACACTCTGGATTATAGAATCATTGCACCTCATACGCTCCACGTTATAAAAATACAAGGGGATTGACATAAGTCTTGGGCCTGACCATTAAGGACATGTCACAGAGAGCTGAAATTTTGTCTAGTGTTTATTCCTTTTCAATATAGCACCTTCTGAATTGACACACTTCTGCCATCTCTGCTTGACCTTGAAAAGACCTTGGGAGTAGAACACCCTATTTTTCAAACTAAACCAGTCATTACATGCCAGTATAACCTCTTCATCGCTGTCAAAATGATTTCCTTTTAGCTGTTTTTTAAGATTTGGGAATAGAAAAAAGTCTGATGGAGCCAAATCTGGAGAATATGGTCGGTGTTTAAGAATTTCAATATTCAAATCGTTGGCTGCTAGCTGCACAAGCCGTGCTTTGTGAGAGGGCGCGTTGTCTTGAAGCAAAGGAAGATTTTGAGTGCGCGTTATCCCTCGTTTCCTGGTCACAACCTTTCTTAGTTTGGTGAGAAGATCTGCATAGTACTGTCCACTAACTGTGTTGCCACGAGGCAGATAATCTTTCAAAAGGACACCTTTGCTGTCCAAAAAAAAACAGTCAGCATCACTTTTCCTGCAGATTTCTGCGCTCTCGGCTTGACAGGTGTTGGGGAGCCCGGGGTTTTCCATTGCATGCTGGCAATTTTGGATTCGGGGTCATAATGGTGTACCCAAGTTTCATCTACTGTCACCAAGATCTCCAAAAAATTTTTTGACTGATACTTTTTGAGCAACTGCTGACAGCAATTTACCCTCGTTTGCTTCTGTTCACGTGTCAACAGTCGCGGAACCCAGCGTGCACACACTTTTCTCATGTTCAGTCTGTTGTGTAAAATTTTATAAACTGTTCTTTCATTTAGTTTTACTCTACTAGCTATCTCCACAATTGTCATTTTTCAATCCTGGTCAATGATTTTCTTCACTCTTGTTGCATTTTCATCGTTGCACAGCAACATTTGAGCGGCCGCACTTAAACTGTTGACACCAGTTTTTTTACCGAAGTATATGAAGGACAAGAATCACGAAACACTGGTTCCATCTCCCTGTGTAATTCTGTAGGTGTTTTTCCCTGATACATCAGAAATTTTATCACAGCTTTGGCCTCCTTCTTTTCCATTGTTTTGTCAAATCTTTGGAGCAGCAGATCCGGTCAATAGGGTACATTGCGCCGTGCACCGTAGCGGGAAAACCCATTGAAGAAACAAACGCGCACTTCACACATTCAGTGCAAATATGATGAACTTTAAATGTGCCAAGTTTCATCTTCCTCCTGTGACTCCATCATGGTCGGGCTCAAGACTTATGTCAATCCCCTTGTATAATACCCATTTCGCTCCAGTTTATGAAAACATGGTACCTCTCTGTTGCGCTCATATTCTTATGGGACGCACGGATTACTTCAGAGAGGCATACAATTCATTTAGTATGTCTATTTAATATGGAAAATATATAGGTGTATTTAATTGTGTACGAAAATGCTTCCCTTGGTAAAGCTAGATAATTCATGATTGATTTATACGTTTGATTATATGGATGATCTCTCTTGATATTGATTCTGCGTATGAATAATTGAATTCATGTCAGTTCTCGTTTGTTAGGGCCAGAAAATAGATTAATTTTGCTTAGAATGTTTATGGCCTGAATTCATATGTATTACTTGTCTAGTGCAAGAAGATTCAGTTTTATATTGTATATCTTCGTATGTTTAGGTCGGACTATATTCTTGGTGCCGAAATCTGGCGGAGGTATTCGTAGTCCTACTGGGTTGTAATGAGTTCCGAAATAGCCGCCGATAAATGGCTGTGTGATTTTCTAGGGCTGGTCTTGTTATGATTAAAAAGTGATTTGTGGATGATTTTTCCATAAGGAGGGAATGTCTCTGCGAGAGTATTGTGTCAGAGCTTCTTCTCATGTACTTTGTTATGTTTAAATTCGGACTCCAGGCAAACCCAGACCCTCTTTTCTTTGATGACCTTCTTTTGGTTGGGTTTAGATGACAACCTACTTTGAACGTCGTTGGTCGTCCATATGCACAGTTGAAGATGACAGGTTCCACTAGTATTCCTATCTACATGAGACAATCTTATGAATATGGAGCTGGGTGGAAAACTCTATGGAGTTTTATATATGTTCACATGTTGAATTAACTTTGGCTTTATTATTATCCTTCTGTTGGGCGAGTGAGCAAAACTCAAAGAAGGTGGCCATCTTTGAAGTACTGTCATTGTGGTGCATCACTGGCCTGAGAACAGAATCTAACTCTTATTATCAGACAGTGGATCGGAGATCTTACCATCAAGGAACTCCGTTATTATGAAATAACATTATTATTGTCGAGAAAAGGTTCTAGCAACGAACCGCTATTACCATTCATGTATGTACATTTACTGAGTATGCGACGACAGACAACTAGAACGTCTGCCTACTGTCGTCCCATAATATATATGCATATGCTGCTTGAATACGCTACTGATGTTGCTACTCGATTATGCATGAAAGATGATCTACTATTCAACGCCTATTGAATTTATGTCAACATGTTACTATGACTGTATTCCGTGATGTCCAAGAGTATGTGTCTATTAAATACAAGAAACGTACAACAGTCTGCATCAGTGACTTCTAGCATGAGTGCATGAGTGTGTTATCACCAAGTTGTCAACTCTTCATTACCATTCTTCCATTCGCGTTACTGACAGTTACACTCACACTCTTTGTCAACATTCCTTGTCAAGGCTTCAATACATTACAGACAAGGCGACTTGTTGTCCACCACTGTCTTCGGGTTAGTGAGTTGATCATTACAACAACACAGTACAACAGCAAAAACAGCCATGCTTCACCCTCTCACTCTAGTGTGATACGGGGGCCCGACAGAATAGTAACAATGCAGAAGGCGACTGAAGAAGGTCGAACATTGGGCCGGCTACATGATCCTTTAGAAAAAAAAAACAACAACATGAATACGTCCAAGCAATAAGAGGAATCATGCGTGCATCTTACTTACTGAAGCTCAATGCAGGTACATTCATCATGCTGCTCATAAATCCTGGATAGGAATATTTGTCTATTAAATAACACCTAATTAGTTGTGATCTTCTTCTTTGATCCTTAGCCGCCGACCGTCAAAGCAGTCAGTGGTCATCACGGGGTCCAAAGCATAGCTGTTCTTGTGATGGCATCGGGGTCTCTCCTGAGGACATGGTCAACCCAACTCCAGCGTCTGCCAGCTATGATGGTGTGCATGTCCTCTTGCTTGCTCCGAGTAAGCAGATCTTGGTTGGTGATGGTATTCGGACACACGATTCGGATAATTTGTCTTAGGCATGTTGTATGAAAAGCGGACAATTTCGACATTTCCTTCTCTGTTACTCTCCAGCATTCCGCCCCATAGAGAAGCACAGAAAGCACACAGCTCTGATATAATCTTAATTTTGTGCTTGTGCTGTACTGAGAGGACTTCCAGATGTTGTTTAGAATATAAAAGGCTGTTCTTGCTTTGTTCATTCTGTTGTTGGTGTCTTTGCTTGCTCCGCCATCTGGTGTTACTATGCATCCTAGGTATGTGAAGGTGTCTGTCTGTTCCAGTTGTTGATTCCTTACTGTTATGGACTTGGTGTTGCTCACATTGAGTATCATGACCTCTGTCTTGTTTAGATTGATGTTCAAATTAATTACATGAACCAAATTCTTCTTCTTCTTCTTCTTCCGTCCTTAGCCAAAGACCGACCAAGCAGTCAGAGGCCATCACGCCTTGTGGCGTCTTAAGGGTAACAGCAGATTGATTTTCTCTGTTGTAGTTTCCCATCACGCCTAGCGGCTTCTTTAGGGCAACAACAAATAGATCCATCTGCCGTTGTTTCCGTAATCGGTGTGACAAGCCAACGGGTGATCAGCCCATTGGGCATGAACCAAATTAGTTGTGATGAATTAACATAATAGGATACTTGGGTAGAGTAGTAGGATTGAAATGGTACGACAAGGTCACCAATGTGGAACTGATGACAAGAACCAATCAAGAGACAGTGTAACAAGGGATGGGAAGAAGACGCTGGCGAGAGACTGACCACCCACTGGCTAAACACGTTGACATTATAACCGTACAGAACTTGTTCTTGAATCCCCAAGGTCAGAGAAGTAGAGGTAGACCTAAGAACAAATGGAGAAGAGAACTGGTGACATATCAACAAAGATAAAGTAGATGTGGAAAACCTATGGAGCCGCGCTGGTGTAATGGCTTCGGCGTTGTACTGGCGACCAGGTGTTCATGGTTCAAACCCGGGCGTCGGCGTTTGAAGAAATGTTTACGGCCGGAAATTTGACTGAATAGCCTGAACGGCTCCTGTGATAAACCCTCTGTGGATGGGAAGGAGCGAAGCTCCTGACCGGGTTTGAAGGAAAGTCCTCAGGTTCCCCAGCCTCGCAATGACATGTCATTGGGCCGAAGGGCTGAAAGCCCAAGTGCCGCTGGTTAAGGAAAAAAAAAAAAATGTGGAAAACCTTGATCGGATGTCACGTGACAGGAGGACTTGGCATGTGTTTGTTGACGGGCTATGCTCGTTGGAGAGTTGAAGAGTGTTGATAGAACTGACATTTTGTTCAACAACATTTTAAAAAAAACATGACCAGGATAACGGTTAGGGATTCAGCGTTAGGATTTATGTAGTCTGTAACGCGACGCAGTAGAAGCGAATTTGCCGACTTATCAGTCGTCAGTTTTCCAAAGAGATTTCAACGTACGTTTAAAACAGGTTCAACCACTGCTTCTTTTACGTTTTCGTTGTTCTTTCTGTTTCAGAGCCATACACTGCGACTTAATACGTCAGTTAAAGATTATTTTTGAGTTCGACTCACTGTCTTTTAATTTCCATACAAGTCTCCATACAATGTAATAAAAGCTCCTCTTACCTCGTCATATAATAATGTTTGGTGGAGGGAATGGTAGGGACTTAAGGTCATTGTCGGGCTCACTAGGGGTCTTGTCGTACACGTAGTCCACAACTTTAGTTTAGGCAGCACTACGTGCCGGTCAAAAATACATTTTTCATTGGTTTTGTAGGTTACCGTTAAGGGAAACAAACATACATATTTACTGGCCTGGATATGAGCCCAGTATATAATTATATATCTATTATAAAATATAAATACATATTCCTATAATAATCATATATCACAGAAATATTCTTTAATGAATGTAAAGAATTTAATTGTTTCGTTCTTTTTATTAAAAAATATTAGGAAATAAATACGTTTTAAAATTGGAATACTTTAAATGCCATGATAATCTTTTCAAAGCAAATTGCATTACTTGGTATAATAAAATTACTTCCCTTACAATTACAATCAGCTGTATCTTATAGTGCAATTCACAATGTTTGCCGCTGTTTAATATTCAATATCTCTGCAACCACTTGATCGTAATTGTTGCAACTTTGCATATGACCTAATGATCGCTATGTCCCGAGGGGAACATTTTTTTCCTCGTTAACAAACTTATGGTTTTAAATTTTCTTTATTTAAAGTATACAAAATCGACTACCTCCTAGTCCAACCGTAATTTTAAAGGGCTTACCCCTTCATATTTGTGAGCTATTTCGATTTAACATCTTGAACGCATTTCACGTGATTTTCCCATAATATCCCCGTGTTTCAGCTCACCATCGCACTGTCTTGAACATTACATTGATCCTTCCGGTGCTTTCAGTTACCGTTCTACTCATTGTGTATTTCAGTGCATAGGCGTATCTTGCGGTTTTCTAGGTCTGTAATACAATTGGTATGAAAGTCAAGTTTCTAACACAGCATACAATGGCAGTGAAGATGTATAAATATTTCTGCAGAGAAGCTAAGCGTGGTAAACTGTATCGGAGTTTCTCAAATCCTGAAAAGAGAACTATTCACGCTTTGGGTTTAAGTAAACGCTCATTTCATCAATTACTCAAAGCTAATGGAATTTTCAGTTCAATCAATACCAGGACGCAAGGAAGAAAGGAAGTAGTAGATAGTTTTGACAGCGATGTGATTAGAAGAGAGATTTGTAGAATGTTCAATTCCAAAGAAACTGTGACACTAAGAAAACTGAAAATTCGGCTGGGAACACACAATGACATTGATGTGTCGAAATCAACATTATGGAAAACTGCTAGAAGCATTGGCTTTACGTTTAGGAAGTACGCTAGTGGAAGAAACGTATTCTGCGAGAAGCCGCACTTAGTATCTATGAGAAGTAAATATTTACGTGAAGGACAGGAAATGCGTAATCAAGATTATGATATTGTGTATGTGGATGAAACTTGGATCAATGCTCACCACATAACTGAAAAGGAATGGCAGTTATCAGATGGAACGATTAAAAGATGTGTACCCAGTGGAAAAGGACAACGTATGATAATGGCACATGCAGGCAGCAGACATAATGGGCTAGTGAAAAATGCTGAACTTATTTTCACTTCCAATTATACGGACAACCGGGACTATCATACCGAGATGAACGGTAACATATTTAGAGAGTGGATTGAAAATACTCTTCTTCCGTCACTAGACAGACCATCCTGTCTGATAATGGACAACGCATCATACCACAACGCTGTGGCAGAAGAAGACAAAATCCCGACATCTTCGAGTACAAAAGATGCTATAAAGATTTGGCTTAGAAAAGAAGACATTCCATTTAACGAAGGGTTTCTGAAACCTGAATTACTGTCCCTTGTTAAGAAATCACAAAAGACCAAGATATTCCATATAGACAAGTTGATTCAACCGCATGGTCATATGTGTTTGAGACTTCCACCTTATCATTCACATTTAAACCCAATTGAACTCGTTTGGGCAAAAGTTAAAGGACAGGTGGCAGCTGAAAATAAAACTCTCAAACTATGCAATATGAAAGAACAAACATATGCTGCCCTCTCGCAGATAGACAAAGATTATTGGTGTAAATGTGAAGACCATGTCTTAAAAGAGGAAAATGACTATTGGAAAAAAGATGGACTGTCGTTCGTTCAGCCGAGAATAGTCATCAATATGTTAGACTCGTCTGACTCAGAGTAAGTGTGTAAATACCTTATATGTTTTCTCCTCCATCTATGTGTATATGTAAACCAATTCATTTCCTTTTTATCTCCACGACTTCACTACTATTTTTAACATACACAGTACTTTCTCCTCTTCATGCATCCATTCACGTTTTAGTATAAAAAGTAACATTTACAACGAATAGGCATTATTATTCTCTCAAATATTTCGAAGAAACAAAAAAGGACCTCACGTAGTAATCAGTTAACAAACCCCTCTAACATTCGAAAATATGCAACTTCCGTCATTTACGGTAAATTATTTTCTTCCAGGACAAAATAATTACTTCGTTAAAAAAGATCAAAGGAATTAGCCGTTGCAAGAAAATAACACTACCTGCAACATTGAATTATATAAAAACTTTGGGACATTGAAAATATAAGACCACATGCATAAAATCATGTTTATCTGTGCAAGGAATATGGAGATATTTGAAGTCAATCGTCGACCGTTTTTTTTTTAAACGCACTATAGCATGTCAGTATGAACGAAACTTAACAATACTGGAGGAAAATCAATAAAAGGTGTCAACGCAAATGTCTGGCTGTGTAGCGAACACAGAAAAGAGGTAAAAGTCAGTGAGTTTACATGCTCGTTGTACGCGGGTTGTAAGAAAGTGCTAAACAACAGTCATCTGGATAACATTTGCTGTTGTGCCCAAACTTGGGCCCTGGCCAAAAAATAAAAACAAACAACAAACAAACAATCAGCCAGAGCCAGCAGCTGAAATTTGAAGATATGTGCATAGAGACATGAAGAAGTAAGTCCAGCATTCTGGGAGGACGGAACTGTCGATTGCACCAAGTGGAGATACCCCTTATGGTGTCGCCTCATATTATCTGAAAAAAGGCTCTAACAACAAGTAGGTCAGAAAAGTAGACGTCATAAGCAAAAACCAGGCAAAAAACGGTTCATGACTCCATTATCACCATAGTCAGCTTTGATTGGGGAGGCACGTCAATGTGAGGAATCCTAAAATCTAAACCTAGACCACCCATGAAGGAATTCCCACTGTGTATTCTTGACGTCTGACAAAAAAAAAACCACACCAAAAAAAAAAAAAAAACACGCACACACACAATTAATCAATAAACCACAAAGAATAACGTAAATCAGATAATCCATAGAAGTGCACACATAATCACACAGAATAAATAAAATACTACTAAACAATGAATCGCAAAAAAAAATGGCTCTATTAATAAATTTTTTTTAAATTAACCATTTTACAAAGACATAATGTATCTAATACGAAATTCAAAAGAAGACAGTAAAGCAGCAAATAACACTTTACAATGGTAATATACAAATAAACATTATAAACACATAAGAAAATAACAAATAATCGTATTATGTGCCTTGTCAAATCATTTTGTCAACAACAACAACACCAACAACAGACAAAGACAAGTTTGAGCGTATCTTCAATATTGCTTATATAATGTCATCTGTGACGTTATTGGTCATTCCCCTATTCAAATTTTCTCTCTCTTCCACTATCTACTTATTTCTCATTTTCGGAGCACACAAATACGTGCCAAGTCACTTGTTTACACTTCTTCCTGTATTAATTCGTCATGTTTGTTTACCTGATCCTGTGTGACAGAACGGGAAGGCCCCTATCGATCTTTGTTTCACTATGGCATTATCAGTACATTTGTGGTACTGATTTTATTTTGTGCTTTCATTTTTAGCACATTTATTTCTTTCTTTTTTTGCTATGTGAAGCGGAGATTATCTTATTTCCTCCTTATGCCCTTCTCAGAGATATGTAGACATGTCTGATTGTTACCAATTTCTCCCTGCGTTGCAAGGAGTGGCAGCGACCTAATCATGTTGGTTATCGAGGGCGCAGCGATATCAGTATACAGATTAACACGTAAATCGTCCAGAGCAGAGCTTAATCATTGATAAGACGCGGGTACGCGCATCACCAAAGCTTGGAATACGGGGAGACAACTGATTGACAGACCCAGATAAGAGATTACTTTCTGATAAAAGTAATAATTGTTACATTGGGAACACGGTGTTATATGTGTTTACCGATATGTTCGTAACTCTGTACCCAAGGGCAAGCGGACGTGTACAACCCATTTTCAGAAAATTAATGTTTGCAATTTTGCATTAGCTGAGTCATGCAACATATTCAAATCAGATTGCTGATCCTATGAGGCGCACATAACAAATGCGTTGGAAGGCAGTGGATATAATCTGACCATTTTCTCAAGCTAATTCATTTCCGAAATCGCTCGCCAAGATACCAGACCTTGCTACACTGAAGACTTAGAATTCAGAATTCCTTTTTTAACGTACAGGACACCTTTTTTGGAGAATTTTGGACGGACTTTCATAGCACAGGATATCTCTTTCACATTAATGGGGAAACGGAAGGACCACACACGAAGTCAGAAAGGGAACGTATTAAATTAATGACTCCCCAGACGCGTGTAAGAGGCCGATTCAAGTCTCCTTTATTCATCTGAGCAACAAGTCTGTGAGTCAGGATTGGCTTATTGGTAGTACCAGCAGAAAGTACTATCTCTGGAACAAGAAGGGAACAGTGATCCAAGCTTTAAGACGAAGGACCCACGTGGTAGACTCTCTTTGACGTTTCTGGGAAACGAGCTACACCTGACAATCTTGATCAGGGACGAGCGTGAGCAGTGTGAAAAGAACCAACCAATAAGAAGGAGCTGAACCGTTTAGGCAGCTAAGTTCAAATATATGCAGCCACTTGAAATTCTTGTAACATTCCACAGTTCATAACGACCGTGATGATATCTTTTCTTGATCCATAACTTTCCAAATTATTTATCAACTGTTAAATGTGATTATTAAATTTTGTTATTTGTAATTATACAAATTTAACTTCGATTTAATTATTTTAAAATTACTGCTTGTTTGCCTCAGTCAATTTACTACACACACTCTAAACAGAGCTATACTACAGTAATATAATTCCACTGAGTAAATCAAGGGTCGGGGGCTTGAACGAGCAGAAATTAATAAGTGCTTAAATCCTTCACAAAAGCGTGGGCAGATTTACAGAGTTAACATTCGCAGCCAAGGCAGTATTTTTCACGCTTATTCTGAATATCTCGTGAAGACTCCCTGGGGATAGAAGCGTTTTCTTTCTTCTATTTACATCTCACCCAAGAGTAATCTTGTGGGAAGGTAGACACATTTGAAGCCCAAATTAGATACTCTTGAGTTTTGGCCACGGTTGGACCACAACTGCGAAGCAGAGGAGGCAATACCGTCACAATTGGGGTCTCGACTTGGGATTGAACGCGGTCGCACAAGCGTTATAAGTCACAGATGAGCGACTTGCATCGGGATTATAGAACTTTTCTAGTAATTCCCCTTGACGACTGACATAAATTTCAGATTTAATGAAAGAATAGAGTCAAGAGTGTGTTTAATTGTAAGATTGAGCATACACTGCATTCACAAATAACAGTATCAGAAAATGTATATAGAATAATTGAAAGAAACAAAATTTCATGTAAACTAAAGTTAAAGTTGAAGAAATAAGAAGTTCACTTGGTGCTGCTAATCTGTGTTGTATATTTGTGATTTTAGTAGTAGTAGCTGTTGTGCATTTTTATAGCTTTGTAAACAGATATTTTGCTCAGAACGGCAGAATCCCGAAACCTACACGCCTTTTACCTTAATCTAGGCCGCGAAGTACGTTTTTCAGCTAAAGAACGTTCTGATTTTGTGATTACTTCGGTGAAAGAACAGAAAGAAAATGATAGAGAGGAAAAAGTCAGGATAGAGGCAGAACAAGCCGCAATCCGTGAGGAGAAAGCAGCTGAGAAGGAAGAGAGATGGATGACCAGGAAGCACAAAAATGCCCAAACTGAGGAAAAGAAAAAACAAAGGGGTTTCGAAGCCAAAAGTGTGGAAAAGGAACGAGAGAGGTCATTCGCTAAGGAAAATGAACAGGCTGATAGAACAGAAAAGAAGGAACAGGACGACAGAGCCCACGCCATTAGACTGAAGGAATTAGAAATCAAACGAAGAAGAGTGAACTCTAGTTCTGACAATGGCGGTTCTGGCAGTTCTCAAAGTAGCAATGGAGGAAACACCACTCAAGTGGTGGTACCTTGTGTCATATCCTTCCACTTAGATGTTTACTCTGAGGCTTCAGAGGAAAAAGACATATATTTCTCTAGGTTTGAATCCTTAGCAGCTACATATGGCTTGGACAGAGAGAGATACAACATGACGCTTTCCCAGAGTCTGAAGGGATCTGCATATGATTTGTTTCGCAAGAGGCCCACGGAAGAACAGAACAACTACGACCTTTTGAAGGAGGCTCTGCTTCAGCGTGTTATGCTAAATGCAGAGACTTGTCGTGGTAAATTCCGTGAGGCGAAACGACAGATAGAGGAATCATATTTACAATTTGCTACACGACTAGAAACGTACTTGGAGAAGTGGGGATCTCTCAGCACCTTTGATGCATCTTTTGAAGGGTTGCAGAAGACGTTATTGTCGTGGAGAAGTTCAAAGACTTGCTTACGCCTGACATGAGACGGTTACTTGCGGAGCATGGGGCCAACACTTTTGAGCACGTGGTACCAGAGCGCCCAGTCGGAAGTGAATCCGTCTAAAAGGCGCCACAACGACAGTCACAGCAAACAAAAGGATCACCCAGATGTTAACTCAAAAAGTATTGACAACACAACACACAAAACAGCCCACCAACAACGCCAACAACCACAAGATCACCAGAGGAAGAAATAGAGCAATTCAGCCCAAGAAAGTGGAAGACGATATTGTAAATAGTGCAAAACTGACACGCATTTTACATCGGATTGTAAGAGGCCAAAATCCGGCCCTTATGGTGTCGTTAGCCTGATCAAGCGGCCGATAGGGAAACATGACCCCCTGGCATATGAACAAAATCCTAGTTACCCTTCTATAACTGAGCAAGTAATCGTTGGCAACTAAACCATACGGTGCTTGTATGATTCGGGCCTCAAATACTCGGTTCTAGGTCCCCCATCTTTTGTGAAGGCTCACCAACATACTGGTGAAACTGTAGAAATACAGCTGCCTCGGAAGAGTTTAAAGCCTATTGTTGGAGTCCGTTTATGGTAATGGTATTGATTTTATCACGCGAATGGTTGAATACGAACAAAATGTCAATAAACTTCTTCAAACGAACATTCCAACAGGTATCGTTGCATTGGGTGAACTGGGCGAGTATTGGCAGCACACAAGTCGGTGTTTACTGTACATGTATTTTATTGACGGGACACCAACGAAGTGGAACAAGACAATCATAGTTACAGATGTGAAGATCATACGTTAAAATGTTAATATCACTGTTAAAAGTTGTTGTAGAATCTCTAACAGTTAAGTTCTCTTATTCCAGTGACTAAGGATCACTTCCATTTCATATAACAGACCTGGTAATTAACGTCCATTGACCTTCTCCCAAGGACGTTTATTAAGGCAAACGGATTCATTCTCACGGAGCAATAATTTATATCATACTTGTAAGCATCCCAGACTTTGTTGTAAAATTCTTGGATAGCATATCCAATCCAAACAAAAGGCAGATATAACAATACAACCAAGTTAGTGTTTCATCTTGGCTAACCTCTCGGTATCCATACCACGACTTTGGCATAGGTAAAACGGCATATTAAACATGTGAAGCATATATCTATATTCATTAACTTGATTCCACATATGGATTCTCCCTCTACAAAAGATTCCAAAGGCTATCGACTCCGTGTGTCCAATTCTAGGAATGTCATCTCCGATGAATTCCCGCTAGACCATTAATAGGAGCGGCCTGATACTTTAATTTACATAATTAAAATTGCCATACGAAATGGGGCGACACTTACTTCAGACATCCACTATTGGCTTCGCCATGAAGACCAATAGATACGAATACAACTGCTGGCTTCTTCAAATCTGCCAGGAATCAAATAATAACACTGCGACATAAAATGTCGTCCGAGCTGCCCCTATCATGACGTCACAATCTACTCAACTAGGTTACACGTGCGTCCAAAGCAACTCACCCAGCATTGTGCACGTCAGTGCGTGAATCAATCGAACGCACAAACAATATAACTACATAAAACTGGTGCGTACATTTGGCAGGACCGAAGACTACCCCCTTAGGTAATAAATGTACGTAACAGCTCCCTTATTACCTCCCCTTAAAAAAATTAATCCCATTAATTTTTTTCGAACTAATTACTCGAGAGAGGTGAGTCAAAACTACAACAAGATTTATGACATGCATAAAATTATATCATATTAAGAAAAGAATATTGACTTGAAATTAATAGAACTAAATGACAGTATGCATTAAAGCACACATCCACCATCGACCTACTTTGGAACGATGTGGTAATATTCGAAGTAAAAAGAAGTTGAAAAAATGAAAATGAAAATGAAAAATCAACAAAAAAGATGATAATAAAATTCAACTAAGTTTTCAACAAAATTTGAAACATATGATTTCAAAAATGAAAATGAACAGCAACACTGATGATGATCAATGATAAAAGAATCAGTGAAACAGAAAATTTTGAAATACAATGTGCAAAAATGAAGCAATGTAAAATTAAACACTTTAAGAAGCAACGCACTTACTGATATCTAGCACTAGTAAGTTTGACTAGTTATCTAAAAGTAAAATCTCATGTAGTGGGATACGTGACTACACGTATTGCGAGACACTAATAAAGTTAGTAGATGTGTGATTTATAAACAATCAAATTGATTAAATTGAATTAATCTAATTCTAGTATTTAATTACACATAAATAAATAACTAGTAATTTATTCTAAGTAATTCTAATTTCAGTCATTGTGAATATTCGTTCAGAACTATTTAGAGTCAACAAGAATAGGTTCCTAATGTTCCATGCACGAAATAAGTTAACGAACACGATATGTAGTGTAATATGTTCCATAACACTAATGAATGTCTATTTGTCGTTTTTACCAATGTTTCCATACTAAAAAAAATGTTACTTTAATATCACTGTTCCCGTTCTAATAAAACGTTACTTCACAAGAAATAATGTTATAATCCATACGTAAGTATATTCTGAAAGTTATATATATACGAATACTGTAGAGCTACACAAAGTATTCACAGATGTACAATTAACGACACTGTACAAAGTTATTCATGTTTCGGTGAGGACGTGTCTCGATCCAAAAGTAGTTTAGTTTCACCAAGTTCACTAGGGCATCTTGAAAGACAGTCTGCAAATACATTCTGCACTCCAGGAATAGCACGTATCTCAAAGTGGAATGGCTGGAGAGCTATAGCGTAACGCGCTGACTTTGATGACTTAACGTTTCCAGTATTCAATGCCGTAAGAGCTTTCTGGTCAGACTCCACCACAAAGTGTGAGCCGAGCAGGTAACGTTCCAGTTTTGTGATTGACCATACAAGAGCAAGGAGCTCTTTATCGAGAACGGAGTACTTCATTTCACTCGTCGTAAGCTTTCTGGATACGTACATAACAGGAAATAAGGTACCTCCGTATTCTTGCATCAAAACTGCCGCGATAGCGTAGGAAGAAGCATCACTGCGAAGAACAAAGGTGAGATCTTTGTTAGGCAACCTTAAAAAAGGCTTATTTGAAAAAATTTGTTTTATATAGTCTAACGCCGTTTGGTGATCCTGCGACCACTTTATTACATTAGGTGTGCCTTTCTTCAGTAACGAAGAAAGAGGTGCAGTTATAGTAGACAAATGAGGGATGAATTTAGAATAGAACTGTATTAGTCCTAAGAGTGACCTCACTTGTTTTTTTGTCTTAGGTGCTGAGATGTTTAAAATTTTAGAGACGTTACTGTCTTCTGTATATATTAAACCGCGACCTATACGGTGACCAAGAAATGAGATGTCATGAAAACCGACAAAAGCCTTTGAAGGTTTTGCTGTTAAGTTGTAATCCCGTAAGGTAGAAAGTAAAGATTTTAAACCCTGAATATGTTCATCCCAAGAGTCACTGAAAAGACAGATGTCATCTATATAAGTAATGACATCGGGACGATGAGACAATATGCGGCGCATCATGCGTACAAAGGTAGCTGGCGCATTCATTAACCCGAATGGCATAAAATTATATTGAAAAAGACCCTTTGGCGTCGAGAAAGCGGTGAATGGCTTTGCTTTAGGGGTTAATGGCACTTGCCAATAACCCTTTGAAAGGTCAAATTTCGAAAAGAATGTGGCATGAGACAATTTCTCTAATAAGTCGTCTAAAAGAGGTAATGGTTCCGCATCGAATTTTGTAACTTTATTTAATTTCCTGTAATCTACGCAAAGACGTATATTGTTGTCCTTCTTCCGAATGATTACCATAGAAGAAGAATATGGTGATGAAGATGGTTCAATTATATTTAATTGAAGCATCTCATCCAATTCCCTATCAACCTTATCACGAAAGTGTAAAGGAATAGGATATGGGCGAACTCGAATAGGTGTATCGTCAGTCAGAATAATGTCATGTTGGATGACTGACGTATGACCTGGGATGTCAGTAAGGACATCCTCATACGTGTGTAGAATATTAGAGACTTGCTGACGTTGATCATCAGTAAGAGTAGATGAGATAGTAACATCATTCCATTTCTCAGTGGAATGGAGTGGTACAACTGGTATTGGTAGTTGTACATCATCAAAAGAAGATTCCTCTTCTTGGATGACTGACAAACTAGAATAGTGTTGAATAGGTGGTGTAGGATCGTCAGTTGCCTGAAACACTGACTGTAAGTAATCAGGACGTGAGTAATACTCCTTCAACATGTTAATGTGGAAGGTTTTATGTTTGCCATTAACATCAACGATGTAGTCGACATCGGATATTCTTGAGATGATCCTGAAAGGACCTCTCCAGGTAATTAAAAGACGATTGTTATGCGCAGGAAGTAATACAAAAGCTTCATCACCAGGTATGAGCTGGCGAAGACGTCTATATTTGTTTGCAGATAGACGAGCTTTTTCTTTGGCATGTTCGGATGATGCAGTAGCTAGTCTACAAGCATCTATGATTTTCTTTCTAAGAGAGATCACATACTCATAAGAGGATTGAGTTTCCTCTTCAATATTCTCATCCACCAATAAGTCGTGGATTAACGACATCGGACCGCGTGGTTGCATGCCAAAAACAAGCTGGAACGGAGAAAAACCCGTTGCTTGATTTTGTACCTCGCGATACGCAAAGAGACAAGCGGGTAGGACCCGATCCCAGTCTTGGGGATGGTCTTGAGTCATCTTACCCAACAACTGCTTGAGTGTCCTATTGAGACGCTCAATTAACCCATTTGACATCGGATGATAAATAGAACTAAGAGATCTATCTATACCTAATGTCTTCATCACTTGAGACATGGATTCAGAAATGAATTGAACCCCATGATCCGACAAGATTTTCCGTGGAAAACCAATGCGTGAGAAGATTAACATCAATGCCTCTGCTACACTGGCAGATGAAGTGTTCTTGAGAGGGATGGCCTCAGGCCAACGAGTGCACATATCAATGCACGTAAGAATATGCGTATGCCCTCTAGCAGATGGAAGCATTGGGCCAATAATGTCAATGGCCATTTTATCAAATGGTCTAATCGGGATGTCCGCAGCTTGAATAGGAGCCGCATGAAATGGACCCCGTACCTTAACTTCTTGACATATCAAACAGGACCGACAATAGAGAGTAACATCTCTATGGATGCCTGGCCAGTAGAATGCCGAAAGCACTCTGGATTTGGTACGCGAAAAACCCATATGGCCCGCACATTGCGAGTCATGAGCATGCCGTAATATCCGAGATCTCATACAGGATGGTACTAGAATTTGAGAACATATGGATGAATCCTTTTCCCGTATTATTCTAACCAAAATCCCATTTTTAAGTATAAAGTCATGTCTAGATTTTGCAAGTTTGTTGCTTGTATTCTTTTTGTTAACATACTGAAAGAATTTTTTTAATGAATTATCATTCTTTTGCAATGTTGCAAACAACTCCCGTGAAATAGGAGCATCATCATCACAAGTGGTATGAACTGTAGGTTCAATAGGTGTATCATGCGACATATTACTAGCTTGCGCTCTAGTCACTACTGCATTTGCAGTTTGAATATGTCGCTCTTCCCATTCAGCAATTTGCTGAGGTGTACACTCTTTAATACCATGTATGCGACCAAGAATCAAATCACAAATTGGATTTGGAAGAAGACATGCTTGGATCTGTCCTGAAAAAAATGGAGTATGAAGTGTTATAATGGCTGTGGGGAATGTTTCCACAGTTCCGCCAAACGTGACACATTTCACAACCCTGCCCGTCGCACAACTAGGGTCGATCAGCGATGTCCGGACGCCCACTGTCGTACAACCTGAGTCGAATAAAAGAGAGCATGAAATATTGTTAACAAATCCTCTGTTAAACTTAAGAGAGCCCTGTCCATGGTGTACTGACGCAGGAGTGGCCATGCAGACTGCAGGTAGACTAGGCAAGGTATGTCCGCAACGCAGCGTCGTGATCGCCTTAGGCTGGAAAAGAGTCGAGCATTCTGGGCAGTCTTTCACCTGGGAACAATCTAGAGAACAAGACATAGCATTGTGAGTTTCAGCTACTTTACCCTGTTCAGTGTTAGCCTGTGTATCATTAAAAGCAACATTAGAATGTCTAACTGTATTATTCGACGATCTATCTCGTCGGCGCGATCGATTGTGATTTTTGTCATTAAAATTGCCATAATTGTCGTTTCTGCTAGAGTTAAAATTTGGATTAGTCCGATAATTAGTAGAATGATCGTTATGATGTTGGTTAAATGGTTTATTTCCAAAAAATTGTCTGTTTTGCGGACCCTGAGACCTTGATCTCCAGTTTTGTTTATTATAATGTCCTTGATTATTTTTAAAATAATTGTTACCAAAATCTCGCGATCTGTGAGTTTGGTTCCAAGAAACATTAAATGGAGCAGATTGTTGAAATTGCTTCCCTTTGTAAAAGTTATCATTGGTGAAATTATGATTGTTTCCCTTATGGACATACCTATCAGCACTAAAAAAACGATTGCGTGAAAAATTGTTTTGTTGTGCTGCAAAAGCAACAGGCAATTCACTCTTAATCTGCGCGTTACTTAGATCCATGTTTGGGTGAGCAGTGCAAAAATTTTTTGCATGTTCTTCTAAGTTTTTCATTGATAAAGGTTTCCGTTCGTGTAAAAATGCGAGAAATGTAGGATTTACCGACGAAAGTACCTTATCGCGCATCAGTAAATCAAAGAGACCTTCATACGACTTTTCAATTTTGGATAATTCGATCCATCTTTCTAATGTTAGTCGTATCTGTGACAGAAAATCACTAAAATTTCTGCTAGATTGGGGTAGTAATGTGTGAAATCTCAAACGATATTCGTTTTCTGTCATTTGAAATTTTTGCAGAAGTGCTGCTCTAAGAGCATTGTAGTCATTTTTCTCACCAATGCTGGTGGTATGATAAACTGCTAATGCATCTCCTGTAAGTAATCTGGATAAATATGTACAGTATAGAGCTTTATCCACGTTATAAGACCCACAAGTGGCCTCAAACCTATCCAGGAAGAATATTACGTCATCAGACGGGGGATTAAATTTTGGCAATTTAAGGTGAATCTCCTTAAAATGATCCTGTCTGGATGAAGTGTGGCTTTCAAAAGTTCTCTGAGAATTAGATTCCTGAGTTAACCTAATTCTCTCATATTCTGACTCTGCTAATTTCAGTTCATGCTGTCGTTTTCTTTCATTCTCTTCCATCTCAAGCTGAAGTCGTTTTGTGTTTTGTTCAGCTATTAATCTCCTTTCTTCTATTTCTTTTTGTTTCTGTTCCATTTCTTTTTCAGCTATTATTCTTTTTTCTTCCATTTCTTTTCTAAGTCTTTCTTCAGACTCCTTTTGCTTCTGTTCTGCTTCTCGCTGAAATCGTTTCTCTTCTAATTCAGCGGCCAATCTCATTTTTTTCTCCTCTTCCTCAGCTATAAATTTCCTCTTCTTTTCATCCTCCTCAGCAGTTAATCTCATTTTTTTCTCATTCACCTCCGCCTCAAATCTTCTCCTCTTTTTATCTTCCTCAGCACGTTTCTCTTCCAGTTCGGCGGTTAATCTCATTTTTTTCTCATTCTCCTCCGCCTCAATTCGTTTTTGATCTGCCTCAAATTTCAAATTTTCCAAACGTAAAGTTTCCAATCTTCTCTGATCAGCTTCTATTTCTTGAGCTTTCTTATATTCTGACAGTGCAAATGCTTTAGCTTCATCAGGAGCCATCTGAAGAGCTTTTGCTTGCTTAATGAAATAGTCTAAGGTAGCCATTTCAATATTATTATGTAATAATACTACTTAAAAGTGTTACTACAACTAGTGGTCCTCGTTCCTGTCCTTAGAACGGTATAATGTTATCATATAATTATTAAATATGTTATTAATCAATAAATTTATGTAATCAAATGTCATGAAATGAACAACGAGAAAGACAATAGAAACATAACCGACAAGACATGATAAAATGGACGGGTGAACACAATCGTAGAAATCAAAAAAAATAAAATGTATAACTAAAATAGAATATCGTAAAAATATACGACGATAACTACGATCAGATAGTTAACAAGACAATAGACAACACAGTGTAAAAACAATGGTTTTGTAAAAAACTAAACGACAGGAAAGGTGAGATGGACAATAATCACAAACAAAATACATCATGAAAATAAGGTACGATTAAAAAAGAACTATGAGAACAACAAGTAAAACTTGACGAAACAGCTAGAACAGATAGGTGTTACAGACCACCAAACACAGTGGACCTAGAATCCTTCTACGCTCACGCGTAGGAACATTCCACTGCGGGAAGTCTGCAAAATAATGTCCTACAGAACGTCTGACGAAGAGCCCGAATTGACTTCGAGATGGATCTCGTTCGTCAGATCTACCTCCCAACCTCCCGCAAAGAATACACAACACATAACAAATAATATAGAAAATATAGATATGAACATTAAAGGCACAGCTAAATGTAATAAAGTGTATAACGACAACACGCTATACTCATCTCGCGTGCCGGAAAGAACAACCAATGTGCCTCGTCCCCGTGTATGTACTGGAGGAATAAAATACTTCGTTCTGCTTTTTCAACACAAGCTCGCACGTAATGAGGAATAGGTGATCCCAAGTGCAGTTAGTCACCGTACAACTGGACCTGGAGGTTGATTGATGACCTTGAGGTAACGGTTAGTTGATTCTGATTCATTTTTACAATGTTCCAAATTTAAGATGATTTCACCTTGAAAGAACAAATCCCATCTTCAAACGATTCCTTGGCTTGCGTTCGTTCCTTTGAAATAATTATTTTCAAACCACGCTGGCACACCATTTTCTGTTGGAGTCCGTTTATGGTAATGGTATTGATTTTATCACGCGAATGGTTGAATACGAACAAAATGTCAATAAACTTCTTCAAACGAACATTCCAACAGGTATCGTTGCATTGGGTGAACTGGGCGAGTATTGGCAGCACACAAGTCGGTGTTTACTGTACATGTATTTTATTGACGGGACACCAACGAAGTGGAACAAGACAATCATAGTTACAGATGTGAAGATCATACGTTAAAATGTTAATATCACTGTTAAAAGTTGTTGTAGAATCTCTAACAGTTAAGTTCTCTTATTCCAGTGACTAAGGATCACTTCCATTTCATATAACAGACCTGGTAATTAACGTCCATTGACCTTCTCCCAAGGACGTTTATTAAGGCAAACGGATTCATTCTCACGGAGCAATAATTTATATCATACTTGTAAGCATCCCAGACTTTGTTGTAAAATTCTTGGATAGCATATCCAATCCAAACAAAAGGCAGATATAACAATACAACCAAGTTAGTGTTTCATCTTGGCTAACCTCTCGGTATCCATACCACGACTTTGGCATAGGTAAAACGGCATATTAAACATGTGAAGCATATATCTATATTCATTAACTTGATTCCACATATGGATTCTCCCTCTACAAAAGATTCCAAAGGCTATCGACTCCGTGTGTCCAATTCTAGGAATGTCATCTCCGATGAATTCCCGCTAGACCATTAATAGGAGCGGCCTGATACTTTAATTTACATAATTAAAATTGCCATACGAAATGGGGCGACACTTACTTCAGACATCCACTATTGGCTTCGCCATGAAGACCAATAGATACGAATACAACTGCTGGCTTCTTCAAATCTGCCAGGAATCAAATAATAACACTGCGACATAAAATGTCGTCCGAGCTGCCCCTATCATGACGTCACAATCTACTCAACTAGGTTACACGTGCGTCCAAAGCAACTCACCCAGCATTGTGCACGTCAGTGCGTGAATCAATCGAACGCACAAACAATATAACTACATAAAACTGGTGCGTACATTTGGCAGGACCGAAGACTACCCCCTTAGGTAATAAATGTACGTAACACCTATGCTTCTTCCGGTTGCAGAAATTGATGTTTTAACCCGATATTTACGTGGCAAAATCAATGCCGCAGTTGTAGACGATTTAGTCTATCTTCTGATTTTAGGGAGGACATATGTGTTTCTTCGAGATCTCTCAAGTGACATTAAGCAGACACAAAAGAGAGATAACATAGGACACGCCTCAGCAGCCTCTGAGTTATCATCTTTACACAGCTTGAATATTTCAGAGCTGAAGCAGGCACAAAGGGTAGATCAAACCCTCAAGCCTTGCTTTTCTAAGTTGTATGGACATTACTCCCATAAATCACAGGGAGCAAATTACAGGGAGAAAGGTTTGGTGTATAGATGGGTGGGGCATTAGAGACAGCTAGTTGTCCCATTACCCTATTGTACCCGCCTAATGCAGGACATCCACTTAACCAAGCCCTGTCCCATTAAAGGTTCATATGCCTTGGTAAAACAAGTCTCCTTGAATTACTTCTGGCCAGGTTTGCGAATTGATGTTCGACTCCTTATGCGAGATTTCTCTGTTCGCCATCACCTAGACAACCAGAAGGACGACCTTCGAAGACAGAGTCTGTGCAGAGTATCCTACACTCAATATTGGATAACTCGTCCCACAACTCGAAATTTCTGTGTAGTAATGCAGAGTTACGGCAAGCGCAGATGGAAGACATTACCCTAGCGCCGTACTCTGAAAAGAGTCAGATCAAGATAAACCATGCTTCAGCTGGAACTTTCCACAACGAGGATGGGATTATTTTTCGACGGACAAGGCAAGAGAAGCAACTTGTGGTACCTCTCCTCTTACGACCCGCGATCATGAAAGAATCTCATGTATCATCATTAGGAGAACATGTTTTAGAAGGAAATACTATGAGTAACCTTAAGGAGCTTTACTTTTGACCTAGACGGTGGGCAGATGTGCGTGAGTGCATTGAAAACTGCACACACTGCAAAGCAAAACTCTCAGTCACTCGCCACCGAGATAACAGAAGAGAGGACAACTCTACGAGAGAGAACGAACGAACGAACGAACTTTATTTTCAAAGGGTTGAGAATTGGGCACGCAGGCCCGTCTGACATTCTGCCCTTCCTTTCTCTCACCTTAGAGAGAGAGAGAGAGAGAGAGAGAGAGAGAGAGAGAGAATCCAGTAGACAGTAGAACCCATCGAGAAGTGACCGCCCCATGGCTAGATATTCTACAAATCTCTTAGGACAGGGGGTATGTGACAGATCGAGGCGGTCCCTATCGATCGTTGTTTCACTCCAGCCGAATCGGTACAGTTGTGGTACTGATTTGATTGTATGCTTTCATTTGTTGCACTTTTGTTTCTTTCTTTTTCTCCTATGTGTAGCAGAAATTATGTATTTTCCTCCTTACACCCTTCTCAGGTATAAGTAGTCATGTCTGGTTGTTTCCCATTTCTCCCTGCGTTGAAGGAGTGGCAGCGACCTAATTATGTTAGCTATCGGGGGCGCAGCGATATCTGTATACAGATTAACACGTAAATCGCCTCAGCGCAGTGCTTAATCACTGATAAGACGCGAGTACGCGCATCAACAAAGCTTGGAATATGGGGAAACAACTGATGGACAGACCCAGATAAGAGATTACTTTCCAGTAAAGGTAATGATTAATACATTGAGAACACGGTGTTATATGAGTTTACCGACATGTTCGTAAGTTTGTACCCATGGGCAATCGGATGTGAACAACCCATTTTCAGAAAATAAAAATTTTTAAATTTGAGTCATGCAACATATTTAAATCAGATTGGCTGATCCTTTGAGACGCGAATAACAAATGCGTGGTACGGCAGTGGATATAATCTGACCATTTTCTCAAGCTAATTCACTTGCGAAATCGCTCGCCAAGATACCAGACCTTGCTATACGGAAGAATTAGAATTCAGAATTCCTTCTTTAACGTACAGGACACCTTTTTTGGAGAATTTTGGACGGACTTTCATAGCGCAGGAAATCTATTTCATATTAAAAAAGGAAACCGGGACTGACGAAACTGAAGGATCACACACGAAGTCAGAGAGGGAACGTATTAAATTAACGACACCCCAGACGCGTGGAAGAGGCCGATTGAAGCCTCTTTTATTCATCTGAGCAAAAAGTCTGTGAGCCAGGATTGGCTTATTGGTGGTACCAGCAGAACGTACTATCTCTGGAACACGATGGGAACAGTGGCTTAAGCTTTAAGACGAAGGTCCCATGTGGTAGACTCTCCTTGACATTTCTGTGAAACGAGCTACACCTGACAATCTTGACCTGGGACGAGGGTGAGCAGTGTGAAAAGAACCAACCCATAAGCAGGAGCAGAACCGTCATTGGCAGCTAAGTTCAAATATATGCTGCCACTTGAACATCCAAAACGACCGTAATGATAACTTTATTTGATCCATATTTATTCAAATTATTTTTCAACTGTTAAAACTTAAGTGATTATTACATTTTGTTATTAGTAATTATAAAATTTAACTTCAATTTAATCATTTTAAAGTTACTGCATGTTTGTGTCAGTCAGTTTACCACACATACACTAAACATAGCTAAACTTGACTAATAGAATTCCATTGAGTAAATCAAAGGTGGGAGATTGCTCTAGCTGAAATTAATAAGTGCTTAAATCCTTCACAAAAGCGTCGGCAGAATTACAGAGTTAACATACTCAGGCAAACCAGTATTGTTCTCGCTTATTCTGAATATCTTGTGAATACTCCCTGGAGATAGAAGCTTTTTTTTTTTTTCTTTTAAATACATCTCTGCCAAGAGTAATCTTGTGTAAAGATAGACTCCATTGAAGCCCATATTAGATACTCTTGAGTTTTGGCCACTGTTGGACCATTACTGCAAAGCAGGGAAGGCAATACCGTCACATCATCCCTGCTGAGAGAGTAGACAGGTGATGTAATATTGACCGACAGTCATAATGGTAAAATTTTCGTGTAACAGACATTGGGTCAACGGATTACAAAGAAGAACGCCCCGCGAGCTTGGTATTCGCTGATATAGCTACTGTATTTCCTAATTTCTCTTGTGGAGAGAACATAACCCAGATTGTCAATCGATAAATGTTTGTTTGCACGGGTACAGTGCAGTAAATTATCCAGGTGGTCACTTATTACAAACAAGCACCTAAAAGTCGGAATGTTGTAATACGTTTCTGGGAAGAAGTTATTTATGATAATGTAGGAAGTCGTGAGTGTAAAAAGTACCGATAATCGACGGTAATAACAATTCATTAATTGAAAAGTGACTTTTTAGAAATATCGTGCAGAATTTCTCAAAGAGGAAATTGTTGGGATAAACCCCATCATTACAAGCACGATTGCATATAATTGGCTGGTCAGTTCTAGATGTTATAAACCACACTTCTGATTGGAGCCCAGTAAGATAGTAACGTCCATTATACGAAATTTGCAATATACGCTGACACTGTCGCCGGATTAGAGCACTGAGAAATTCACCTAGTCAAAAAGACAGCCAGCTAGCCAGAGTAAAGAATAGGATCATAATTTTATTTATCGTCCCGAACCTTCTTTGAGCATATTGTGGACTTATATTTCAGACAAAAATCTACCTACATTAACATGTAAAGCCAGAATCCTAAGAATCTGAACACAAAGTCAGAGCGGGAGCCTAGTGTAAAGTAATACCCCAGACCGCGTGTAAGAGGCATCTTAAACAAAGTTGCCTTAACTATTTCTCTGAGACAGGAGTCAATAGTCCCAAAGAGATTTTATAATTCTATATTTTGCACTTATTAGCATGTGACAATTGCTAGTTGATGTCCAAGTCAAATGAGGCTGACAACCTCAGCATGTAGAATGATGGTTTCATGAACCACCACTGCAAGAGCTGGTGACTGCTGTATGTGGGTTTCTCACAAAGAACCAACAGCAGAGGTAGTCCCAAGATCCATATAGAGCAGGGAGTGGATGATGATAGAACTGATGTACATACTTTTTATAGTATTCACCTTTTCAACTAGTGCAAATGTAAAGATATTCAATATAAATATAATGAATGTCTTTCGCTCACTGGGATTAATAGTAATGCTCAGAGAGGGTAAAGTTCTGAGATAGATGGGATGGTGGAATGAAAATCGGGGGCAAATGACTGTGTGTCAGGAAACCCAATACTCATGAGAGTATTTGTTTCTCTTCTTTTATGATACTAGTCGGTGGTGAAAGTTGAGGTTGCTATAACTGGAACAAAGTGTGTAGCCAGCTGTCAAGTGGCCTGCTGTCAACGCTAGACACCATCATCAGACCGGTCTTGAAGACGCTGGACCAGCTTCGTGATTACTCCCTGATATTTCGTGGAACGTTCGTTTCACAACAAGTTCTTGTCGGATCTATAAACCACCACAGGTGCCACGCCGAACACTTCTCGGGTCACAGAATCTGTTTGGAGAATAGTTAACTGGCGGGAAAGGATCTTTTTGACTTCAGTGCTGTAATTGGGATATGCCACAATTAATTTGACTCCATCAGAAGTAGATTTATGGTGGGACAGAGCTGTGGAAATAATATTTTACTGAATTTAATCATTGGGGGCTCATCAAACGAGCTAAATTCTTTCTCCTGAAAAAATTTATTATAGTATCGAGAATATCAGACTAGACTATTGAAGCATCATTCTACAATTCAAATCTCTGCCAAGAGATTACTATCTTGAACAAAGGGTAGATACCTTTGAAGTCCCTCAGTAGATACTCCCTGTTCACAAAGTTCCGGGACTCATTTTTTTTAAATTGAATAAGTAGACTTACATACTAGTTGGTTCTATCTCCTTCAAAGTAGTTCCCTTGTGAGTGTACACATTTATTCCAACGTTCCTGCCAATGAAGGAAGCACATATGGTAGTCACTTTGCGGAATAGCCCTCATTTGTCACGTCGCGTTGGCTTGAATCTGCTCAATGTCATCGAATCTACGACCTTTCATTGTTTTCTTAAGTTGCGGAACAAGAAAAAGTCACACGGAGCAAGATCGGGTGAGTATGGAGGAAGCGGGAGCTATGGAATGTTGTGTTTCGTCAAAAATGCGTTTGTGGTGACAGACGTGTGTGCAGATACATTGTCATGATGAACAAGCCAATTCCTGTGCGCCACTTCTCAGGGCGATGTCTGCGCTGTTTTGTAAAATTCAACACTGACACTCTGTCCAATAGGGACGTGTTCATGATGCACAAGGCCATCAATGTCGAAAAACGCTATTAACATGGTCTTGACATTGGACTTGACCTGTCGTGCTTTCTTCGGCCGAGAAGATTAATGCGTTCGCCACTGGGATGACGTGTTGCTTTGTTTCCGGGTCATATCCGTACACCCAGCTTTCATCACCAGTTATTATCGAGGACATGAAATTTGTGTCGTTTTTTGCTATCTCAAGGAGGTCAGTGCAAATGGGCAACTAATCGTCCTTCTGGTCCTCAGTCAGATGGCGTGGCACGAGTTTCGCTGACACCCGTCTGTGGTGAAGTGGGATGTTATAAATACTTATAGGGAACTTAGTGTACTGACTGAGATCAGCTGTGAAGGTATCTATATCTATTAAGAGTAGTGTATTATAGATAACCTTACTTGCTACCACATATCTATATATCTCAGTCAGAATTATTCTGGAATAGTGTGATGCTACGTTATGTGTCTAGGGTATGAGTATGGTGAAGTGTAAGTCACAACAACAGACAGATAAACAATTTAATTTAATCCACTACTCTTAACAACACTGTGACACTCACATACATATAACACTCTATGAGAATATCTTAAAGAAGTCACTCGTAACTTTTCAATTAACAATATGTATTCATTACTGTCATAAATGTGTATGTGTGTCCTGATTCAAAGACAAAGGAACCAGGAATCACAATCAATGTTAATTACAAGTTATGTACAGAATGTATTAATATGAATCTGGTAGTGACATATATTATTAAAAATATCCTATGTGTGTCAGTTGTGTAGTAGTAGTATGAGGTAATACTGGTTTTGTTTTGTTCAAGCTCTGTTGGTATTTGTCATCATGACTTCAATAGTTTGTCTTAAGGAAACTAGTATTGGAGATGTTCTCAGTTCCTGATATTAAGACAATTAATTTCCCCTCTTAATATTATTTTTACAAAGTCATTTCAAGATGAGGGGACATAATGTTGAGCTCAGCTGGCCAATTCGCTTATCTGGCGTGATGGCGGCAGGAAAGGACTCCTCTGCTCGAATTCTCCTCTGGGCTCTGGAGACACCTCACTGATAGCTAAAAGGACCAAGGAGTATGCTGTCCGACACTGGATTCAGCAAAGCTCTGACCAGGTGCTGCTCAGTACCATCAAGACCACGGTCCCTGAAATCAAGAAGGATGTACCTTCTACTTCATAACTAACTTAAACTCTCTTGTTACACTGATCACAACACAGCACAAACATTGAGTTCAGAGCGTTAGGCCAACTGTCAGCTTCATTTGAAATACTTTATTCCAGTATTACCCTTCTTAATGGTTACTACGCCTCTGCAATTCCAGCATTATTTCTTTCTAGTCAATCATCCAGGTGTCAGTGTACTGTTTGGCCATTCCATGCCGTTTTACTTTTCTCCGACACCCTCTGTTCAGGCTGGAGCATTTTAGGCTTTACCTCACGTTTGCCACTGAACTACACATATATATATACAGGCATAAATCAACAATTCACATTCAATTTTCATTAAAAGATATTGAATGGTTCAAGCTTACCACAATTCATACGAATAAACACAGATACGTTGATTAGCAATGAATTCTGGCACAAACTGGCACAAATTCCCATCTGCTTATCTTCCAGGCTTTTATTTAGCAAAATATAAGCTGGCTTCAACGCACTGATGCTTTATCAAGCTTATTTAAACAAGTGGTTTCGAACTAACGCTCCCAAGTGTGTATATCAGCGAGTCTGACCAATGAGCCCCGTTTCGACAAGTGTTTGAAAAAATGTTACCTTTCCCCGTCTCCCCTAACAACCAAGATAGTATTTATAGCCCGACCAATCGTGGTTAGGCTTTCATTTGTTGCGCTCCAATCAATTTGGAGTTTACATGGTAGGCTATTTCTGTAACGTAAATTTTTTTCAAACACGTTAAAAAAAAATCTTATGAGCAGAAATGATTTTATGCTGTCAGGCATCCCCAATATTTTATTTTGGTTATAATTTATTAATTCCTGGACTATTTGCGTAACGTTTTACATATTATTTGTCAGCAAGCCCTAAGGAACCCAAAAATACAAATTTAAAGGAGCTACGTGGCTGCGTTCAAAATATGTATTTTCTACCTCCTGTTTCGAAGATGTGCTGTCTGGGTACTGTTATGTTTTCAACCGTAAACCCATCTATTGTTATCTTTCCTAATAAGAGTTTTTTATGATTTATAAACCTAACTCTGGGAAAGGGTAGTGTATTTTATCACTGTCCGTCTGAAAAAAATTTAGTGCATGTAGACTTACACGCGTGATGGCAGCATTTGTGTATCGCGCGACGCGTGTTGCATGCGTTCCTGATTTTCAGCCCTCCCCTCTCTCTTTATCCTTTTGTCCATCTGTTCGTTCGTTTTGGTAACGTAATATAATTAATGTTAGGATTAATTTAGGTCATTACGCAGTCTCTCAATGTTTTTCCAAGAAATACAGCACACGTTTCATTGAAGAAAGCGGGTAATAATACAGTAAGCTTTTATATCAACGTGAAAGCGTTACAATTTGCAGACGAAGCAGAAAACAAGGGGGATTTCGAGTACATTCTTTGTGACAGCACTGTTATTTACCATTCTTCTTCCTTTATTAATTTTATTTGTTAGGCTTCATATTTACCTAATAATTTATATATGTGGATTAGAATATTCCATGACACCTCCCCTCTTAAAACAGACATTATATGTCAGTCCTTTATTCTATATACACATAGAGAAATTTATTATTATTTCTGGGGTTTACGGTGATTCTCATCACACGGATGGCGGCTTAAAAAATCCGCTCCCAGATTGGTTTTTCCAGATATATACTCAATGCTAAAATTATATGGAGCCAGAAGCAAAGACCATCGGAGTAACCTAGAGTTCTCATGCTTAGCCTGTGCTAAAAACGATAAAGGTTTGTGGTCTGTTTGCAACTTAAATGCCTTCCCATATAGATAAATATTGAATTTCTTTATTGCCCATATTACTGCAAGACATTCTTTTTCGCTAGTTGAGTAGTTGATTTCAGCTTTATTCAACTTTCTGCTAGCATATGCCACTGGGCTTAATTCCCCATCCAATGCATCTGATTTCTGTAGTAGAGTTGCACCTAACCCAATATTACTTGCATCCGTCCTTACTATGAATTCTTGACTTAAGTCAGGTAATTTCAAAATGGGTTTACTTGTGAGCTTTTCCTTCAATTCTTGGTAAGTCATTTCACATTGTGGTGTCCATGTAATGCGATCTGGATGTCCTTTACGTGTCAATTCAGTTAAAGGTGCACATATGGAATTAAAGTTTTTGATATACTTCTGGTAGAAACCACATAATGAGACAAAGGATCTCACGTCCTTCTTGGTTTGTGGTCTCGGGGCTTTCTGTAGTTTCTCTAAATTCTTTGGGTCAGGGGTCATGTTTCCCTGATAAACTGTGTGTCCCAAAAATTCCAATTCTTTACATCCAACGCAACATTTGGTTGGTCGGGCTGTTAAATTTGCCTCCCTAAGTCGATCAAACAGCATGTTCAGAGAGTCAATGTGTTCCTCAAATGTTTCTGTTGCTATAAGGATATCATCCATAAAATTTGTTATACAGGGATTATTCAGAGGATCCAATAATTTTCTCATCATTCTAGAGAAGACACTAGGCGCATTCTTCAATCCAAATGGCAATCTATTAAACTCATAGTGTCCTTCTGAGGTACTAAAAGCTAGGTATGGTCTAACCTCAGGCTTTACTGGAATCTGATAGTATCCTTTACTCAGATCCACTTTTGAGAAATATTTAGCTTTATTTAGTCTGGCAAACAGCTGATTTGTATCCGGCAATGGATCCACCTGTCCTTCTGTAATAGCATTCAGTCTCCTGTAATCTATACAGAGTCTATGTTCTCCAGAGGGCTTCCTTAAGAGTACAACACCGGAACTATACGAAGACTCACTGTGCGAAATAATTCCTTCCTTCAATAGATAGTCTATCTCTTCCTTCAAAGCTTTCTCCTTAGCAAACGGAATCGAATATGGTTTCATACAGACAGGTGTGGAGTCTATTAGTTTCATATCATATTCCAATAGGTTTGTATGCCCTGGTCGGTCTGTTAACACCTCTGCATGATTATTTAGAACCTGTTGCACTCTCTCTTTCTGAGTTTTCGTTAAATGTGTACTGATTTTCACCTGTGCTGCTGTCTCACAGGGGTGTAATGGATATTCAAATGATGAAAGTGGTTCCTTTTTCATCTCCATGGCGATGGACAAGGTCAACAAGTGTGTCTCTTCCTGATGTTCTCTTTCCAAATATTTCTTCAGGAGATTCACATGATAGATTTTTTCTTTCCCCTTCTTATCTATCTTATAATTTGTTCTAGACACCTTCTCTAGAACTGTATATGGACCCTGCCATCCAATTTGTAACTTATTCTGACTCCCAGGCAAAAGAAGCAGTACTTTCTCTCCCACAGCCAAATTTCTGTCTTTCGCCTTCCTGTTATAATAGGCAGCATGTTTCTTCCTGGCTTGTTTCAAATTTTCATTGGCAAGTTTCCAGCCAGTTTTTCAACCGAGTGGTCAGCTCATTCACATATTGGTATGAAGATGTAATGTTTTCCTCTGCCTTTTCATCAGTCCACGTTCTTAACAAAGCTACATATGGACCTTTAATTGTGTGGACCTATTTGTCCATGCACCGGTATGGTCTCTTCCACTCGAAGCTTTATAGTGATGATTTTTCCTCCCAGAATTATCATTCACAAAACGACCGCTACCAATTTTTCTTTTGGGGCTTTCTCCCCTCTTAAAATTCTTGATGAGAGATTTCCTCTCTACATCCTCTTCCTCCAGTTTGTTTAAGTCCGATTGAGGGATTTTCGGCTTATCCTGGGGTAAGACATCTTTTTGCACTCTCCGCATAGTGGCCATTGTAAAACAGTTAAGTGAAGCTTGTCCGTGAAAAGGGGCTTCCCATTCCATTTGGTCCACTTTATCAAATCTATTTCTCTTTTTATTATCAGGCCTAATTTTGCCCCGTGGCGTGTCCAGGTCCTGATCCATGTTCCCACTTGTGGGTGTTCCCTCATGTGCTATGCTACACCTTTCTACAAAATTCTCAATGTCCCATCTTGCTTTGGGCCAATAATAATTGTGAGCCACCTTTTGAATGATGGTACCTATTTTCTCATGGTCCCCATCTGGTTTCACATGTAGGCTCCTTATTAATTCTGTCCTATATCTTTTAGGAAGAACCAGCTGTCCCTGACCTTTGGATCTAGCTCCAGTCTTCCTATACATCAACTTGTTTTTCATGTAAAAATCTCCCTTGCCTGGAGTTGTATGACAAGTTGACAATTTTCTGAAACAAGGCTTGAGTGTTTTATCCCCAGCCTGTGCCTTCCTCATCTCTTCTGGAGTGGTATCTAACATAATATCCTCCTCCTGTCTTGAGGTCGACCTGACCTGAAGGGTTGCCATATACACAGGTTTCCTTCTGCAACGGTCAGTGTCATGATTGTCCATCTGACAATTTTTACACCACCTTTTTCCTTGGTTGAAAGATTTTCTTTCATCATATTTCCTTTCATCGAATTGTGGGAATTTATTTTTATTTTCATACCGTGGCCTATCAAATTGGTGCTTACCTTTATTTTGATCCTTAGGATCAAATTTATTAAAGTTCTGTGGTGCCCTAAAGTTATCCACCTGTTTCTTTTTATTACCTGTTACCTCTGCTTGAGCTGCTTGATACCTTTCAGCAACATTTAGCAACTCACCCAGCCTCTCTGCACCTTGTTCCATGAGAAACTTTCTCAGGTCTGGAGCCATGGACTCTCTTAATTGCTCTATAAGGACCATTTCCTTAAGATCTTGGGTTTTCCCCAGAGAAGTCCATTTCTCCAAGTATGTCTCTATTCGTGCAGAGAACTGGTGATAGGTTTCACCTGACAGTAGTTTAGCATTCCTAAATTTTTTCCTATAAAATTCTGCATTCTTTTCATACCTTAACAAAAGAGACTGCTTTAGCATGTCATAATTTTCCTGATCACCTCTGCTCATTTTTGCAAAAACTTCATAAGCTGCCCCACGAAGTCCCTGAGATAACTTTAAGCTCCACCTTTCTCTCTCTAACCCATACGTGGTAGCTAATAGTTCATACCTATTTATATAGCTCTCAATATCATCGTCTTTCTCAACAAAATGATCTAAATGAAAATTCATAGCTGAGGTTGAGGCTCCTTGAGTAACCGTAGCATCAGAGGCAAAGGGACTGGCACCATTTTCAGGAGCATGGCCTTGAAACTCAAACTCCCTTAGTCGTAACTCATGTTCCCTTTGTAATCTTTTATCTTCTGCTTCCCTTTCTGCAGCTAATTTCCTCTCTTCTGCAGCTAATTTCTTCTCTTCCCTTTCTGCAGCTAATCTTTTGTCTTCCCTTTCTGCAGCCAATCTTCTGTCTTCTCTTTCTGCCTCCAATTTCTTAGCCTCAGCCTCAATCTGCAACCTCTTAGTCTCAGCCTCAGCTTCAATCTGCAACCTCTTAGTCTCAGCCTCAGCTTCAAATTGTAACTTCTTAATTTCCCTGTCAGCCTCTAACTTTCTTTCGGCTTCAAACCTTCTTTCTTCGCGTTCAATAAATTTGTCACATTCCGTAGTAACATAGGCAACCATAACTTGCCCATCTAATCCTAACTCTTTTGCAGTCTGAACCGCAGCAGATCGAAATTTGGCCAGGTCCGCCATTGTCTATCAGGTAACTTTATATAATGTCTAACCAACAATTCAATCTCTAATGGACAACACAGGCACCGTGAGCTCAACCTTATTTAATTCCACCCAAGGATACCTTTTAATTCTTATATTCCCTGAAGTGAATTACCCCCAATATTTTTAATAGTTAAAGATTCAAAATCCCAAGAGCGAGACCCCAATATATGTGGTGAAGTGGGATGTTATAAATATTTATAGGGAACTTAGTGTACTGACTGAGATCAGCTGTGAAGGTATCTATATCTATTAAGAGTAGTGTATTATAGATAACCTTACTTGCTACCACATATCTATATATCTCAGTCAGAATTATTCTGGAATAGTGTGATGCTACGTTATGTGTCTAGGGTATGAGTATGGTGAAGTGTAAGTCACAACAACAGACAGATAAACAATTTAATTTAATCCACTACTCTTAACAACACTGTGACACTCACATACATATAACACTCTATGAGAATATCTTAAAGAAGTCACTCGTAACTTTTCAAATAACAATATGTATTCATTACTGGCATGAATGAATATGTGTCCTGATTCAACTACAAGGGAACCAGGAATCACAATCAATTTAAATTACAAGTTATGTACAGAATGTATTTAATATGAATATTGAAGTGACATATATTATTACAAATGTTCTATGTGTGTCAGTTGTGTAGTAGTAATATGAGGTAATACTGGTTTTGTTTTGTTCAAGCTCTGTTGGTATTTGTCATCATGACTTCAATAGTTTGTCTTTAGGGACTAGTATTGGAGATGTTCTCAGTTCCTGATATTAAGACAATTAATTTCCCCTCTTAAGGTTATTTTTACAAAGTCATTTCAAGATGAGGGGACATAATGTTGAGCTCAGCTGGCCAATTCGCTTATCTGGCGTGATGGCGGCAGGAAAGGACTCCTCTGCTCGAATTCTCCTCTGGGCTCAGGAGACACCTCACTGATAGCTAAAAAGACCAAGGAGTATGCTGTCCGACTCTGGATTCAGCAAAGCTCTGACCAGGTGCTGCTCACTACCATCAAGACCACGGTCCCTGAAATCAAGAAGGATGTACCTTCTACTTCATAACTAACTTAAACTCTCTTGTTACACTGATCACAACACAGCACAAACATTGAGTTCAGAGCATTAGGCCAACTGTCAGCTTCATTTGAAATACTTTATTCCAGTATTACCCTTCTTAATGGTTACTACGCCTCTGCAATTCCAGCATTATTTCTTTCTATTCAATCATCCAGGTGTCAGTGTACTGTTTGGCCATTCCATGCCGTTTTACTTTTCTCCGACACCCTCTGTTCAGGCTGGAGCATTACAGGCTTTACCTCACGTTTGCCACTGAACTACACATATATATATACAGGCATAAATCAACAATTCACATTCAATTTTCATTAAAAGATATTGAATGGTTCAAGCTTACCACAATTCATACGAATAAACACAGATACGTTGATTAGCAATGAATTCTGGCACAAACTGGCACAAATTCCCATCTGCTTATCTTCCAGGCTTTTATTGAGCAAAATATAAGCTGGCTTCAACGCACTGATGCTTTATCAAGCTTATTTAAACAAGTGGTTTCGAACTAACGCTCCCAAGTGTGTATATCAGCGAGTCTGACCAATGAGCCCCGTTTCGACAAGTGTTTGAAAAAATGTTACCTTTCCCCGTCTCCCCTAACAACCAAGATAGTATTTATAGCCCGACCAATCGTGGTTAGGCTTTCATTTGTTGCGCTCCAATCAATTTGGAGTTTACATGGTAGGCTATTTCTGTAACGTAAATTTTTTTCAAACACGTTAAAAAAAAATCTTATGAGCAGAAATGATTTTATGCTGTCAGGCATCCCCAATATTTTATTTTGGTTATAATTTATTAATTCCTGGACTATTTGCGTAACGTTTTACATATTATTTGTCAGCAAGCCCTAAGGAACCCAAAAATTCAAATTTAACGGAGCTACGTGGCTGCGTTCAAAATATGCAATTTCTTCTACCTCCTGTTTCGAAGATGTGCTGTCTGGGTACTGTTATGTTTTCAACCGTAAACCCATCTATTGTTATCTTTCCTAATAAGCGTTTTTTATGATTTATAAACCTAACTCTGGGAAAGGGTAGTGTATTTTATCACTGTCCGTCTGAAAAAAATTTAGTGCATGTAGACTTACACGCGTGATGGCAGCATTTGTGTATCGCGCGACGCGTGTTGCATGCGTTCCTGATTTTCAGCCCTCCCCTCTCTCTTTATCCTTTTGTCCATCTGTTCGTTCGTTTTGGTAACGTAATATAATTAATGTTAGGATTAATTTAGGTCATTACGCAGTCTCTCAATGTTTTTCCAAGAAATACAGCACACGTTTCATTGAAGAAAGCGGGTAATAATACAGTAAGCTTTTATATCAACGTGAAAGCGTTACAATTTGCAGACGAAGCAGAAAACAAGGGGGATTTCGAGTACATTCCTTGTGACAGCACTGTTATTTACCATTCTTCTTCCTTTATTTATTTTATTTGTTAGGCTTCATATTTACCTAATAATTTATATATGTGGATTAGAATATTCCATGACACCGTCTCATGTGCAAATCTTCAGTTACGATTTTATGGCACGTACCAATTGATATTCCAATATTCCAATATCATCAGCAACCTCTCTGATAGTCAGACGTCGGTCAGCGCGTATCATTTCTTGCAAATGTGCTACGAACTCGTCGGTGTGGGAGGTGGAGGGTCTCCCTTGACGGGGGATATCTTCAAAGGATCGGAGTCCACTTTTGAAACGGGAATACCACTCAAATGTTTTAAATCTACCTAAACCGGACTCTCCGAAAGCTGTTTGCAACATTTCGAGAGTTTCGGAACCAGTTTTTCCTAGACGAAGCAGAAATCAATGCACACACGTTGTTGAATTTTGCCGTCCATTTTTGAAACGCGACGAGCACTACTAGGTCACATCCGCTTATACGCTACCACACAGCGCATGCGCAAAATCACAAACTTCAGGTTTGGTACATATAGTGGCACGTGGTTGACACGTGCACTGTGTTAATATCACCTAGCTCTTTATAACGGTTTTCCGGATAAAAAATGAGTCCCGGAACATTGTGAACAGGTGGTACTTTGAATTTAGGCGGCTGTTGGACCATCACTGCGGAGCAAGGGGAGAAATGCCATAACAACAGTATTCCTCACAGACTCACTGTTAAAGACAAGATAATGTTCCTCACAGACTCTTTGTTAGAGACATGAAAATGCTCCTCACATACTCTGTTAGAGACAAGATAGTGTTCCTCACAGACTCTGTGTTAAAGACTAGATAGTGTTCCCCAACGACTCTCTGTTAGAGACAGGGTAATGTTTCTCACAGACTCTCTGTCAGAGAAAAGATAGTTTTCCTCACAGACTCTCTGTTAGAGACAAGATAGTGTTTCTCTCAGACTCTCTGTAGAGACAAGATAGTATTCCTCACAGACTCTCTGTTAGAGACAAGACAGTGTTCTTCACAAACTCTCTGTTAGAGACAAGATAGTGTTTCTCACAGACACTCTGTCAGTTATAACCTCAAATTACATGGACATCCACTAGCAAATTTTCACATATTAATTTTTAAATTTCAATATATTCATTTTAGTTCACATGTTAATAATGCAAAATACAGCGTGTCCGGCAGAATCACTACCAATAACAAATGTCAATATCTCCTCATCCATGTAAGTTATAATTATTTTTTTATGGTTACCTCGTATAGAAACCATCACATTTTTAGGAGCAGTAAGACAATTGATAAATTGTCCAATAATGTGCAGATAACGCATACGTAATGCGCAGCCGCGGAATGTGATGAAGCGGGTAGTGAAAATGGCGGAGTTCACGGTGCAGCAGAAAGGGCAATGCTGTTATTGGCTTGCGGAATTAAAGTTTCTCATTGTTGTGCAAAGGAGATTCAGGCAGGAATATGGACAGAAACCTCCGGAGCGACATACCATAGTGAAATGGCACAAGCAACTGTTGGAAACAGGTTCTTTGATGAGAAAGAAGGGAAACGGCAATGAAGCGTTGTCTCCAGATAGAGTTGAAGCAGTTAGCGAAGCTTGTCAACGTAGCCCGCGGAAATCCATTCGACGGGCAAGGGGAGAATTGGGTATTCCAAAATCTACTGTTCACGACATTGTTCACAAAAGATTGCGGCTTACAGCCTAAAAGATCCAGCTAGTGCAGAAGTTACAGCCAAATTATAAACCCAGACAGGCCGAGTTCGCAAATGCAATGCTATGTCACCTCAATGATGACAATGAATTTCTCAATCGTGTGGTATTCTCCGATGAAGCGACCTTACACACTTGTAGCAAAGTTCACCGGCATAATTGTAGGATATGGGGAAATGAAAAGCCACATGTCGTAATGGAGCATGAGCGAGACAGCCCTAAACTTAACGTGTGGTGTGCCTTAACCTCGAATTATGTGATCGGGCCATTTTTCTTCGCCGAAGCCACAGTCAGAGTAGCAACATACCTAAACATGCTGCAAAATTTTGCAGTTCCTAGGATAACAGAAGGATTCATATTCCAGCAAGATGGAGCACCTCCACACTATATCAATGAAGTAAGAAACTACCTTCATCAACAATTTCCAGACAGATGGATTGGAAGATTATGTCCCATTGATTGGCCACCAAGGTCACCAGATTTGACCCCCTTAGATTTCTTTCTATGGGGATACGTAAAAACTTTGTCTATCAAACTCCGGTGCAGGGACTGGATAATCTTCGGCATCGAAAAATTGACGCTTGTGCATCCGTCACACCTCAGATGCTGCAAAACACGTGGAGAGAGATAGAATACCGTGTTGACATTCTTCGAGCCACTAAAGGCGCTCATGTGGAGATCTACTGAAACTTGGTGAGTTGCTACTGAAACTTAATGAGTTTGCCTAACAGAAAATCAAAATCTTGTCGGTCTGCTATTATTAGTATAAGAAATATTGACATTTGTTATTGGTAGTGATTCTGCCGGACACACGTATTGAATTTAAAATGTACAACTTACGCTAATCATTAGGCTCACAGACTACTGGCTCAGAGAAATAGTTTAATGCAGCTTGACGATGCCTCTTACACGTGCTCTGGGGTGTTGTTATTTCAGCAATAAGTTCCCACTTTGATTTTGTGTTATAGTTTCATTAGAGTTTTTTTCGGGGCTGTATGTGCTCAAGATGCTCAAACAAGGTTTGGTCTTGTAAATAAAATCTGCTGTTATTCTTAACTCTTGCAAGGTCTGGTTGTCTTCTTAGCGCGAGGTGAATTGTCACAGTGTTCTAAACTGACTAAATGGTTAGGTTAAATTATACTTCGCTCTCCCGTCTGTGAAGACAGATAGAGTTGCCAACTAAGAAAGAACAAAAATTTAACTAACGTCGGAGCAACATATATGAAGATAAAATCAAAAATACGTAATACATCTATGAAAAGTGACAGAAAGATCATCAGAGTATGATACTTACATACTTAGTCGTTCTTCTTCTACCGTGAAGTATAGAAATTTGGAAGAGAGAGCGCCAGACTATCCTATCGGCTGTCTTCCTCCTGGCCCTCGTTCAATTCTAATCCTCGGTCCTTCAAAGAGTGCCTAATGTTGTCCTCCCATGACTCTGGGTCGTCCTGGGGGTCTGGATCCCGGGCTATTTGTTTCCCATGCTTGTCGTGGTAGCCAATCTTCTCCCATTCTGCAGACATGACTAAACCATCTTAGTTGGGACTGTTCTACTTAGGTCTGCAGGGGATGGGATTTTATGCCTAGACGTATCGTCTGGTTACGGACCATGTCTCTTGTTACTTCAACCACCTTCCTCAGATACCTCATTTCAGAGGTTTGGATCGGGCTTTTGTTTGTTGTAGTCATTGCCCATAACTCGCATCCATATGTCAAAACTGGGACATAGGTGAAGCGGTAAACAGCATCTTCGTTTTCTTATCAACCTCTCTCTTGTTGAGGAATTCTTGATTTATAGCCTGAAAAAGTCTCCCAGCTGCTGCTTTTCGAGTGGACAACTCTTCTTTGATGCCTCCCTTTCGGTCTATAATAGCTCCGAGATATTTAAAGTGGTTGACCTGCTCCAGGACCTGTTCTCCCAGCTTAATCTGCTGTCTTCTGTCTTCTCGTGATATCATCATGGATTTTGTTTGAGAGCTTCTTATGACCATCCCTCTCTTCTGCAGCGCTTCCTTCCAGGTGTGCAGGTTGGATTGGAGATGTGCCTCAGATTTAGCAATCAGGGCAACATCATCACCAAATGCCAGCTCTGAAATACAGACCTATCTCATCTTCCAGTACCCCACTGAATACTTTGTTCTTCTCTCCTTACATGCCTTTATGACATCGTCCATGAGGAGTATGAAAAGATAAGGTGACAGGATATCACCTTGTCTTACACCAAAGATGGATCTCACTCTTATACTCAAGGGCCTTTTCACTCAGCTGTCTGAGTGTGAAGATTAGGTCGTACTTCGATTTGCTCGGAATCCGCAATGGACCTCATCCTTTTGTGGCTCAGCCAGGCGTCGGAGCCTATGCTCTAGGATTCTAGAGTATATTTTACAAGGTACACTGAGAAGGGATATGCCTATATGGTTTCCACATTGTCGATTTTCACCTTGTTTGAAAATTAGAGTTATGATTTCAATTTCCCAATCCTTTGGCATGGTCTTGTTGCACCACGCTGCCCGTAGGACCATTAAGAGAAATAGGTCACCTGATGATCCCATGTACTTAACCATTTCTGGTGTTATACCATCATGCCCTGCTGCTTTGCCCATCTTGATTTTCTTCAGTGCTTCCTTTACTTCTTCCATCTTTTTGTCATCTTCACCATCATTGGTTTTCTCTTCTGTGCTAGTGGTTATCATTTCTGATGCTTGACCTTGCTCACTATCCAGGAGTTCTGAGAAATATTTTTTTCCATTTTCCATTACTTCCTTCGGGGCAGTAAGCAATTTGCCTTGCTTGACCTTTATAAATTTGAGAGGGCATTATTTTTTCTTCCTTATTTTCTTTAGGGTCTTATAGAACAATTTCTGGTTTTCTTGCTCATCTTTTTCTAGCTTTTCTCCAAATTCTTCCCAGGACTTCTGTTTTGCTGTTAGCACCTTGTTCTTTGCTTCTGTTCTGAGTGTCATATATTCTCTATATTTCTCCTTTTGTCCTGTTGTGTTTTTAGCATCCAAACCTCAGAAATGAGGTATCTGAGGAAGGTGGTTGAAGTAACAAGAAGAGACATGGTACGCAACCAGACGATACGTCAAGGCCTAAAATGCCACCCCCTACAGACCCAAGTAGAACAGTCCCAACTAAGATGGTTTGGCCATGTCTGCAGAATGGGAGAAGATCGGCTACCACGACAAGCATGGGAAACAAAGAGCCAAGGATCCAGACCCCGAGGACGACCCAGAGTCCGCTGGGAGGACAACATTAGACAATCTTTGAAGGACCGAGGACTAGAATGGAACCAGGCCAGGAGGAAGACAGCCGATAGAATAGTCTGGCGCTCTCTCTTCCAAACTTCTACACCTCACGGTAGAAGGGGAACGACTAAGTAAGTAAGTAAGTGTTTTTAGCTCCTAAGTATTGTTTTCATGCCATTTTCGTCTCTCTTATTTTCTCTTTGACTTCTTCAGTCCACCAAGGTGTCCTCTTTCTCTTGTTCCCAAGTCGGAGTTCACCACCTGCTTCTGCAGCAGCTGTCTTTATGATGTCCTTGAATTTAAGCCAGAGGGTTTCCAAGTCATCAGTTTGTTCTTTTGTGTTGCTCACCGTTGCAGCAATAAGGCCCTGATATCTGGGCTTAATTTATGGCTCTCTCAGCTTGTAGGTCTTAATGCTCATTTCTCCCGTTCGTTTACTTGATTTCTTGCGTGATGTTGGGGAGTTCCAAGGCTGAGCAACTATTTCAGTTGTTATTTTGATTGTAAGCAGGTAGTGATCACTTCCAATCTCTGGCCCCTCCAGATTTTAGCATCCCGGACATATTTGAATGAGCTCCTCCTAACAATGGCATAGTCAATCATTGATTTCGGAATGTTCAACTCAAATGTTAAGTCAGTCCTACAGTACGACTGTAAACAAAGAGAACAACAAAAACAACAATCAAAAAGTCTCAGGCTTTCATAAATTGGTAGTCTTATAGCAGATACTGCCGTATGGGAGTGAGGTGTTAAAGACTTCACAATACTAAGTTTAGCTTCGAAAGGTGGGGTAACCAGTTCTTCTCCTCGCTGCCTTTACCTTTCCTAATCCAAGAGCCGAGTCATGCAACCATTTACAGCTGAGTAGAATGTAGCGCGACTCCACAGTCTTTCCAAACCGCTACCATTGTCGCAAGACACCTGCCCTCCAATCACAGACCCTCATAAATGTGTGCTTGCCTAAAATAAAAGGGTTGTAGTGGTATGACAAGATCAGTAATTTGAAACTGATGACACGAACCAGACAAGTGGTATGACAAGATCAGTAATGTGAAACTGATGACACGAACCAGACAAGTGGTATGACAAGATCAGTAATGTGAAACTGATGACATGAACCAGACAAGTGCCAGAAGAACACGACATGAGAAAAAGACGCTAGAGATGGATAACAAACTTGTTCATGTCTTTACTAGGTAGTCCTTGCTCTGATACCGTCAGTATTGTGTCAGACGTGCATGGTGTCAGACGTGCATGGTGTCAGACTTGCATTGTGTCAGACGTGCATTGTGTCAGATGTGTATTGTGTCAGACTTGCATTGTGTCAGACTTGCATTGTGTCCGACGTGCATTGTGTCAGACATGCATTGTATCAGACGTGTATTGTGTCAGACGTGTATTGTGTCAGACGTGCATTGTGTCAGACTTGCTTTGTGTCAGACATGCATTGTAAGTAGATCAGATAAGAAATATTGTGTCTGAAGGGTATGTTAAACGTATATTGATCGTTAGGTTACAAAGTATTTTGGTGTCATTTAATTTGGTGTATATATTAAAATTAATGTTATGACTGACTTGATTTACTTGTTGGTATCTTAATCTTGATACCCTAACAACTTTGCTGACAACTGAAGTTGGTCTTCAGCTAAATATAACCAGAAACAATCCTGAACAGCATGACGACTAGAGTCATTCTCAGGATTATGCGCAATACTAGCTATACGAGCTTACAGCATTCCAAGGCTTAGCTTTTAAATGTTGTGTGCCAAAGAGTTCGTCTTCTTCTTTTTCCTCTTCTTCTTCTTCTTCTTCTTCTCTTTCCGGGTTTCTTTTCATTCAATACAAATATAAATTGTCATTGATGTAATGCCTTAAATGGAAACCATTTTGGCACAACTTAGGACCAAATGGAATGAATCTAGACAAACATCAGGAAAATAATTTTATGATGATCTCCATAGTCTTTCGATGTATGTTATTGATTGTAACATGTACTTATTTGATTGACATGACCACAGCCTCGTGGACTATGTTGTCTGAATGAGGATTGTAATCAATAGTGGCTGTCATCATCGGAGTATCGTCTTGGTTGTAGACAACATATACTATAGTGTGGTGCATATGTTTTCATGTTCCTACCTGATAGAGTGTCGCAACAAAGCTTCTGTAAGAAGCATAACAGATTGTAGTAAAAGGTAGGTACAGTATCCCGTTACACGCCCATTGGCTAATCCAGCGCACGACCTATAACAAACTTCCTACATTTTTAGTTCTCTTCTCTATAAATCTCTAGATATCTAAATCTAGCTGAGCTCTAATCTCTAAAAATTCAAGCCGTCTGTCTGAATCCGAATCTCCTTTGACTTTTTTTTTAGTTGGGCTTTTGCCTTCTTCTGGCAAGGCACTTTCCTTTCAATTTATTTGGTTATATCAGAGCGCATTTACCATCCAAAAACTGCTAACCCGATCAGCGTTGATAGATACTAAGTCCTGAAAAGGACCAACATTATCTATATGCTAGCATAAAGCCCTAAAAACGACTTGTCAGCTACGCCAAACCCCGAGCTAGTCTACTGTTGGTAGTTATCTCCTTTTCTTTCTTTTTTCTTTTTGTAAAACTTTTGCCTCGTTTTGGCGAGGCGCGTCCCGTTCAACCCAGTCGGTTATATTAGAGCGCATGTCCAAATATAAAAGACCTTTTTTTTACCCCGTCATTTTTGCTCCCGGCACCCCTCATTTGTCATCACTGCTGACAGAACAAAATGCTGACTTCAGCTTGTTTTATGGGAATATTTCAGGAGTCTCTGATTTCTGACAATAATGTAAAATCTCGATTTCATCACGTATCTTTTTTTCGTTCTCACGCCCTAATTAAACGACTCCTTTGTACCTGCAATTGTACCATTGCAGGGTTCTGCGTGGATAAATGCCCAATGTATATAGTTATATCTCCATTCCTTTTCCTATACATGTAATTAACGTTAATCAATATTACATTCATTTCTTTTATAATTATAACAAGATATGAGTCAAAAATTACATTGCTTTGTATTTGTGTGTGGTGGTAATTTTAACCTGTCACTCACAGTTTCTGAGTGACATTCTCCTGCACAGATCCGCACGCGTGTCTACAACACAACAAAAGCATTGCCTCTGTTGTGACTAAGCGTCATCTTAATTGACAGCTCTCGACCTCTGGGTCACTTATTGTGAAACGAACTTTAGTTTGTAACAATTAAATGTGAGAAAAAATACAGCATGTTTTAGATTGGACGTTAGAAGTTATCTTTATGATTTATTATATTAAGCTTTAGTTTGTAACAATTAAATGTGAGAAATAATACAGCATGTTTTAGATTGGACGTTAGAAGTTATCTTTATGATTTATTATATTAAGCTTTAGTTTGTAACAATTAAATGTGAGAAATAATACAGCATGTTTTAGATTGGACGTTAGAAGTTATCTTTATGATTTATTAAATTAAGCTTTAGTTTGTAACAATTAAATGTGAGACATAATACAGCATGTTTTAGATTGGATGTTAGAAGTTATCTTTATGATTTATTATATTAAGTTATAGTTTGTAACAATTAAATGTGAGAAATAATACAGCATGTTTGAGATTGGACGTTAGAAGTTATCTTTATGATTTATTACATTAAGCAATAGTTTGTAACAATTAAATGTGAGAAATAATACAGCATGTTTGAGATTGGACGTTTGAAAATATCTTTATGATTTATTATATTAAGCTATAGTTTGTAACCATTAAATGTGGGAAATAATACAGCATGTTTTAGATTGCACGTTAGAAGTTATCTTTATGATTTATTATATTAAGCTATAGTTTGTAACAATTAAATGTGAGAAATAATACAGCATATTTTAGATTGGACGTTAGACGTTATCTTCATGATTTATTATATTAAGCTATAGTTTGTAACAATTAAATGTGAGAAATAATACAGCATGTTTTAGATTGGACGTTAAAAGCTATCTTTATGATTTATAATATTAAGCTTTAGTTTGTAACAATTAAATATGAGAAATAATACAGCATGTTTTAGATTGCACGTTAGAAGTTATCTTTATGATTTATTATATTAAGCTATAGTTTGTAACAATTAAATGTGAGAAATAATACAGCATGTTTTAGATTGGATGTTAGAAGTTATCTTTATGATTTATTATATTAAGCAATAGTTTGTAAACATTAAATGTGGGAAATAATACAGCATGTTTTAGATTGCATGTTAGAAGTTATCTTTATGATTTATTATATTAAGCTATAGTTTGTAATAATTACATGTGAGAAATAATACAGCATGTTTTAGATTGTACGTTAGAAGTTATCTTTATGATTAATTATATTAAGCTATAGTTTGTAACAATTACATGTGAGAAATAATACAGCATGTTTTAGATTGTACGTTAGAAGCTATCTTTATGATTTATTATATTAAGCTATAGTTTGTAACTATTACATGTGAGAAATAATACAGCATGTTTTAGATTGCACGATAGAAGTTATCTTTATGATTTATTATATTAAGCTATAGTTTGTAACAATTAAATGTGAGAAATAATACAGCATGTTTTAAATTGGACGTTAGAAGTTATCTTTATGATTTATTATATTAAGCTATAGTTTGTAACAATTAAATGTGAGAAATAATACAGCATGTTTTAGATTGTACGTTAGAAGTTATCTTTATGAATTATTATATTACGCTATAGTTTGTAACAATTAAATGTGAGAAATAATACAGCATGTTTTAGATTGGACGTTAAAAGTTATCTTTATGATTTATTATATTAAGCTATAGTTTATAACAATTACATGTGAGAAATAATACAGCATGTTTTAGATTGGACGTTAGAAGTTATCTTTATGATTTTTTATATTAAGCTATAGTTTGTAACAATAAAATGTGAGAAATAATACTGCATGTTTTAGATTGTACGTTAGAAGTTATCTTTATGATTTATTATATTAAGCTTTAGTTTGTAACAATTAAATGTGAGACAAAATACAGCATGTTTTAGATTGGATGTTAGAAGTTATCTTTATGATTTATTATATTAAGTTATAGTTTGTAACAATTAAATGTGAGAAATAATACAGCATGTTTGAGATTGTACGTTAGAAGTTATCTTTATGATTTATTACATTAAGCAATAGTTTGTAACAATTAAATGTGAGAAATAATACAGCATGTTTGAGATTGGACGTATGAAAATATCTTTATGATTTATTATATTAAGCTATAGTTTGTAACCATTAAATGTGGGAAATAATACAGCATGTTTTAGATTGCACGTTAGAAGTTATCTTTATGATTTATTATATTAAGCTATAGTTTGTAACAATTAAATGTGAGAAATAATACAGCATGTTTGAAATTGGACGTTTGAAAATATCTTTATGATTTATTATATTAAGCTACAGTTTGTAACAATTAAATGTGAGAAATAATACATCATGTTTTAGATTGCACGTTAGAAGTTATCTTTATTATTTATTATATTAAACTATAGTTTGTAACAATTAAATGTGAGAAATAATACAGCATATTTTAGATTGGACGTTAGACGTTATCTTTATGATTTATTATATTAAGCTATAGTTTGTAACAATTAAATGTGAGAAATAATACAGCATGTTTTAGATTGGACGTTAAAAGCTATCTTTATGATTTATAATATTAAGCTTTAGTTTGTAACAATTAAATATGAGAAATAATACACCATGTTTTAGATTGCACGTTAGAAGTTATCTTTATGATTTATTATATTAAGCTTTAGTTTGTAACAATTAAATATGAGAAATAATACAGCATGTTTTAGATTGCACGTTAGAAGTTATCTTTATGATTTATTATATTAAGATAAAGTTTGTAACAATTAAATGTGAGAAATAATACAGCATATTTTAGATTGGACGTTAGACGTTATCTTTATGATTTATTATATTAAGCTATAGTTTGTAACAATTAAATGTGAGAAATAATACAGCATGTTTTAGATTGGACGTTAAAAGCTATCTTTATGATTTATAATATTAAGCTTTAGTTTGTAACAATTAAATATGAGAAATAATACAGCATGTTTTAGATTGCACGTTAGAAGTTATCTTTATGATTTATTATATTAAGCTTTAGTTTGTAACAATTAAATATGAGAAATAATATAGCATGTTTTAGATTGCACGTTAGAAGTTATCTTTATGATTTATTATATTAAGCTATAGTTTGTAACAATTAAATGTGAGAAATAATACAGCATGTTTAGATTGCACGTTAGAAGTTATCTTTATGATTTATTATATTAAGCTATAGTTTGTAACAATTAAATGTGAGAAATAATACAGCATGTTTTAGATTGCACGTTAGAAGTTATCTTTATGATTTATTATATTAAGCTTTAGTTTGTAACAATTAAATGTGAGAAATAATACAGCATGTTTTAGACTGGATGTTAGAAGTTATCTTTATGATTTATTATATTAAGCAATAGTTTGTAAACATTAAATGTGGGAAATAATACAGCATGTTTTAGATTGCATGTTAGAAGTTATCTTTATGATTTATTATATTAAGCTATAGTTTGTAACAATTACATGTGAGAAATAATACAGCGTGTTTTAGATTGGACGTTAGAAGTTATCTTTATGATTTATTATATTAAGCAATAGTTTGTAAACATTAAATGTGGGAAATAATACAGCGTGTTTTAGATTGCATGTTAGAAGTTATCGTTATGATTTATTATATTAAGCTATAGTTTGTAACAATTACATGTGAGAAATAATACAGCATGTTTTAGATTGTACGTTAGAAGTTATCTTTATGATTAATTATATTAAGCTATAGTTTGTAACAATTACATGTGAGAAATAATACAGCATGTTTTAGATTGTACGTTAGAAGCTATCTTTATGATTTATTATATTAAGCTATAGTTTGTAACAATTACATGTGAAAAATAATACAGCATGTTTTAGATTGCACAATAGAAGTTATCTTTATGATTTATTATATTAAGCTATAGTTTGTAACAATTAAATGTGAGAAATAATACAGCATGTTTTAAATTGGACGTTAGAAGTTATCTTTATGATTTATTATATTAAGCTATAGTTTGTAACAATTAAATGTGAGAAATAATACAGCATGTTTTAGATTGTACGTTAGAAGTTATCTTTATGAATTATTATATTACGCTATAGTTTGTAACAATTAAATGTGAGAAATAATACAGCATGTTTTAGATTGGACGTTAAAAGTTATCTTTATGATTTATTATATTAAGCTATAGTTTGTAACAATTACATGTGAGAAATAATACAGCATGTTTTAGATTGGACGTTAGAAGTTATCTTTATGATTTTTTATATTAAGCTATAGTTTGTAACAATAAAATGTGAGAAATAATACTGCATGTTTTAGATTGTACGTTAGAAGTTATCTTTATGATTTATTATATTAAGCTTTAGTTTGTAACAATTACATGTGAGAAATAATACAGCATGTTTTAAATTGTACGTTAGAAGTTATCTTTATGATTAATTATATTAAGCTATAGTTTGTAACAATTACATGTGAGAAATAATACAGCATGTTTTAGATTGTACGTTAGAAGCTATCTTTATGATTTATTATATTAAGCTATAGTTTGTAACAATTACATGTGAGAAATAATACAGCATGTTTTAGATTGCACGATAGAAGTTATCTTTATGATTTATTATATTAAGCTATAGTTTGTAACAATTAAATGTGAGAAATAATACAGCATGTTTTAAATTGGACGTTAGAAGTTATCTTTATGATTTATTATATTAAGCTATAGTTTGTAACAATTAAATGTGAGAAATAATACAGCATGTTTTAGATTGTACGTTAGAAGTTATCTTTATGAATTATTATATTACGCTATAGTTTGTAACAATTAAATGTGAGAAATAATACAGCATGTTTTAGATTGTACGTTAGAAGTTATCTTTATGATTTATTATATTAAGCTATAGTTTGTAACAATTACATGTGAGAAATAATACAGCATGTTTTAGATTGGACGTTAGAAGTTATCTTTATTATTTTTTATATTAAGCTATAGTTTGTAACAATAAAATGTGAGAAATAATACTGCATGTTTTAGATTGTACGTTAGAAGTTATCTTTATGATTTATTATATTAAGCTTTAGTTTGTAACAATTACATGTGAGAAATAATACAGCATGTTTTAAATTGTACGTTAGAAGTTATCTTTATGATTAATTATATTAAGCTATAGTTTGTAACAATTACATGTGAGAAATAATACAGCATGTTTTAGATTGTACGTTAGAAGCTATCTTTATGATTTATTATATTAAGCTATAGTTTGTAACAATTACATGTGAGAAATAATACAGCATGTTTTAGATGGCACGATGGAAGTTACCTTTATGATTTATTATATTAAGCTATAGGTTGTAACAATTAAATGTGAGAAATAATACAGCATGTTTTAGATTGGACGTTAGAAGTTATCTTTATGATTTATTATATTCAGCTATCAAAGAAGCTAACAGGGAAATACAAGCAAACAAGTTGCCTCATAAAAGACAAGAATGGGAAACTGCTCCGCAATATACAAGAGCAAATGAAGAGGTGGACATAATATTTTTGGGACCTTCTCAATAGACCAGCTCCACAAAACCCGCCGGACATCCAGCCAGCAGAAGAAGAGCTACAAATTAACGGTGAAAGACCAACGAAGGAAGAAATAAAGAAAGCCATAAAGCTTCTAAGAGAGGGAAAAGCGTCTGGACCTGATGGCATTCCAGCAGAGGCCATCAAAGTAGATATCGACACGGCTACAGAGATGTTATATAAATTACTTGGTAAAGTCTGGGAAAAGGAAGAGATACCAGCAGAATGGAAGAAAGGATATCTGGTTAAGTTGCCTAAGAAGGGAAATTTACAAGAGTGCACAAATTATAGAGGAATAATGTTACTATCAGTGCCAGGAAAAGTATTAAACAGGATTATCCTTGAGAGATTAAAAGAGTCCATAGACAAGAAACTGAGAGATGAACAAGCATGTTTTCGACAAAACAGATCATGTACAGACCAGATAGCCACTTTGAGAATAATAGTTGAACAAAGTCTGGAATGGAATTCACCACTATACATCGGATTTGTGGACTACGAAAAGGCATTTGACAGTGTAGACAGAGAATCACTTTGGAAATTGATGAGGCATTATGGAGTTCCCCTGAAGATCATTAATTTAATAAAGAAAACATATGAAGACATGACATGCAAAGTTCTTCACGAAGGACAGCTTACAGAACCGTTTGGGATAAGAACAGGAGTGCGACAGGGATGCCTCTTGTCACGATTTCTTTTCTTGCTGGCAATAGATTGGGTTATGAGATCATCGACAACACACAACAGAAATGGAATCCAGTGGACTCTGACTAAGCAGTTGGATGATCTGGATTTTGCTGATGACTTGGCTCTTCTGTCCCATAACCGTAATCAGATGCAGGACAAATTGAAAACACTCGATGAGAGGTCACAGCAACTGGGTCTGAAAATACACAGGGAAAAGACAAAAATAATGAGAATAAATGCAGGTAATGATAACAGGGTTGAACTTGAAGAAACACCAATACAAGATGTAGAATCGTACACATATCTTGGCAGTAATATAGACAAAGTTGGAGGGACAGACAGCGATATCAAAATAAGAATACAAAGGGCAAGAAGAGCTTTCATTGCATTGGGAAATATATGGAGATCAAGAGAAATCGGATCCAACACGAAAATAAGAATCTTCAACTCAAATGTGAAGTCAGTCCTATTGTATGGCTCGGAGACATGGAGAACAACAAAGACAACAACCAAAAAGCTACAGACTTTCATAAATGGGTGCTTGCGTAGAATAGAGGGATTAAAATGGTATGACAAGGTTACCAACGTGGAACTGATGACAAGAACTAGACAAGTGCCAGTGGAACAAGAGATGAGAAGAAGACGATGGCGATGGATAGGACACACACTGAGGAAACCTGTTGATAGCATTACAAGGCAGTCCTTGTTCTGGAACCCCCAGGGCAAGAGAGGCAGAGGAAGACCAAGAAGTACATGGAGAAGAGAGATGGAAACAGAGGTGAAAATGATGAGGAGAACATGGAAAGAACTTGAGATGATGGCACGTGACAGGAGGACTTGGCATGTGTTTGTTGAAGGCCTATGCTCCTTTGGGAGTGAAGGGTTATGAATGAATGAATGAATATTAAGCTATAGTTTGTAACAATTAAATGTGAGAAATAATACAGCATGTTTTAGATTGCACGTTAGAAGTTATCTTTATGATTTATTATATGAAGCTATAGTTTGTAACAATTAAATGTGAGAAATAATACAGCATGTTATAGATTACACGTTAGAAGTTATCTTTATGATTTATTATATGAAGCTATAGTTTGTAACAATTAAATGTGAGAAATAATACTGCATGTTTTAGATTGGACGTTAGAAGTTATCTTTATGATTTATTATATGAAGCTATAGGTCTCCAAATAAATGCCTCTAAAACTAAAGCTATGAACTTTTCTAAAGAGACCTTTGATATCATCTTGAACGGGGAAAAACTACAGAAAGTTGAAAGTTTCAATTATTTAGGCAGTAAAATGACTCAGGATGGTGACACAACAAGAGAAATCCATACTAGAATTGCTTTGGCAGCTAGCGCCTTCAATAGATTATCTAACATTTGGAAATTACGATCATTGAATATACATACCAAGCTTCGTCTGTTTAATTCAAATGTTATCTCAGTGTTAACATACGGCTGTGAGAGTTGGAAAATAACAAAATCATTGGAGAACAAGCTGAATACATTCGAGAACAAATGTCTTAGAAAACTCATGAACATCAGTTGGAAAGAATTCAAGACTAATCGACAAATAAGAGAAGACTCTAGGCAGAAATATGTCTCCGACTATATAAGGAAAAGACGATGGTCATATATCGGTCATGTCCTACGAATGCAAAACAACAGAATACCACTACAGGCGCTCACTTGGGTTCCTGAGGGTAAGAGGAAAAAAGGAAGACCAAAAGAAACACTCAGAAGAACAATAATAAGAGAAGGAAGAACGTTGGGCCTAAATAATGTGCAAGAGCTAAGAGGAGTGGCGTCACAACGAACAACCTGGAGAGCACTGGTTTCTGCCTTATGCGCCGTGTTTGGTGCTTAAAGAATTTATTATTATTATTATAGTTTGTAACAATTAAATGTGAGAAATAATACAGCATGTTTTAGATTGGACGTTAGAAGTTATCTTTATGATTTATTATATTAAGCTTTAGTTTATTTGATAGCAATGCTGCAGATGGAGCATGCAGCCATCACGTGATCACAGCCTGTTAGTACTGGTACGTCTCGTAACAACAATAAAAAGTTGTTCCCAAAACCTGTTCTTGTCCTCACTTGTTACATTTAGTGACTCCAGTTTAAAATTAGCGATATTTAGCGTTTTCTTCCTATGGGTTTGCCCGGAGTGCAATGACGTCGTTTCTGATTAACATTAACATTAGCATTAACATTAGCATTACCATTAACATTAGCATTAACATTAATAGCGTTTTCTTACTAAACGTCAGATCCGATTTTTGATATCTTACTAAATTTTTAATTTGTTGTAAATAATATTGTAAAACTACAGCACAGGGGGGAGATCAGGCATATGACGTCATAGCGGACAATAATTGTTAGTCTCTCTTTAACTTTATTGGCCATTTTAGAATTTAGTTTGTTTTGTTTTGTTTCTGGTAAAAATAAAATTACAACGTAAATGTCAAAGGTAAAATTGCCTTAATTGCCCATTGTCTTGATATATGTCTCATGTTTATTCAATAGGTATAAGTGCTGATAATAACACTCTAAAATGAAGAGATGTACTTGTCAGTCAACTCTGTAGAAATATTATATCATATACTGTGATCGTCTGATCGCCCTTGACATTTGATGGCTGGTCATGGCTCTCAAGTGGTATCCTTCTCTTGGCTATTCGACCTCAGATTTGAACTGAGCCCATTTTGTTAAGGGTGCGTCACTAAAATGGCTATTTCCACCGGATGTTGTAAGAGCCTCTTTTCGCATAATTTTATGGAGATTCTCTATTTTATGCCATCGCCATCTCCGTCCTCCCAGAATCCTGGACAGTTCTCTTTATGTATTTATATCTCACATCTTCAAACTTCAGCTGTTGTTACCTGTTTTTGAGTGAGTGGTCATGGTGCTATCTTGGGATTAACATTAAATTGAATCCCATTTAGGGATATTTAGCACTTTTTTACAACTCATATACAACAAGCAGGTAAAGTCACTGACATTTACCTAAATTTCTGTATTTGCTGCACAGCCAGACCTTGACTTCCGGAACTCAATTTTCCAACACCGTCGTATTTTTGTCCCCCCCCATACTGTTACGTTAAGACACACTAGTTGAGTACATTCTATGGGACGTAATTTTTAATGTCAAGGGACGCAATAAGCGTTAGAAGGATTGTCAGAACTTTTAAAACATTAAATAGTTATTTATTTTAAATATTTTCAAACACTTTTGCAACAAAAATGCACATGGTAAACAATTTTAAAGTCCATAAAAAATATGTCTGGGCATTGATATTGTTACAGAAACTTGCATTTATATATTATAATTGATAAATAAATGAACGCTAGGCTCAAATCCACGTCTATAAATATGTATAACACAAGTTTCTTTAATAAGGGTTTGTCGTTAATTTCCTTATGTGTATATTTTTGACCGGCACATAGTGCTGCCTAAACTAAAGTTGTGATGATATGTTTGACAAGTCCCCTTGTGAGCTCGACCTTGACCATCATTCCCCACTAACTGTCTCTACTAAGCATTATTACATGATGTAACAAGAGGAGCTTTCATATTGCATAGTGGCACGTACGGACATTACAGTACATCGAGTCTAACACAAATATATCAGTATCTCAACTCACACATTTAGTCTCATTGTATGGCTCTGAAACATAGAGATCAGCGAAGACGTTATAATTCGCAGTGGTTGAATCACACTTAACCGTACATTTCCAGTAATAAGTCATCCAATTCGCTTTTACTGTGTTACGTTATAGCCAAACCATAAATTCTTACACCTAGTCCCTAACCGTTATCACAGTCAATTTGTGTTTAATGACATCATTTCTGTCAATATTCTTCAGCTCTACAAGGACAGCGAGTGATTTGAGAGACTTGAGTGCAGGAAACAAGTTCATTGCATTACAAGAACAGCCAGTAACTTGAGTCCAGGAAACAAGTTCATAGTATTACAAGAACAGACAGTGACTTGAGAGACTTGAATCCAGGAAACAAGTTCATAGTATTACAAGGACAGCCAGTGACTTAAATCCAGGAAACAATTTCATAGTATTACAAAAAGGACAGCCAGTGACTTGAGAGAATTGAGTCCAGAAAACAAGTTCATAGTGTTACAAGGACAGCCAGTGACTTGAGAGACTTGAATCCAGGAAACCAGTTCGTAGTATAAAATGACAGCCAGTGACTTGAGAGACTTGAGTCCAGGAAATAAGCTCATAGTATTACAGGGACAGCCAGTGAATGGAGAGACTTGAATCCAGGAAACAAATTCGTAGTATTACAATGACAGCCAGTAACCTGAGAGACGTGAGTCCAGGAAACAAGTTCGTAGTACTGCATGGACAGCCAGTGACTTGAGAGACTTGAGTCCAGGAACTAAGTTCATAGTATTACAAGGACAGCCAGTGACTTGAGAGACTTGAGTCCAGGAAACAAGTTCATAGTATTACAATGATAGTCAGTGACTTGAATCCAGGAAACAAGTTCATAGTATAAAAAGGACAGCCAGTGATATAGAGAATTGAGTCCAGAAAACAAGTTCATAGTATTACAATGACAGCCAGTGACATGAGAGACTTGAATCCAGGAAACCAGTTCGTAGTATGACAACGACAGCCAGTGACTTGAGAGACTTGAGTCCAAGAAACAAGTTCATAGTATTACAAGGACAGCCAGTGACGTGAGGGACTCGAGTTCAGGAAACAAGTTCATATTATTACAACGATAGTCAGGGAATTGAGACATTTGAGTCCAGGAAACAAGTTCATAGTATTACAAGGACAGCCAGTGACTTGAATCCAGAAAACAAGTTCATAGTATTACAAGGACAGCCAGTGACTTGAGAGACTTGAATCCAGGAAACAAGTTCGTAGTATTACAATGACAGCCAGTGACCTGAGAGTCTTGAGTCCAGGAAACAAGTTCATAGTATTACAAGGACCGCCAGTGACATGAGAGACTTGAGTCCAGGAAACAAGTTTATAGTATTACAAAGACAGCCAGTGACTTGAGAGACTTGAATCCAGGAAATAAGTTCATAGTATTGCAAGGACAGCCAGTGACTTGTGAGACTTAAGTCAAGTAAACAAGTTCATAGTATTACAGGGACAGCCAGTGACTTGAGAGACTTGAGTCCAGGAAACAAGTTCATAGTGTTACAAGGACAGCCAGTGACTTGACAGACTTGAGTCCAGGAAACAAGTTCATAGTATTACAAGGACAGGCAGTGACTTGAGAGACTTGTGTCCAGGAAACAAGTTCATATCATTACAAGAACAGCCAGTGAATTGAGAGACTTGAGTCCAGGAAACAGGTTCATAGTATTACATAGACAGCCAGTGACTTGAGAGAGTTGAGTCCACGAAACAAGTTCATAGTGTGACAGCGCCATCTTGTCATAGCCATTTTGTCTGTCGTTCTCTACCCTTTTTCTACAACCTAGCGATTTGGAAGCCATTTTTTCGTTACTCAGCCAGTATCTAAAAATAGAACATTAGTCATGCGCGCTGACAGAGCAACAGCCAATCAGAGAAGAGAAGTGCTCAGACTGACCGCGCCTGAGTTTGGCCTGTTGAAATCTTCTGTCATTTCAACGCTAGACGCAGAGAGAAGAAGTCGCCAAACCAGAGTTGAAATCTGAAGATACCTTGAACACGTGAGTTAATTTAGGTAGAAGGTGATAGTGTTAGAAAGAATATAGGGATGTAGGTCTGCCACCTATTTGTTGTCATTTTCAACGAAATAGACAGATGCATGTGTTTCCTAATGAGATTTCTTTTTAGGGCATTATATTTAGTTTTGAAATGATAGATGAGTGAAAATAACTGTGGATAGATTTTACTGGTGTTAAGTCCAGATTGCGGCTGTAAGAGTTTATTAGCAATTATTTCATTCATCAGACCGGGCAAGAAAGGCAAATTTAGTAGGAGAGTATTTCATACAAAGAACTGGACAGATATGTTATCAGGGACTGGAATTTAGATAGTATTAACTGTTGGCAAGATGGCAGCCACGTGTTCATGAAAAGCATCATGCAATGTGTATAAAGAAGGCGTCAGTGAGTCTGCATTAACACTCTTAGTTACCACGTTCTATAGGCCTATAATGTTACGCTATTTTATATTGTGTGAATTGACACGTGGGGGAAGGCAGGTTAATGTAATTTTCTTCAGTAATGGAAGAGATAGTTTTGGTTAAAGTTTATTTCACGATAATTGATTATTCTACTGTACATATTTAGTGGGTTACTTTGAGATTAGTAACATTACTGCTGTTTTTACACAGTTTTGTAGTGCTAAAGTTTCCTTTGAGAAGATGAATCTAGCTTTAGGTATTTAGATTTCTGGTGAGCACAATGCCACTACTTTTGGTACGTGGAGCACATTTGAGACATAAACGTTCCTGTTTGCCCCTTGCGGAGCAGGGCGACACCATTGCGGCTGAATCCAACAGAAGCCTGCATGAAGCATTTATATGCTATGGCAGTGGTTTGTTTCTGTAACAATGCGTTTTATATGATGAGTTCCCAATCTCATCAATCGGCATATACGACATGCTTCAGAGTGCAGGGATGAATATTGAGATGGATCAGTTGTGAGGTGGTGGTTTATGCTTATTAATGAGAGTATTCGTTGTACATATCATTTAATATTATTTAATGCACAGTTCATTATTACTTAATTATTGTTATGTGTATAATGATTTATGAGAGCACGTCGGTCCACTTGGGAATAAATTATGTCTCTTCTCGCTTCTGATGGAGCATGGGACCACCAGTGTGGTTTCCTCCGCATGAAGCATTCAGAAGCTCTTACAGTAGTGGTTTCGGTAGCAATCTATGTAACGTGGTGAGATTGCCAGCCTCATGCACAACACCATACTAGTCTCGCTAGACGACATGCATGTGTGTGTGTGTTTGTGCATAATAGTTGAATGTTTCACGTAGCGTGGAAGAAGGACAGTTTGACAGGTGAGAGCATGGTGTTTCTCATTATTTAACTATTATGATTTTAACTAGTCGTTGCTTTGTTTGCGTCTTCAGATTAGCAATCGAGCACTGGCTGGGTGTTTTGTTTTGTTTGCTTTGTTTTATTTGTTTAATGCATGCTTCATACGGTTGGTCATCGACTGGGTTGTATGAATAAATACAGCCCCTGCCTTTAGAATCAGAGTTTTATTGTTGATCGGGTCGGTTGCGAGTGTGCAAGAAAGTGATATATCACAACATCATCATCTCGCCCACCCTATCACAATAGAATTACAAGGACAGCCAGTGACTTGAGAGACGTGAGTCCAGGAAACGAGTTCATAGTATTACAACGACAACCAGTGACTTGAGAGACTTGAGTCTAGGAAACAAGTTCATAGTATTACAAGGACAGCCAGTGACTTGAATCGAGGAAACAAGTTCATAGTATTACAAAGGACAGCCAGTGACTTGAAAGACTTGAATCCAGGAAGCAAGTTCATAGTATTACAAGGACATCCAGTGACTTGAATCCAGGTAAAAAGTTCATAGTATTACAAGGACAGCCAGTGATTTGAGAGATTTGAGTCCAGGAAACAAGTTCATAGTATTACAAGGACAGCCAGTGACTTGAATCCAGAAAACAAGTTCATAGTATTACAAGGACAGCCAGTGATTTGAGAGACTTGAGTCCAGGAAACAATTTCATAGTATTACAAGGACAGATAGTGACTTGAATCCAGGAAACAAGTTCATAGTATTACAAGGACAGCCAGTGATTTGAATCCAGGAAACAAGTTCATAGTATTACAAGGACAGCCAGTGATTTGAGAGACTTGAGATCAGGAAACAAGTTCATAGTATTACAAGGACAGCCAGTGACTTGAATCCAGGTAAAAAGTTCATAGTATTACAAGGACAGCCAGTGATTTGAATCCAGAAAACAAGTTCATAGTATTACAAGGACAGCCAGTGATTTGAGAGACTTGAGTCCAGGAAAAAAGTTCATAGTATTACAAGGACAGCCAGTATCTTGAATCCAGGAAACAAGTTCATAGTATTACAAGGACAGCCAGTGATTTGAATCCAGGAAACAAGTTCATAGTATTACAAGGACAGCCAGTGACTTGAATCCAGGAAACAAGTTCATAGTATTACAAGGACATAAAGTGACTTGAATCCAGGTAAAATGTTCATAGTATTACAAGGACAGCCAGTGATTTGAGAGACTTGAGTCCAGGAAACAAGTTCATAGTTTTACAAGGACAGCCAGTGACTTGAATCCAGGTAAAAATTTCATAGTATTACAAGAACAGCCAGTGATTTGAGAGAATTGAGTCCAGGAAACAAGGTCATAGTGTTACAAGGTTTAGTTTGGTTTTATGGACTATCTTCATTGTACACGGACAACTCCATCAGTGCTCCGATCTCCTCCCTTAGATCACACAAGGCGGATCTCAGCACAGTCCACGAACACCATAGCACCGTCGAAATTCCCAATGTATATATATATATATATATATATATATATATATATATATATATATATATATATATATATATATATATATGTATATATATGTATATATGTATATATATATATATATATATATATATATATATATATATATATATATATATATATATATATATATATATATATAGATATATATATATATATATATATATATATATATATAAATAGATTTGGTGGGTAGGTTTATAATTTTTACATTATTAAAGGGGTCGGAGTGTAACGTGCGCCTCGATTTATTTGTTAAGAACCAGCATTACAAGGTCAATGTTTTATTTCAACTTATCTTGTGTCAATGTAATAGAGGGGTTTAATGTCAACTTATCTTGTGTCAAGGTAATAGAGGGGTTTTATGTCAACATATCTTGTGTCAAGGTAATAGAGGGATTTTATCTTGTGTCAAGGTAGTAGAGGGGTTTTATGTCAACTTATCTTGTGTCAAGGTAATAGAGGAGTTTTATGTCAACTTATCTTGTGTAAAGGAAATAGAGTCAGATTCCCCTTCGCCCCTCCCCCCAAACAAAATAGACATTCAAAAAATCAATTAAAAAAACAGAGACAGACTCAAAAACTAGAGGCACATCCAAAATTAGAGGCAGACAAAAACACATGGAGAAGAGAACTTGAGATATATACAAGAAAGATGAAGGAAACATGAGACGAATTGTAACAGCTGACGTATAAGGCTGTAAGGCGAAGAAGAAGATAAGTGAAAGTGGAATTCTAACTACCATGGCTCATATTTTTGATGAGGTCGTCGTTCATGTACTGCCTGTCACGTGATATATTCCAAGTGTTTTATGATCTCCAGCCTTTACCTTCTGTGATCAATCAGCTCTGGTCATCTGAAAACTGTAACACGTTTATGGCGCCTGATACAGGGTGTACCTTCCCTCCCAGAAATCTTCTCCTACATATCAAATACTGAAGACCACAACTGCAAATAAAAGCAAATTCAATGTAGAATAAACGTGGAAGTAGAGCAGACAATGAAAATATTAAAACATCATGTACAATGTCAGTTTATCGTTGAACTAGAAAGTAAACCAGTCTTGTTTATCAACAAAATAATCAACGGTTACTGTCAAATTGACCACATTTAAGAACATATGTCAATAACGTTCTCACAGCTGTCTCAGTCTTTTGTTTTATTAATACATTCTCACACTCCCCCCCCCCCCTTTCCACTTAGTGCTAATTTGTTTACTGTTTTTTCTGGGCTGGGGGGAAATAAAAGATTGTGGTGGGACACGATTATTATTATGTGTGTGATTTCTTTTTTTGCACGATCTGGAACCAGTTGAACATTGATGACCTTTTTGTACTCCGTTAGTCTTCCTCATCATCATCATGTTCAGCTATTAGAGTTGTGTAAACCTTCAACAAATTCTTGTCAAACCTTACTGGTCTGTGCCATCTGATCTCTGTCTCTCTCTCTTTCTCTCTCTCACTCTCTCTCACTCTCTCTTTCTCTTTCTCTCTTCTCTCTCTCTCTAATTTCCTTCTTCGTATTTTCGTCGGTGTCCTTGTAACTGTCTTACCCAGGATTCTAGAACAAGAACTACCCTGTAAGACTTTAATCAAAATGTTTTCTTAATGTTGACCTTACCCAACTCTAGTGTCTCCTGATATCTTGTTCCATTGGCAGTTCTCTAGTTCTTGTCATCAGTTCCACATTGGTGACCTTTTCATAACATTTCAATTCCTTAGTTCTACTCAAACACCCATTTATGACAGTGTAACTTCTTGGTTGTAGTTTTTGTCTTCTCCATGTTTCACAGCCATACAGTTGGACAGTCGTGATACTTGATTTTAGGATTCTTATTTTTGTGATCGACGTATTTATTTTGATCTCTATATATTTCCAAAGTAAAACGAGCTACACTGACATATTTATATAACGCCCTTGGAACATGGGACAGGTCTAGCGAGAAGGTGATTTACTAAACAGTATATGGGTATAATGATCTGCAAAAACGAATTGCTACATTGAGTATGATCCAAGAAAGCTGTCTCGAACAATCATGGATCCATGCCTACACAGATAGATCAGCAATAAGTGATGTAAAGAATGGAGGCGCCGGTATCTTTATTTCATATCCTGACAACCACTATGAGACTAGGCATACTACCACTGGTAAATTCTGTTCCAGCTATACAGCTGAGGTTCAAGCTCTAGAGCAAGCTGCAAATATGATTTATAACACCAATTCTGACTGCCAGCAGGTAGTCATCCTCACAGATGCACTGTCTGTACTGCAAGGCCTCAAGAGTGGTAAACTCCCACATCTGAGAAATGAACTAAGCAAGGTAGCTGCCAAAAAGCGAACCATACTTCAGTGGGTACCACCTCATTGTGGTAGACCCGGAAATGAAAAGGCAGATAAACTTGCTTAAAAGGGAGGAGAATGTGAACAAGAAGATAATGAAATCACATACTTTGAGAAAAAGAGAGCTATCCAGACTATCAGAAGAGAACAGAATCAACCCAACGATGACTACCACACTCTTGACCGGCAGGGACAGATCACCATTTAATGCCTCAGGACAGAGCAAAACAGACTGAATAAACACATGCAATGGCTACTATTGTCTGCTTCACCACTGTGCACATGTGGATTAAACGAACAAACTGCTGAGCATGTTCTACAGGATTGTCCTCTGTACGACCAGTTAAGAAAGATATACTGGCCCAATGACTCAACTCTAAACTCAAAGCTGTATGGTACTAGAGAGGAACTCCAGATAACGGTTGAGTTCATCATGAGAACTCATCTGACGGTGTAAACATCAAAGATGCGATCACAAGAAAAAGAAGAAGATTACACAGCTTTCTTCTAGAACTGTGTAGTTAATTATCTGACTCGTCCTGTGCCATACCTACCACTAGTTCACCAGTTCTGTTCAATCTAACATACATCTTGCTACAGCTCCACAACACAAATCATGATGTTATCACGAGAGGGAAGAAGACATCAGATTATGCTGGAAGAACAGATCCTAGAGTAGGTTAACCACTTTAAATACCTTGGAGCTGTCATAGACTGGAAGGTCAGCGTCAAAGAAGAGTTGGCTACCCGAAAGGCAGGAACTGGGAGACTTTTGCAGGCTATAAATCGAGGATTCCTCAGCGAAATAAAAAAGTTGGCAAGTAAGATGGCTGTATACCGCACCATGTACGTTCCAGTCTTGACCTTATGGATGCAAGTCATGGGCAATTACAACCCACAAAAGCCAACTCCAAAGCTCAGAAACGAGGTTTCTGAGGAAAGTGGTAATGAAGTAGCAAGAACGGACATGGTCTGTAATAAGACGATACGGTAAGGTCCCAAAACCCAGCCACGGTAGACCCAAGTAGAACAGTCCCAACTACGATGGTTTAGGATACTAAGAGCCAGGGATCGAGTACTCCATTACGACAACCTTAAAATACAACATTAATATCATGGACGTCGTTGGACTTAATTAGCGTAATCTTCTAAAATATCGACCAAGGGTGGGTACATTTTAGCAATGATTGCTGTTATCAAGTAAAGCCTAACACCACTTTTTGTTCATACGCATGTGTCAAGGCTGCTTAAGAGCCGTTCTCGTTTTTGGAAGAGGATCACGGAAAACACTTAGGATAATATAGCACATCTTTAAAGAAACTGACTTCAAGAAGGCAAAAATTTAATAATAGTATTATGAGTAACCATTTGTAACACATAAGGAAGGGAAACCCGAGGCCTGTAATCAGTAAATTAATATGAGACAAACATAAAGGTATGTTATCAGGCACTCGTAGGAAATAAAGAAGTAGAACACTAGACAACAGAAAAAGAACAGACATGAGTGGCTTACCCAAGATTCGAACCCCGGACCTTCCGTGCGACAACCCCGTCTAGCTATGCAAGCGAATCACACTATCCTCCCCGCCATCTGCGCATCACCAAAAAAATGATGTTTCGATGGCACGTCATTAGTGCGAATCGAAAGACAAAACACCGGAAGTTTACCATGGGCAGTTCAGCCTATTAATGATGCAATCACTTATGTTGTTCCCCTATCAAACAGTATAGGCCAGTCCACACAAGACAAAGACCTTGATACTGTGTCCAGTAAATGATAGTAGACTTAGAACAGTACGAAAGGACAGAGGGTAGGTTTGGTATTTTATAAACATTTATAACATATAAGGAAGGGAAACCCGAGGCCTGTAAACAGTAAATGAATATGAGACAAACATAAAGGTATGTTATCAGGCACTCGTAGTAAATAAAGAAGTAGAACACTAGACAACAGAAAAACAACAGACATGAGTGGCTTACCCAGGATTCGAACCCCGGACCTTCCGTGCGACAACCCCCGCCTAGCTATGCAAGCGAATCTTACTATCCTCATTATGAGTAACATGTGCGGAACAGCGATGGAACAGAGTAATTTACAGTACCTATATAGTTTCCCACTTCCGAACAGCTACGTTAAGATAGACAACTCTTAAAATATCCTTTATATACATAACTTATTCAGTCTTTTGACAAGGGGCTTTTTTTGTCAGGGGAATCAACAACAACAAACTTAACATAATTGTTGTTAATAATGACTTTGTGACGGTAACTCCAACTATTTTTATTTAACTATTTTAAGCTATAATTTTAAAAAAAAAATTATGCAATTTTTCTTATTTAAGAATGTTGTATATGGAAAATTAAATAATAAAAGCTGGAACTTATCTTTCACACTTGATATTAATTAAATGCCGTTTCTCTTAAAGCAATAGAGAGCACAAGACGATGTTGTAGTTTTGACCGTTACTAAGCGCTGCTGTCGACATTGTGAAGCTGGCAACATATAACCACGGACCTAAATATGTATAAATCCGTTATACTCAACATCATTCCACTGATCATATGTATGTTGTATGTGTGGCTGTTTGGACGCGTGTGCGCTAGCATGTTCTTAGTCCTTTTATTTGCAATGACATTTAATTCTAATTTACATGAAGGATTAAAATATGCATTAATCAGTACTATACTGTACTAATTTTACAAAAACATGTAAGTTCCGTTTCACTAAAGGTAATGGTAGACCATTGTACAATATGCCTCTACGTGTTAACTTGACACAACAAACAAGCGTAGAGTCATACATGACATAAACATAACGCAAGAAGCAAGGGAAAGACGAAGATAAAAACATATCAGGGGTGGAGGAAAATAAAAAAATAGGTTAAAATGTTGAGGACTGTCACGAAGTGGTTTTAAGTTTATAGAGTTTGCCTGAATGAAAACAAGACCCTAGTATGAGAAAGTCTGAGAAGATAGAATTTAGATGGAAAATGACATGCCTGTGGACAGGTGGGACTATTGGCTCAAGGGATAGAACCAGGTTTTGACTCGCCCTTGCCGCTTCGTGACGTCAAACTGGCTATAATCTCACCCTCCTCTGACTTCCTTTAAATACAAGGAGATAAGGTGTATAAACGACCACAGACACCACTATACAGACGACATAAAGTAAGTATAGTATAGAATAGAAGCTGATCCAGTAAATAATATATGTATATATTTATTTACATACAAGAAAAACATAAAATGGCATCATACGTCATCAAGTCAGTCGATAGCGTGCACTGTTGCACGGCCTGGAAAAAACAAAGTAACTATTAAATTGAGAGACACGAGAGACAAAAAAAAAACCCAAATCCCATTCACTCTTTCTGTCACCCTGCTGAGGAACAATAAAAATGGTTGGTGATTTAAACCAAATCTAATTTGGTGGGGCTGTCAACTTTAGCCTCCACTCTCTACCAATAATAAGATTACTACTGTCTCAGTTCTGCTGACTCTTCCTCAACGAATGGCTACACAGCTTTCTACTTGTTACGCGATATGCGCCGATACTACACCACAAGAATTGCTAAAATAATAGACTTGGTTTTTCAAACGCAGACTCAGTGTCTATCCGTCAAATGGATACTGAACAGACCCTACTGGTCCTGTCTATTTTCTCCCTCCTTCTCTATCTCTCTCTTGGTCTCAGTGTCTCTCTAACACTCGAGGGCTGATGATGCGGCGTCTCCGTTACTCTCTTCTCTCGATTTCTATCAGGACCTAGGTATGGTAACCCTGTCATGTTCCTGAATTTGGTGATGACGATGCTGTTCAGGTATCAAGCCTGAGGTGCTTGATAAACTGTCGACAAAACTTCTCTGCTGCTGAATAGCTTCCCTCTTTTAACCCGCTCCGGAGTTAGAGGAAAAAACACAGCCTTGATTTCAGGCTGTACAAAATTGAAACCAGTCTCCCGGCCACCTGCCGTTGCTGGAGACTATAATAGCGATGCTCTCGGCTGTATGATAAATAAACCACGGTCCCGCTGAAGCATAGGGACTTCACTGCCAGAGACCATAGGTCTGACCCTTAAGATAGGTCCTGTTGCAGTGGGTAATTTTGCACATGGGCAAATTTACGCTCCCCCACTATTCTTGCCGCGACTCGCTGAAATTAAAAGAAGATGCGTCTATTGTATAACAATTCCAACCTAACGCATCTCTAACCTAACTCCCCTTCACTCGTCATTTACAACAATACATAAAATAATATTGCCCACGTGGCTCACTCGTCATGTACAACAATACAAAAATTAATATTATCCACGAGGCACTTAAATCTCTCTCCTCCCTCTCCCCTTCTCTCGTTCTGAAAACGATACATAAAATATTTCTATTCCACGTGGCACTTAAATCTCCCTCCTCCTCTCTCTCTCTCCTAAAATCCGCCAGCCAAGTAAACACAACCTGTCTGACGGGCCACTTGGCCGTCACACATGGCTACCCACGTGTCAACATTTTCGACTTGGGAACTTCTTTTGTCCGAAATTCCGGGTCTCCCTTTTTAACATTTACACATGAGGTTTCCTACTTAAGCCCCAATTTAAATGAAATCACGCTATAGGAATAGTTTACTCCTCTAAGCAGTAAAATTCACTTACAACGTAAATCTGAACCCTCCGACAATATTTCTCACATTTAAGGCTCAGTAAAATTATCGAACGCACCAGGGATTTTCCCATAAAATTACATTAGTAAATACACATAAATAAATGGTGGTTTTACATAACATTCTACAAATATGGGCACGCGTGTTTCTCACAACTTTCCACACTCCTAACTACTGCCAAAATCATAGAAAGAATAAGCACACTGTTGCATTTACGTCAATCTTCAAAAAATGATAATGGATGGCACTATCGTTTATTTTAAAACTGAAAAGTTAATGTCCCCCTGAAGAAATTAACTACGGACGAAATTCTTAAAGAACCACTAATAAATAAACGATAATAAAATCCTACATACCTATTATCGCTGGGTTTTCCCCATAGTGGAGAACGATAAATCGACGTCGACCGGCTGACAATTATTTCTTACAATAGAGACCTGGGCCGCCTTTTCACTGCTTATTTATACACACCGGGGCCAATCCTACGCATCGTCGCGAAACTCGCGTGGCTTAAAATTGCGTCACGTTACCTGACGGCCGCGTGCTTCCGGTCTCGTCATATCGCGTGCCGGAAATGGCGATTGTTTCGTAAACAATGAAATCTACGGGAATCGCGAAAAATCATAAGGAAGTAAAACTGGGCGAATGAAAAATAAATCTACCGTCGTAAAACGACCCCATTTAATTTATCTCCTCAAAAATACCAAACACGATATATATATATTCAAATGAGAAGAAAAAAAAATGATGAAAATTCAAAATAAAAGAACAGGATCGGCCCGGAAATACAAATTAGACGACAGAAATACAAAATAGACGACAGAATCGGGCCGGTTGAAAGACAGAACTACAGTGCCACATCACATAAGTCCCCCCTTTCAAGTACAGGAATCCGTGCTAAATCACTGAAATCTCTGGGTTTCATACTGGTCCGCATCTAGATCTACATCCTGATCTAATCACTATCGTAATTAGCATTATCATACAGGCCCATCTCCATATCCTTGAAAATCTCTGCAAGCACTGGATTTCGGGGGTCACGCCTGGTGATTTCCTCCTGGCGCCTGCAACCTGACTGGTCGCCCTTCCTCCTCGTTCTCGTGTGTTTCCTTCGCCCACGAATTTTCCTGGCGGCGCGTGGTAAATAATGATTACCAAATGGTGCGGCCTTCCAGGGTTTGGGAACAGACTGACTGGCTTGGCCAGACATCGCCGTAACAGGGCGTAACTGTTTACAGTTGACTGCAGAACCGTGCGCCTGTTCCTTCTTGTCAGTATTTCCCTCCCTTGAGAGGGGCCTAATTCCCGACGACAAAGAAGATCCTTCCGAAATCAGAGATGTCACCACTGTTTGACCTTTAGGCTGAACAGGGCTGACAGGCGAATACGCCTCTGTAAATAACATTCCACTGTCTTTAGAGGCGTCTCTCCTCCTCATCGCAAGACAAGGATGTTTGAGCTCCCGTGGGGCTCCGTGAATTTGGGGCTTTCCCCTTTCACTTCTCTGACCTGCAGTAGGCCCTCTTGCATTAGCAAGAATCGGTGTGGTTGGGTTTCCCAAAACTAAGTAAGGGCTTCCCAGGATGAAATCATGTGCTGGCTGTGCCATTACAGCTGCCTTGATGGTGCCAGACACAAACTTGCATTTCACCTCAATATTGGCTACAGGCAGACGCTGTGAGATCCCTCTTCTCAAAATTCCACCAATCTCAACTATTTCTCCGGTCCACTGCCCTGGTTTCACCAAATGACGAGCGATGATACTGGGGTAAGTAAGCCCGCTGTCAAACAAACACGTAGTGGCTGTCCCATTCACTACGGCTGGTCCACTGTTAGAGAACAACTTCTCTGCCTGGACTGGTTCCCATTTATTCCCTTTAGTCCATCTCACCGGTCTTAAACAAGCTGCATGGTGAGCTGGGGGTTTGTTCATGCACCGGGATGTCCAGTGGGAAGTGGTTCTACAATTCTGACAATACCTCTCATTATCCCCCTTGTTCCTAGCGGGTTCCTGAGAGGTTGTTGTCGGTGCTCTGTTATGCTGCTGGGGGCGCAAGTTATAACCAGAATGAGGCTCCTTGCGAGAAGGCCCTGGTTGCTGATGAGCTGGTGAAGCATCCGACTGCGATGACGAAGCTCCTTTGTCTGGGGCTGGCAGGTCTGGGTTTTTCCATTTCTGTCCCAGTACTTCGGCCTGTGCTGTCTGGTACCTTTCGGCGAACAGAATAATCTGATCGAGTTGCTGGGCACCCTGCACCGCCAGATACCGCCTCAAGTCGGGGGACATGTTTGTCTTTACTTGTTCACACATAACTAACTCCTCCAACCCTTCAAAAGTTTTCGCCAGTCCTGACAGTTCCCTCCAGCGAGTAAGGTCATTTCTCACCCGCTCGGCAAACTGAGCAAAACTCTCTCCCTTCTCCGGCCTGCTCTCCCTGAACATGGTTTGGCATTTCCGGGGTGTCCACTGAAATCTTTGCAATAAAGCATTTCGCAGTGCCTCGAAGTTGTTCTGATCATCTATAAGCACCTTGTTGTAAACTTCATACGCATGACCTTTGAGCGATTGTGATAATTTCAGGCACCAAAGACTCTCACCCAACCCGTATGCCTTTGCCATTCTTTGAAATTTCTCCAAGAACACGTCAATCTTTTCATTCCCGTTATGGAACGAGTCAAATGGGAAGCTCATGGCTGCCACCCGGGGCCCTCCGTTTCCTGAGGTGTTTGTCGCCCCTGCTCCAGGAGAATCTCCATTAGCTGAACTGCCTTCCGAAGATCGATACTGCAGTTCCAGAGAACGCAAGGCAAGTTCATGCTGTCTTTCTGCTGCTTTCTCCTGTGCTTCCCTTTCTGCTGCCTTCTCCCGTGCTTCCCTTTCTGCTGCCTTCTCCTGTGCTTCCTTTTCTGCTGCCTTCTCCTTCTCCTGGGCTTCCAATTTCCGAAGTTTCATCTCGGCCTGTCTCTCCGCTGCTTCCGCGGCGGCAGCCCTGTCCTCTTTCTCTTTCTCTCGCTGAATATGCCTATCATTTTCCCTTATCAGGTAGGCCTTAGTCTCCTCCTTATCCATTCCCATGTCCTGAGCAGCCTCTCGCCAGGCAGCTCGTAACTTGGCCATATCCGCCATCTTACCTGTAAACTGCTGTAAGTTCACAAATACAGAGAAATGACAGAAAAGGAAAAGAGAAGGAACAACCTGTTTCGAAATATAAAATATTCTCTATAACCACTGTCCCAAAAATCCGACCTCAGACTAGCACCAAGTCTGAATAATAACCTGAGAAAAATTTAGTTCTTAGCTACCAAAAACTAAATTACCTTCCTGTTAAAGAAAAATATGTCGGTATGCCATCAATTACCACTAAGTCATATAAATCAAAATTACCCCAAAAATCTACTAGACTGTAACCTGTGGAAAAACTTATAACTGGATCAGTTCTAATATAGCTCCAGTCTAGGGGATATTTAAAGAAACTCTATTCTCAGAAAACTTCCTATAGAACCAATCTAAAAATCTAAACAAGATTCCAGAATTGATCCCAACAGAATGATCCACCGGACGATTGCCGCCCACTTGTCACGAAGTGGTTTTAAGTTTATAGAGTTTGCCTGAATGAAAACAAGACCCTAGTATGAGAAAGTCTGAGAAGATAGAATTTAGATGGAAAATGACATGCCTGTGGACAGGTGGGACTATTGGCTCAAGGGATAGAACCAGGTTTTGACTCGCCCTTGCCGCTTCGTGACGTCAAACTGGCTATAATCTCACCCTCCTCTGACTTCCTTTAAATACAAGGAGATAAGGTGTATAAACGACCACAGACACCACTATACAGACGACATAAAGTAAGTATAGTATAGAATAGAAGCTGATCCAGTAAATAATATATGTATATATTTATTTACATACAAGAAAAACATAAAATGGCATCATACGTCATCAAGTCAGTCGATAGCGTGCACTGTTGCACGGCCTGGAAAAACCAAAGTAACAATTAAATTGAGAGACACGAGAGACAAAAAAACCCCCCCAAATCCCATTCACTCTTTCTGTCACCCTGCTGAGGAACAATAAAAATGGTTAGTGATTTAAACCAAATCTAATTTGGTGGGGCTGTCAACTTTAGCCTCCACTCTCTACCACTAATAAGATTACTGCTGTCTCAGTTCTGTTGACTCTTCCTCAACGAATGGCTACACAGCTTTCTACTTGTTACGCGATATGCGCCGATACTACACCACAAGAATTGCTAAAATAATAGACTTGGTTTTTCAAACGCAGACTCAGTGTCTATCCGTCAAATGGATACTGAACAGACCCTACTGGTCCTGTCTATTTTCTCCCTCCTTCTCTATCTCTCTCTCTTGGTCTCAGTGTCTCTCTAACACTCGAGGGCTGATGATGCGGCGTCTCCGTTTCTCTCTTCTCTCGATTTCTATCAGGACCTAGGTATGGTAACCCTGTCACCTGTTCCTGAATTTGGTGATGACGATGCTGTTCAGGTATCAAGCCTGAGGTGCTTGATAAACTGTCGATAAAACTTCTCTGCTGCTGAATAGCTTCCCTCTTTTAACCCGCTCCGGAGTTAGAGGAAAAAACACAGCCTTGATTTCAGGCTGTACAAAATTGAAACCAGTCTCCCGGCCACCTGCCGTTGCTAGAGACTATAATAGCGATGCTCTTGGCTGTATGATAAATAAACCACGGTCCCGCTGAAGCATAAGGACTTCACTGCCAGAGACCATAGGTCTGACCCTTAAGATAGGTCCTGTTGCCGTGGGTAATTTTGCACATGGGCAAATTTACGCTCCCCCACTATTCTTGCCGCGACTCGCTGAAATTAAAAGAAGATGCGTCTATTGTATAACAATTCCAACCTAACGCATCTCTAACCTAACTCCCCTTCACTCATCATTTACAACAATACATAAAATAATATTGCCCACGTGGCTCACTCGTCATGTACAACAATACAAAAATTAATATTATCCACGTGGCACTTAAATCTCTCTCCTCCCTCTCCCCTTCTCTCGTTCTGAAAACGATACATAAAATATTTCTATTCCACGTGGCACTTAACTCTCCCTCCTCCTCTCTCTCTCTCTCTCTCCTAAAATCCGCCAGCCAAGTAAACAAAACCTGTCTGACGGGCCACTTGACCGTCACACATGGCTACCCACGTGTCAACATTTTCGACTCGGGAACTTCTTTTGTCCGAAATTCCGGGTCTCCCTTTTTTAACATTTACACATGAGGTTTCCTACTTAAGCCCCAATTTGAAATCAAATTCCGGGTTACAGTTTCACTTTACTGCCCTCCTAAGCTCACATTTAAGAACAGTAGGGAATAGACCACGGAGTAAAATTCACCTACAACGTAAATCTGAACCCTCCGACAATATTTCTAACATTTAAGGCTCAGTAAAATTATCGAACGCACCAGGGATTTCCCCATAAAATTACATTAGTAAATACACATAAATAAATGGTGGTTTTACATAACATTCTACAAATATGGGCACGCGTGTTTCTCACAACTTCCCACACTCCTAACTACTGCCAAAATCATAGAAAGAATAAGCACACTGTTGCATTTACGTCGTTCTTCAAAAAATGATAATGGATGCACTATCGTTTATTTTAAAACTGAAAAGTTAATGTCCCCCTGAAGAAATTAACTACGGACGAAATTCTAAAAGAACCACTAATAAATAAACGATAATAAAATCCTACATACCTATTATCGCTGGTTTTTCCCCATAGTGGAGAACGATAAATCGACGTCGACCGGCTGACAATTATTTCTTACAATAGAGACCTGGGCCGCCTTTTCACTGCTTATTTATACACACCGGGGCCACTCCTACGCATCGTCGCGAAACCCGCGTGGCTTAAAATTGCGTCACGTTACCTGACGGCCGCGTGCTTCCGGTCTCGTCATATCGCGTGCCGGAAATGGCGATTGTTTCGTAAACAATGAAATCTACGGGAATCGCGAAAAATCATAAGAAAGTAAAACTGGCCGAGTGAAAAATAAATCTACCATCGTAAAACGACCCCATTTAATTTATTTCCTCAAAAATACCAAACACGATATATATATTCAAATGAGAAGAAAAAAAATGATGAAAATTCAAAATAAAAGAACAGGATCGGCCCGGAAATACAAATTAGACGACAGAAATACAAAATAGACGACAGAATCGGGCCGGTTGAAAGACAGAACTACAGTGCCACATCACAAGGACAAACCTATGAGATTCAACAGCACGTGGCCGGAAAATGAGTAAACACTTTTATTAATGACAACACATGTTGTTTTGCCGCTATATTGGCAAATAATAAAGAAAAAAAGCAAAGTTTAATATTAACAAAATTACGCGGAGGCCCTTCAATTAAACCTAAGCAATGCTTACTCAGGTCTCATAGTTGAAAGGACAAAAATTCTCATGTTTTTATTGACATAGGTAAGTACCTGTAATAACGTGATTTTTCCATTAGGTTTTGAAACTAATCCCTTAATTACCAGAGTGTAAGATCTCTGTGTCCATGATTTAGAAACGCGTGGTTAAAACAAATGGTTTTTCATTATCATCATCTATTATTGTTACAACATTGTTTAGTTGATACTGACTGAGCGACAATGGGGATATGTTTTTTTTTTAAATTAGCACACACGCCAGCACAAATACACGCACTGACACACTATTCCGCTATGAAAAAATTGTCTTCATACTATGATTGGTGTAATTTTTCTTAACAACAATGACTGTGTTCAATAAATGCCAACACTTAACTCACAAAGAATTACCATTATTACGTTTACTAATTGTAAAGATGCTACTGTTAACTCCCAGGAAATCCATGCTAGTTTTATCGTATAGGTTTTCCCTACGGCAGTTGTCCAAGATTGGTAGTTTAGCACCCAAGTCGTGAGTTGAGTGCCTCCTGTAATATTGATATGGTAATTATCTTTCTGTTATTACATTTCATCCAATGTGCCATTTATCTGTTTGTCACATTAAATTAAATCTGCATGATTATCTTTTATGTCCTTGAAAATATTTCGTCCGTTTAGTTCCCGACTTTACTGTTTTTGTAAAATTATCCTAAACAATTTGTTTTGTTGAAATTACATAAGAAGCGCTCTATCTCTTCACTTTGAACTTGAATTTGAAGACTGTTATGTATCACATACTTCTATTATATATCTTAACAAAGTTAACAACGTGTCTTGCCATACAGACACTATAACTGCATCTATTTTGTTTTGTATCGAGCAGTATCATCTTGGCTGTCTTAAATAACTGACAATTGTTTGTACATTAAGACATGTGCTTCTGACATAATATTGAAGTCTCGTCACTGATTAATTTAATATTTACTTACTTACTTACTCAGTCGTTCCCCTTCTACCATGAGGTGTAGAGGTTTGGAAGAGAGAGCGCCAGACTATCCTATCGGCTGTCTTCCTCCTGGCCTGGTTCCATTCTAGTCCTCGGTCCTTCAAAGATTGTCTAATGTTGTCCTCCCAGCGTACTCTTGGTCGTCCTGGGGGTCTCGATCCTTGGCTCTTTGTTTCCCATGCTTGTCGTGGTAGCCGATCTTCTCCCATTCTGCAGACATGGCCAAACCATCTTAGTTGGGACTGTTTTACTTGGGTCTGCAGGGGGTGGGATTTAAGGCCTTGACGTATCGTCTGGTTGCGTACCATGTCTCTTCTTGTTACTTCAACCACCTTCCTCAGATACCTGATTTCTGAGGTTTGGATCTGGCTTTTGTGGGTTGTAGTCATTGCCCATGACTCGCATCCATATGTCAAGACTGGGACATAGGTGGAGCGGTATACAGCCATCTTCGTTTTCTTACCAATCTCTCTCCTGCTGAGGAATCCTCGATTTATGGCCCGAAAAAGTCTCCCAGCTGCTGCTTTTCGAGTTTAATATAATATTTTTGGTAATAATTAGTTTGTGACAACAATTACAAGTATTTTGTTTGAAATTTGTTTCATATTTTGGGGACAGGAACTGATATTACTTACACACTTTAGTTAAGTTAACAAGGTAAACAGGTATGCAGTACACTGTTTGGAAAAAACAACTGGACGCTGGTCAGACAAATAATAAAGACCGGTGATTTACCTGATCAGGTTAACATTTCCGAGCACAGTCACATTTGCTAATTTTACGGCATTCCTGCAGTAACATTAGATCTATACATTACTTTTCTCCCCAAAGACTCCCAAAACCTTTACAAAGACATAAAAATGTTCTCAAGTTATATTTTTTGGTGGCTCCTTCGTACACTTTCAGATGTCAACTAAACATGTTCAAACACAGTAGTGGCCTGCTTCAGGCTTTTTGTATCTCCATAGAGTTTTACCTGGAATGGTACTGGTGACGGCCATATGTAACTTTCTCTGTTCCTCATATGTTGGCCATCTTTGAAGTAGATAGTCCGCAGTTATTTTATCGGTACCACTGTTACAGTCATCGGTAGTTCCTGTCATTAGCTCGTTGAACAGATGGTGTCACAATCTATTGTGGTCTGTGTGGAGTTTGCAGATTACCACCTGGTCTATTCTACTGAGCTGGTAATATGCTTCATAATTTGTCGGCCTAGATAACCTGCATCCAAGTTGTTCATGTACTTACTTACTTCTGATAAAACACTTTGCCTCTTCAAAAGTTATGATTGTATCAGGTCCAGACAGTTGTCCACACTATTTAGCCAATCTGTCAGTTTCTTCATTGCCAGAGAAGTAGCAGTAAGATGTGATCCATTGCATCACAACTCCTGTGAATCGATGGCCAAGTTTGTGGAGAAATGCTCTTAGGTCATCCAGGTCTGCATTATTCTGGATCTTCAGTGTTGCAATTACTGACAGTGCGTCCGTGAAGAAAACAAATTGTCTCTCGATGCTTTCGTCTGCCATCAGAACCTCTGCTGCAGATTTTAAGGCTCCTTCTTTTCTTTGAATCCACGTGTGAGTTTTCCTACTTCTTCTGACATCTTTGTTTTGTGAACTAGTGATTTAGCTCAGAAAGGTTACTTAACTTCCATCTTCTGCTGCATTTGTTGCTGATCCATCTGTATGCATGGGTCCATATGTTGCTTGGGTAATGTTTCTCTATGTATTTTATCGTTACGGTGTTTCTCTCTGTTGCAGTCTGGCTTTTCTTTGTCTCAATTCCATGAATGTCTGCTATCATTTCAGGGAAGCAATGTTATTTCCAAACTGGGAGATTGTGTGCAATGTAGATGGTTTTAGTTGTTGATACCACATTTATGGAAATTGTTCTCATCTTTGTTGTGGTTGGCTCTACAAAGTTGCTTCTCTTGAAACATGCTGACTGATTATCGAAGAAATTAAGCTAATCCATAACAATATAGAAACGTTTAATTGTTGATACCACATTTATGGAAACAGCTGATGAGCCTGTCAGTTTAATACACAAGATCATTTTTAATTATCAGATATGATATAGCCGAGGGAGCAGTAATCCTGTTCTTTCGCAGTCTCAGCAGAGGCCCAACCCCCCAACTCTAATAATTCCAAAATAGATATAAATGTAAGTTTCACCCCACCATTTATTGACAGTGTATGTGGCCGTACACATTTCTGGTTGTCAAGGAGTGTGTAATAATTCTGTGCCACTGGTTTTTCATCGTCTACTGTCTATTCGTTTTCACGGAATGCCTCCACCTACTTTGCAGTAGTGATCCACTTATAGCCAAAACTCAATAGTATCTAATATTAGCTTCCAAGGTATCTATCTACCTGCGCGCAAGATTACTCTTGGCATAGATGTTGATAGAAGATTAATGACACCTTTATCTTAAGGGAGGCTTCACAAGATATTTCCAGAAGTCACGAACAATGTTGCATTGGGCTGAACAATTGTTAACGAATTATATCTGGTTCGTCTCCTTTTTGAAGGATTTAAGCAATGGTTTAGCCCGTTCAAGCCCCCGGTTTGTGTAATCCAACGAAATTCCTCTTATATGTAATTATGTAATAGCTCTATTTGGAGGTAAATATATATATATAAGTATATATATATACACACACACATTAAATAATCTGGCTCATACGTTTGCTTTCTTACATATAAAAAACTGAATCGACTATGATTGTTTAGTTTTAAATCAACAGTTAACAAATTTAATAATCAATTAGTACTAACAGTTTAAAATGAATAAAATGCTAGTGATTTTATATTGGAATCAACTTTTCTCTTTATTGAGATTTAAGGTGAGGATATATAAAAAGTCCTTTTTGCTGGTGCCTTTTTTACAAGCACTTAACTTTTGTAGGGGAGTCCTGCTGCTGTGGTTCATTAATTCTGTGATGACGAAAGCCTTCTCAACACTCTCTTCCATTGTAGGCGGTTCAGGTGGATGCTTTTCTCTCACACTAGCGGCGTTAGTACCACAAATCGTCTGCTGGCTTGTAACCACGAACTTTAGACGAATAGAAAGAAACAAATGCCTGCTAAGTATATTTGATTGCCGCAAACTAACAGGACAATTGTCATGCGCTCAACCCACCAATGTTCACCCATAAGAAGAATTAAATTCCCGAGCACACAGTGTAACTCAGGGAATATGATGAAAATTCACCAATATCCATCTGGGTGTTATCTAGGAAATTGCGTCTGGAGTACGTGAATAATGATTTGCCTAAATAGCAATTAAAAAAGAAACATAAATCTCACAAGATAATATGTTACACCTTAGGCACATATAATGTAATCATCACTCATTAATCATCACTACATCCGTCGGAGTCTGGGGTCGCTCTGCTTTCGGGTTGTCTACGCGACTAGTCAGAAATAATCACCAGTTCTTGCAGTAGTGGTCCATGCATATACTATTTTCATATGCTGAGATTGCCAGCCTTGTATATAACCACTTTGCAAGAAACCTGCAGAATTTACATTAGTAAATAAATTGTTTACACTTACCCCAAAATTTTGGGAATACTCAATCTCCTTGCACAGATTTAGACTAGACACAGCTCTGTATTAAAAGCTTCGAAATAACTTTGGTCTGGAAATTAGAGTTAATTCCTCTGATGGCGGGTGTTCTGCGAAATCCTGACCTTGGACAAGTTTTGTTTAATTCTTCTATGACTTGGTCTGGGAAATTAGAGTTTATTCCTCTGACGGTGGATGTTCTGTGAAATATCTGGCCTGGGACAACATTTTTTAAATCCCTCTATGGCTTGTGATCAAATTCCTATGTTTCCAGTCTTGTATTAAAAATGCGGGTTTATTTGTAAATTCCTAAGTTGCCCAATACTGAATCTGTTACTTATAGCTGTGGAATTTCTAAGTCCAATGTCTCCGTTTTCTTACTGGCTTTTAGGAGTCGCTAGTCTGACGGTTGCGCTGTTGTCTCTCTGTGTGTTATGTGTCTGTGTTTTCTTACTTACTAAGTCGTTCCCCTTTTACCGTGAGGTATAGAGGTTTGGAAGACAGAGGGCTAGACTATCCTATCGGCTGTCTTCCTTCTGGCCTGATTCTATTCTAGTCCTCGGTCCTTAAAAGATTGTTTAATGTTGTCCCCCCAGCGGGTCGTCATGGGGGTCTGGATCCCTGGCTCTTTCTTTCCCATGCTTCTCCCACTCTTCAGACATAGCCAAACCATCTTAGTTGGGACTGTTCTTCTTGGATCTGCAGAGGTGGGATTTTAGGCCTTGACGTAACGTCTGGCTGCGGACCACGTCTCTCCTTCTAATTCAACCGCCTTCCTCAGATACCTCATTTCTGAGGTTTGAATCTGTTTTTTTGGGGGTTAATTCATTGCCCATGACTCGCATCCTTATATCCAGACTGGGACATAGGTGGAGTGATATACAGGCATCTTCGTTTTCTCACCAACCTCTCTCTTGTTTAGGAATCCTGGATTTAAGACCTGAAAAAGTCTCCCAGCTGCTGCTTTTCCAGTGGCCAACTCTTCATTGATGCCTCCCTTTCGGTCTATAATAGCTCCGAGATATTTAAAGTGGTTGACCTGCTCCAGAACCTCCCAACTTAATCTGATGTCTTCTTTCTTCTCGTGATATCGCAATGGATTTTGCTTTAGAGCTGCTAATGACCACCCTCTCTTCTCCAGCTCGTCTTTCCAGACTTGCTGGTTGGATTAGAGATGTGCCTCTGATTTACCAATCAGAGCAACATCATAAGCAAATGGTAGCTCTGAAATGCAGACCTATCTCATCTTCCAGTACCCCACTGAATACTTTTTTGTTCTCTCCTTACATGACTTGATGATATCGTCCATGAGGAGTATGAAAAGATAAGGTGACATGAAATCACCTTGTCTTAACCAGTGGTGGTCCTGAAGTCTTCTGACTTATGGTTTGCTGTCCTCACATAATTTCTGCAAGACTTGTAGAAGCTCTGTATATCATGAATCTGAGGTGCTGGAATGTTCTTCCTTGCCAAACAGTCCAAAAGTTTGCTCCAGGATACCCTGTCAAGCGCCTTTTCCAGATCTATTAAACAAAGATGGATCTCACTCTTATACTCAAGGGCCTTTTCACTCAGCTGTCTGAGTGTGAAGATTAAGTCTTAAGTATTTCGGTTCGCTCGGAATCCGTACTGGATCTCATCCACTTGTGGCTCAGCTAGGCGTCGGAGTCTCTGCTCTAGGATTCTAACGTAGATTGTACATTTTACCAGGGACACTGAGAATGCAAATGCCTCTATGGTTTCCACATTGTTGATTGTCACCCGTTTTGAAAATCCGTGTTATGATGGCAATCTCCCAATCCTTTGGTATGACCTTGTTGCACCACGCTCCCTACAGGACCTTAAGAGTAATAGGTCGCCTGATGCTCCCATGTACTTAACCATTTCTGGTGTTATACCATCATGCCCTTCTGCTTTGCAGATCTTGATTTTCTCCAGAGAGAACTGAAGAACTGTCTTTGTTTTCATCAAACTATATTCTCAGTTCTTAGTGGGAATCACAGATTCCACTTCCCACGTGTGTGCCAATAAAATAAATTGTATACTTCAGCTCCTCAAATTGAACCACTCCATGCGAATCTCGTTCAGCACTACGTGGTTAGGCCGTTTTTAAATTTGAAAAATACCCATCCTGCAATTCACAATATTAAATTGTATATCTACTCGTGACCTCTTACAGTGATGTCATATCGTTGCATAAGACTTCCGGCTGCACCCGTCTGCCTCTCACCATATTGTGACCATGTGTTTCTAGCTTAACATCTACAAATCTTGATTTTCAGACAGATTATCTGAGATAATTACACACAGGGATGGTCTAAACGGAAAAAAAATTACGCATTACCAACTGTGCTTCGCCAAACGGAACGTCGCCAGATTAGCCACTCAATATGGGGATCTATTCATGGACCATGCGTAATGCTAGCTTGAATAAACAGGCACAGTCTCTTTGACAAGATCGTCAGCCTGATAATACGTGATCAAATATTATCGCTGCCCGGGTCAATAAACCTGTCGTAACACAAACAGTCGAGGAGTGAAGTGTTAGAGACTTAACTCTACTGATCCAACGTAGAGAGCAAAAATGAATGACAAGGCACAAATTATGCCACACAAAACGATGATCGGTGAGAGAAAAATGAAGAAAAAGAAGTGATACTGCTGGAATGGATTAAAGAGTGAGAGAGCCGCACACACTTACATGCACAAAGTAAGACGTACCGTCACAACGTTAGTTTCTCGAGTCCGGATGTTGTTGCAATTGATTAGTCTTTGATTTCCTGCTGTCCAAGTTATTTCATTTGCTTAATGTTTCTTTCTTTTCAACACGTGATTGCTTTGTATATATATATATATATATATATATATATATATATATATATATATATATATATATATATATATATATATATATCACTGTTTTATTGCTTCCTGATGGAACCTGTCTCTACTTTTGTGCTTTCTTGAATAGATGGATCTAAATGTTACTTTATGATTCATTTGACTGTCAATAGTCTTCTATATACACCACAGGTTATTATTTCATCATTACCTAGTCTTTTCGAATGTGGGTTAATTTGATGTTGTTTGAAAATTGAAGAGTAGCCCAACACTGAGTTATTTATCTGAAACAAAGTCCTTCCTAGGCCTCGTACAGCAGTATGATTGGATAGAACTCCACCTCTGTGGGTCCTCCACTCGTCAAGATGACACAGTTAATACTGGCAAAGCCTCTGAAAAACTTGAGCATCTAACTGCTGACTTGGTCACTAGAAATTGTGTATGACACTCAGGGCAAGATATAACCTGAAACAACATATACAACCTACGTAGTTTCGCTCATTGCTCCTTAGCCAGACAGGAGATAGTATGAGGCAGTTCAGACAATCTGTGGTAACTCACAAGAGACATAGTATGTCATGAATGACACAATTAGTTCAAGTTTTAGCACAATAGTTCAGTAATTCACTTAATAAAAATTTGTCCATGATTTGCTCCAATAAAATCATATAGGCCTTATGGTAATCATTGTGTCATATATCACATAATACAGACAATCAATATGTTATAGTCATTCCTTCCTCCAGTTTGGATAGTCCTTTCCAGCAAGCATAATATCTTTAAAACGTTTTCCACAACCAACCTGCTCAATCCATTCGTTCTACTTGATTATTAATTACTTACTTAGTCGTTCACCTTCTACCGTGAGGTGTGGAGGTTTAAAAGACAGAGCGCCAGATTATTTTATCGGCTGTCTTCGTCCTGGCCTGGTTCCATTCTAGTCTTCGGTACTTCAACGATTGTCTAATGTTGTCCTCACAGCGGACTCTGGGTCGTTCTGGGGGTTTAGATCCCTGGCTCTTTCTTTTCCATGCTTGTCGTGGTATCCGATCTTCTCCCATGATCTTCTCACATGGCCAAACCATCTTATTTGGGACTGTTGTACTTGGGTCTACAGGGGGTGTGATTTTAGGCCTTGGCGTATCTTCTGGTTGCGGACCATGTCTCTTCTTGTTACTTCAACCACCTTCCTCAGATACCTCATTTCTGATGTGGATCTAGCTTTTGTGGGTTGTAGTCATTGCCCATGACTCGCATCCATATGACAAGACTGGGACATAGGTGAAGCGGTATACAGCCATCTTCATTTTCTTATCAACCTCTCTCTTGCTGAGGAATCCTCGATTTATGACCTGAAAAAGTCTCCCAGCTGCTGCTTTTCGAGTGGCCAACTCTTCTTTCATGCCTCCCTTTTGGTCTATATCCTTAACATCTACACTTTTGTTTCCTCTATGTTTAGCAATCTTCTGACGCTATTTATACCAAGCTGGCTTTTCATTGGTCAGATACATCCACAGGGGTTTGTACGGTAATAATTTTTGAATGATGCCGAGAAATGAATCAGATTTCATTACCTGGTCTCACAATGAAACATAACCCGTGCTTCACCTGAGCTCTTTCAGTCGCTGCCACCGTGATCTACTAGATACAAGTAATGAAGGTTTTCTTTTAGTCCACAAACTGTTAGCAGAAAAGTCAGGAAATCGCTAGAGAATATAACAGTGTCTGGGTCATTCAAAAATAATATTCCCACTGTTAATTCTACAACAAGGCAACTGTGTCGGTCGAACTGAATCCGCGGTGTGCATGTTACTTCACTTATTGTTGTGCTATGTATTATCGCATGTCGTTTCTTTCCGTCTTTCTTGTTTCTAACATATTCCTATTGTCTCTTTATATATTTATGACTCACAAGTCTCTGGTTTCCTTTTATTTGTATTTCTGTGTTCTAATATCCTATCATAACGCAACATTGTCGCTGGAAAACCTGGCGTACTGTATTAATTAAATAATAAAAAGTCATTTGTTTTTCAGGATGACAATAGCACTAGTAGTCAAGTTAACGGGATATGTATTTTGTAAAAAGGGATGATTATTAGTGGATGATTCAAAATGGAAGCGATGGATACTACTACGTCAAACAACTTGAAAGTGACAGAAGATATTGAAGAATTGAATTACGTTACAAACATCGTTAGTGACAACCAAAGATATATGTGTACACTTGTGATATGGGTCTTTCTGTGTGGATTCATCTGTTTGTTTGGAACAATAGCTAATGTCATCAACTTGATCATTTTTTATAAACAGCGTCTGAATACAACCATCAACATTAGCTTCTTCGCCATGGCTGTCTGTGACCTATGTAGTCTGCTATTACAACAGTTATTAAGCTTATATGATAACCCGCTGTTTCAGAGTTGTGATATACCAATGGTATACACAGATGTTCAGTACGTCACGAGTGGGGTACCACGTGCAACAATGGCCAGAATTACCTGCCTAATCACAGTTTATATCACAGCGGAGAGATGTTTATGTATAGCTTTTCCTTTACACATCAAACAGATGATTACCCCAAAGAGAACTACAACAATTATATTCCTTATTTACAGTCTCACATTCTTGTCTGTCGCTCCATTTTACTGTACACCCCGCATTGACTGGCACTTTTATCCAGACAGGAACCAAACCCTGCTCGGTTTAGTGGTTACAAGCTACAACAATGAGGTGGAAGGCGGAGTTTACTTCATCCATGCGATCGTCGAATCGCTATGTTTCCTGTTAGTTCTTGTGTTTACTTCAATATTAATACACAAACTAAGAGAGAAAAATGCTTGGCGTAAGAAGGCAAATGTTCGTAAGAACGAGAGGTCGGAAGCCTTGTCTAATCGAGACAGAAAGACGATGAGCATGATAGTTCTGATAGCTAGTACTTTAATTATATGCTACACCCCCTCAATGCTGTTATGTGCAACCACTTTCTTCGTGCCTGAATTTACCGTTGGTGGTAGGTACTATAACCTGGTGTCTGTTTTATGGACATTTGCTGTTTTGTTTGAGACTATAAACTCAAGTTTTAATATTTTCTTCTACCTTAAAATGAGCTCAAAATACAGACAGACGTTTCTAGAAATATTTCCTTGTTGTGTGCCGTCAAAGAAGAACACAGATAAGATATTTTAACCACTATTATTTATGTATTTGGTAGTGATATTAATATTCTACTAAAGGTAAACGACAAACGTCTATAAAATTGGCCCTATTAAAAGATTATTGAAAACTGACGGTTAACTTTCAAGTCGTTTGTACAAACGTGAGTCAAATCTACAGATTCATTGAATGGAAGCAACAGTAGTTTGTACATACGTATGGTTTCTTTATTACAATAATCAGATTTTCAAAGCGAGTGTCGTATGGAAAGTTCAGAAAGTGGTTGCAGTAGAGAAGGTCTAATGTACTGCTAAAATGTAAAATTGAATATTAATTACGAAGCAGTGATTCTGAGTGCAGTAAGATAAACTTAGTTAAAATGAGTCTTTCACTCCTGGTTTGCAACAAAGGTCTTAATTTAATTATCTCTCCCTTTTTCTCTCATTTATTAAAAAAAAACAGTAAACAATTAATATAGTTTACTATACGATGGAAGAAATAAAAAGTCACAGTGTACTAAAATAGTTTAGGTTATTTATGAATATGTATAAATAAATTAGTTTTAACTAAAACAATGAACAGAGGTTACACATAACGAGCAAACACTTACGTTTGTTTACACATCAAAAGAAAGGTTATTACAACACTTATGTAACTAGAATAAAAGTATTAATCGAATGTTTTTTCCATGGGTGTAACTTCTACTTCAAGTACCATGCCCGGTGGCGTAAAAGATCATGTCTCTCCACAACTTCCTATCCCCAGTACTATTTATCAGTTATGTTGCTGACTTCTGTCCATGCCATGATGTCAAACTGTTTAGTGTTTGTTCACTGTGTCTTCGGTTATCACATTTATCTGTTGCTTTTAACGTGCCCAGGTTTTTGAGTCTATTGACCTGATTTATAACTGTTCCATTTTCTGATAGTTCATTCTGGTGAAGCCCTTTTCTTTGAGACGACCATTACTTCACTCTTTTTGCTATTAAGGCTGAGACCTTTATTTTCACTTTCTGTTACTATTGTATCAACCCCAAGAAGTCTAGAAGCTTATCAGTCGGGAAAGAGAAGACATCTGAGGTCACATTCGTGGTTTCAAAGAAGAGAATCCTTACTGTCACTGAATAACCTGTTAAACGTCTTGCCAGGGTGTACGATGTATCATTAAAAGACTCAAAGACAGTTCAGAAGACAATATAAATGACAGAGGAGTGCATATCATAGACCAAAGCAGACTCATAGTAATGTTCAAGCTGTGGTACTTCCAGTTCATGTTAATCCCTAAACTGGAGGCACCACAGCTTAAACATTCCTATGAGTCTGCTTTGGTCTATGATATGCACTCCTCTGCCATTTATATTGTCTGCTACCCAACCTACGTAGTATCGCTCATTGCCTCCTTAGCCAGACAGGAGATAGTATGAGGCAGTTCAGACAATCTGTGGTAACTCACAAAAAACATAGTAAGTCACGAATAACACAATTCGTTCACGTTTTAGCACAATAGTTCATAAATTCACTTGTTATAGTTTTTGTCATGATTTACATCATTAAAATCATAAAGGCCTTATGGTAATCATTGTGTCATATATCAAATAATACAGAAAATCAATATGTTATAGTCATTCCTTCCTCCAGTTTGGATAGACCTTACCAGCAAGCATAATATATTTAAAACGTTTTCTACAACCAACCTCATTACATTCGGTCTACTTGATTATTACTTACTTAATTACTTAGTCGTTCCCCGTCTACCGTGATGTGTAGTTGTTTAGAAGAGAGACCGCCAGACTATCCTATCGGCTGGCTTGGTTCTATTCTAGCCCTTCAAAGATTGTCTAATGTTGTCCTCCTAGCGAACTCTCGGTCGTCCTGGAGGACTGGACCCCTGGATCTTTGTTTCCCATGCTTGTCGTGGTAGCCGATCTTCTCCCATTCTGCATACATGGCCAAATCATCTTAGTTGATACTGTTATACTTGGGTCTACAAGGGGTGGGATTTTAGGACTTGACCTATCGTCTGGTTGCGGACCATGTCCCTTCTTGTTACTTCAACCACATTTCTCATGTACCTCATTTCTGAGGTTTGGATCTGGCTTTTGTGGGTTGTAGTCATTGCCCATGACTGGCATCCATATGTCAAGACTGGAACATATGTGGAGAGTGATACAGCCAACTTAGTTTTCTTACCAACCTCTCTCTTGCTGGGGAATCGTCGATTATGCCCTGAAAAAAAGTCTCCCAGCTGCTGGTTTTCGAGTTGCCAACTCTTCTTTGATGCCTCTCTTTCGGTCTATAATAGCTCCGAGGTATTTAAAGTGGTCGAACTGCTCCAGGACCTGTTCTCCCAGCTTAATCCGATGTCTACAGTCCTCTCGTGATATCACCATTTATTTTGTTTTAGAGCTGCTTATGACCATCCATCTCTTCTCCAACTCTTCATTCCAGACTTGCAGGTTGGATTGGAGATGTGCCTCTGATTTAGCAATCATGGCAACATCATTGTCGCACGGAAGGTTAATTGTGTTATTTTGCCCGTCTGAGTATATAGAGTGGATGTCGATAGATACGCGAGAAGGTATAGACAAAGATTTTGTTTCACCGGTAGTAGAATTGAGGAAGAAGATCTGTCACTGAAGTGATTAGATAATTTCTTCCAGCCTATCCGTACGGCTGTACTTTTAGTGCAAGACAGCTTTTATCTCCCTATCAAGAATAAATGTTAATCTATACACAGACACAGCTACATGACAACAAGACACACACACATGAAAACTAAGGATAAATGGGTATGGGTTTGACCAACACACAAAGGTAAGTTTCTTTGTAGTTTATTATCATTTAAACTCGACAACACCAACTATCTAAAGAAAGATCAAATAAAATCAAATTTACATTCATATGAAATAGCAGAATAAATGCGCCCTCCCCTTATGGAGAAAAGAACACAAAGTTAATAACCCAAAGGTCGAAGGTTAGCACTATGTTACAGAGTAGACAGTAAAGTAAACAAGTTCCTTCTATATGCTACCCAGTAAAGTAAACATGTTTAAGCAAATCCAAAGTTGGTAAATTCCCTGAAAGAAAGAAGAATACTCACACATTCTTTCAAACAGTGGCTACTCACTCACTCTTACCTACTCTTGGTGATATCCTTTGGAAAACATTTATCCCTGAATATAAATATTATCCGATTTACTTCCCAAATTGGCCCCAGTTCATCCTCTAACAAACAAAGACTAGTGAGGAAGGCCGAATCTGGTGTTTTTTTTTTCTGGATGAACAAATTGTCACCGCGAATAGTTGATGTAGGAACGTGCTCTTGGCGTTCACATTTAAAAGAGGAAAATACTTCCAGTATTGGGGAACATCTGGTTTCAAAAATAAATGTTACAAATGATGAGAGAACAAGAAAGTATTCAGTGGGGTACTGGAAGATGAGACAGGTCTGTATTGCTGATGATTGTGACGTATAATATAAATATACACTAACGTATAATAGGATGATAATACTTTTGGAAAACTCTATGTTAGAGCTCCGATTCTGCACTGCGTAAAATCTGGATAAATTCGCTTAAATACGACTGTCAGAAGTCGGGAGCAATAATGTTACTTTGTACACCCCACTGGGCTGGTAAAAACTGGAAAAATATCTGGATTTTGTAAGTCCAGCTAAACTTATAAGTTAAAATGTTTCTCGTGTATCATTGGCGAGTACACGTTTATAAATGAAAAACTGGTACCGCTCAAAGCAAGTAGAGGAACATGTAACCCAGAAACCAAAAAGTGAAAAGAAAAAAACTGCTGGTCGCTCCTGTGATCATGTCTGCGAAGAATATAAGAAACATTCATGGATACAAAAAATGTTACTATCCTATGAAACTATATACACACACAGATCTCTCCTCCACTCCGTCAGTCCTGATTAAATTTAAACGGCACACGGTGGTTCCTTACTCCTATCAGTTAACAAATTCCGCTAGCAGATGAGTTTAGACGGGCCTGAGTTATGTTTAGCTCGCCCGCCCCTACTCGCCGGCGTCAGCGTACAATGAAGCTTATGATTTAATCTGTCCATACGCACTGCCTAAACAATGATCGCCTTTCATTAAATAGCAATTAAATTGTTGACATCTGTTGGCTTTGCCGTATATGATTAAAATAATAGACACTCTAACAAAAATGCACAAATAAAATATAACGTTTTTTTCTATCCTTCACTATCAGTTTACTGTCTATACGGATGGCGTGATTTAACACTTTAATAGAATATCTGGCAGGAAATCGCTACGCGTTACTTTATTTCACTCGTTTTACTAGCGAGACAATCTAAGTGAAGAACAAATGTTAAAATCCACTAATTCTTAAAACATTTGCGCTTTGTCCTTTTTACCAGAAAGTTCAGAAATGAAAATCCTCCACGAAAACTAGTAACAAATCCACAAGGAAATCTGGTTTCTATGACTGCGGTTAGACAAATCAAAATTCTGACTGACAACTGATGATGATGTTAAGAAAACACAGTTTACATATCATTATATTTATCTGATCTGTAGATATTGTTAATTTTCGCGCTACTGTGTATAAAGGAGAATCACAAACAGAGCTACAAGATAAAGGCTTACTGTCGGTCTTTCGTCGGGCGCTTTCGACAGGCATCAAAAGATCAAACGACTTATTACGTGTAAAGGGGTTCTCGAAGGTTTTGCCCGGGACTCGACATCAAAGCGTACTCGGGGAATTTTGGATTTCCCTTCGTAGACTTCAAAAGATTCTGTGTTTTTCACGTGTGATCTGTCAGGTATCGTATGATTGACAGATAAGCTAGCGTGATAAGACGAGGTAAACAAACATGATTGGTTACCTGTTAAGATGGGCAATTCACACAAGTTTGTTAACACTTCGTTTGCTTGTGTTTAAAGAAAAGATGCGGGGACGAAAAAAGTAAGCTTGTGTAAGTAAAGACAGGCAGCCTACGGCATGGTTTTAGCTAGCAAATCATAGAGCGCTACGAAGTTACAATGACTGTCAGATTACTGTAGACTCTTTTTCCATTATACGTCACAATCATCAGCAATACAGACCTGTCTCATCATCCAGTACCCCACTGAATACTTTCTTGTTCTCTCCTTACATGCCTTCATGGCATCGTCCATGAGGAGTATGAAAAAATATGCCTCCAAAACATGGACAAATAAAAAAACTAATAAAAAAATAATAATAAAAATCGTGAAGGAAGAAGTTAGAGATTTTCAAAAATGTGTACTTGCAGAAATCAGAAGGATTAGACTGGAATGACAAGATCACTAATTTGGAGCTGAGGGAAAGAATCAGAAACATCAGTGGAACGGTACAGTCGGGTACAGCAAGTAGTTATATAATGAGATTTCTATATATGTTCATTGTTTATTTCTATGTTGGACCTAAGACGCGTCAACAGTGAGGAATGCAGTTAGCGACCCATAGCTGCATGCGTCAGGGTCAGCGAACGAGAGCTGACCAAGACCCTACTCCATCTCCAAGTGGTGGTCCTGGAAACAGGCTGCATCATGGCAGTCTGGTTGAATGAGTAGGGATCGAAGAGGGAAGGCTTACCCGGTCCTAAAAATGCTGTGCTAAAGTCGGATGCGTCGGCCGAAAGGCGCAAATATCGCAACTTCGCTGTAAACGGACACAACTCAACCAATGTCTTTTTCAGGCTGAAGAAGAAGAAGAAGAAGAAGAAGAAGAAGAAGAAGAAGAAGAAGAAGAAGAAGGATAGGACACACGTTAAGAAAATATGATAATAGCAATATAAGACAGTTCCTGTGTTGGAATCCCCCGTGTAAGAGAAGTAGACAGACATCAAAGAGACAAAGAAAGACCTTAAATGGATGACATAGGACAGACGGAGTTAATGTGTGTTTGTTGAAGACCTTAACCGGAAGATAAAAGAGAATTAATGATGATAACAGCTTTATTTAATGTTATCTAAATATTTTCTTAACTAGTTCTGTCCCTGAGCACAACCTGCTAAACAACTCTTATGCATAAATTATAAGGTAGTCCCAGTTCTGAAAACCCACAGGTATCATATGCGGAAGGAGAACCTAAAACACATTGAGAAAAGGACAAGACACACACACTCGAACACAGACACAGGGGTAGGACCGACTATGAAGACGCCTTGAACAAATAACCAAGACAGGCAGGCTAAACATAAACTGAAAGTAATAAGTATGTAATGTGGAAGAAAAGTATAGAAAATCATTAAGTTCAGTGTCAGATAGCTAATTACTGTGGATGACACTCCACTGTGTAGCACCACTGCAATGTGGTTTTATCATAATAAATAAGGCTCGTCTTCCAAAGGTACGACCACACCACAATGGCTGACATAAGAAAATAAACACCTTCTACAGGTACTTCCCTTTAATAATTATGCACACACAGTCAGGCCTCACATGGCCAACAAAACGTTTGAAAAATACAATATAACAATGTCAATGTAACTTGCCTTAATAACAACTCACTCTATCAGCATCACACACTACAGTACGACTTAACTGGACAGACACTGCAATGACCATCGCTCACTGGGAGCGGCAAAAAACTGCGACAATGGTACACCTAGTGTAAAGTATCTCCGTGTAACACCCCGCTCAAATTTCCCCGATTAAAAAATCTAGTAACGTAAATTCACAACCTATAAAGCCACTACTACTATATTTGAAAAATTGCCAAGGGCAAGGTCAAACTTACCACTAATTAAAAAAATGGACAAAACAATTCGAATTTTCCACTATTACAGTTAAAAATCTATAAATAAATTCCATGTTCGACCTTGGTCTCAAGGCCATCTTCAAATCAACCGCTAACATTTAAAATAAAGCATTTGAATTTTCTAACGCCAAGCGAGAAAAAAAATACCCCCTCCCCAAACACACACGCACACACTCGACCCTTCCCAATATTTATGACGAAAGCCGTAAAGCATTGGCAGCGAACCAACTTTTTACCTCGTTTTATAGCGGGAGAGAGAAGGTGGAGTACAATGGAAATCAAGCCTAACTTGTGCGTTTGAAAAGAAACTTAGATAATTTATTTCGTTATAAATAACAGGGATGTCTTGAAGGGTAGTACCTCTTGCAGGCCGGAATTTTTTCATCAGTTTTGCCAGAATTATTTTTGTACCTTAAAGCAGTACCTTTATAAATTCTAAAGTTTCTGAGTTATTACACAACAAAGACACACATATTATACATCACAGTAAAGATAAATGAATGCAGAATTAGAATAGGAAGGATTTTTAGTGATATTCTACATATAGTATTCAGTTATGAGTCATAACGAAAATACGGAACAAATTTCACGGAACACAAAAGTGACGTTCCCAACGTCATTTCGGCTTCTAGGGGTTTTGCGGATGTACGCTACCAGCGTCGTTCCGGCCTTTAAGAGGTACTAATATTGTTTAATATATATATCATAAAATTTTCCCTTATAATAAATTATTGGGCCTTAGAAAATTATTTTATTAATATTTTAGTTCAGTGAACAGAGCACTATAAATTAGAAAAAACATTACCAAGATGAAAACGGAGGTAAATGGGAAAAGGAAACCTATATAGGAAGATAGAGGACAGTTGTCATTTTAATAATCACTTTTAATATTAAAAGTTGACCCATTAATAACAAAGATATTGTAAAATTAAAAATTAAGACAGACTAGCAAACACACTTATCAACTGCTCAATTTGGTTGCGTGAGACAAGTTAGAAATTTCTTGAAACGTGTTCTGATTGGTCAAGGCGTAGAGTAGCTAGGGGCAATAAAATTAACATTTCGCTGGCAATAACCGCCATTTGAAAAACAAGCGATCTAAAGCTGACATCAGAGGGAGAGCCTGTGTGACCAAAGTTTTTACCGTCTGGACACTTAAAGCAGTGGTAGAACCCATAAAATGCCAAAGTCAAGCTTATGATATGTGATGTTCTTGTTTGAGGGTCATATACCAGCCTACTTATTGGTAGCAGGAAACCGGGTGAGGGAAGAAAGTTTGGGAGGAACGCTCAGCCTTGTTGCCGCAGCTACCCCTTTTCTTCAGCTCTAAAGACAGTTGAATTCATATGAGAACCCAAGGGCCAACAGTTGTCACCTGTTTTATAAGATAAGTCCGTTAGACCGGCACTGACAGTGTAACCTCAATTATTCCACCACAACCATAATAATAAAAAATAATAAACTCACCTTAATGTGATGACGAAGACAATATGTCCAACATATTAACAGTGATACGTACAATCAGATAGACAGATCAGTGGGTGGAATTCTTACAGTGATATTTATTCATAGAAACAAGTTATTTGGACAGAGTTCCGGTTATTTATTTTGAATGGTGTATATAAACAAATTTATTGTTTGACAATCCCTGTCCAAAAGAAATTGAGGTACAGGGAAATTAAATTGTAATATAATTACCTAAACTTTAACAAAAGTCTTACTCACTTTAATATTATTGAGTTACAGTTCTGTTTACATTTTATTTCGTCATTATATTAGATACATTACCCTAGACACACTCAGCCACACAACATCACATAGCCTATTTTACACAGATTGAGATCAGAGAGGTGGCGGATAGGGACTCTGAGAATCATCATCATCAACACCTAGACTCTGGGAACTTACACAGCTTGACCTCACTCTATTTACCCCTAAATTAATAACACTAGTAACCTCATTTACCACAACACCAAACTCATTGACCACATACAAATCTACGGCCTGTAACAGTACAATTTAGCCACTGCACTATACGGGATTAATAACTTAAAAATCCACCAGGCCCAGAATATGGCACGCACTTATCAAACTCCGTCCATGGCATGAACTTCACAGCTAGATTGCTGGCAAGGGAAAAATATATCCATCCTACCCGGACACTGGCTAAGATGTCACTGCCCCTTTCGCTTGATTTTTACCGGCTTCCGGTAGTCATCTACTCGCCAGTGTTGCCACACTTCAGCGTTGCCAGTCTGATTTTTTGTACAACATATGCACTGCGAAATAGTGCGGTGACATCCACCCCCCGCGCCCCCCCCCCCGCGTGAAAGAAAGAATACGTAGTTTTCTTCCATCGGAGGAAGCTTCGCTTGACCCGCTTCGGAGTTTGGACGACCATATGCCATTACCAGCATCTCCTCATCTGAACCGAAAGAAGCCATAGTTATTTCCTTCCATTGTCGTTACTGCACTCTACAAGCTACCCCAAAATACAAAACGAGTACGAAGTCAGCTAGCCAAGGTTCTGACATTCGTGAAAAATGACAACGACTGTCCTCTCCTGGTCACCCAAAACACAATGCATAGTACATTCATATAACTCTTATATAAGCACCCATAACAGTAGATAATCGCATTGAATAAACAGTCATTTGTAACATGGTATAGACATACATTAAATTCAACTCTATAGCAAATTGCTTTTATAGAACCATGATACATAAATTCTAAGGCATAACATAATATATCATAAACATGATGTTTACAGTTTACAAAACATTTCTAACGTGATTGCAATTGCCGACTATCCACTATCACATGTAAATACCTCCTCACTTCTCCTCACTTCATTATCAAGCTGTACAGGACCACTTATATCTATCAGAATAGTACTGGCGGCGTGGGTCAGACTCTGTGGTTCGGTTCACGTTAACCGAAACACCTTAACCGAACGCAAACCCGATACTTATACCTGTCCCTTGGCATTGAAATGTCAGTACTAATGGGCGCCTGCCGCGAACCCCGTCCTAGATGTACATTCCTCTCAGGTGGTGATATCTCGATCACCTAATCATCCGCCCCTGGACTTTGGTGTTGCTGAGACCCTGCTTCAGCTCCTCCTGTGGCGTTCTGCACTCCCCGTACATTGCCGACGATCAAATCGGCAACTGGGTTCTCTAGGACAAACGCATTCAGTCTCCCAAAAAGAAATGGGGTGCCCACATTAATACGCGCCTGGGGGTAAGATTCAAATTTGCCCCCAAACGTGATACACCTTACACTTTTCCCTGTGAGACAGGCCTCGTCGATACATGACCGATGCAACCCGACTGTGGTACAACCGTTGTCCCTCAACACGGAGACTGGTTTCTTCTCCACCACACCTTTATAGAGTGCCACCTTGCCAGTCTCATGGACCACCGACATACATGGTACCGCGTGTCCGCAGTGTAATACTATATTCTCGCCCGAATTAAATAGAGGACGACAACCCACAAAGTCCTCGCTATTGACTGTGTCCAACACAAACACAGCGTTTGCGTACTCGATTGAGGTGGAACACCTGTCTACATCATGTCCTTTACCCTTACACCTGGAACATCGGAGTTCCCTCTTCGCTTCCTCTCGGGGACTCTTGCTGGGGTTTTAGCTGATGAAGACCGCGAATCGGAGTCGGAAGATCAACTCTCTGAGAAACCACTTTTCTGTTAGGAATGTTTTGTTTTATACCAAAACCGATCTTCGTCATGAGACTCCTCAAAGAGTACCTGCTTTCGCGTTTGGCGCTCTCCTCCTTCGCTATCACATTTCCATTTTCGGTTGTGCCAATTCGACCGACCATTCCGATGGGATCGGAAGTTGTTGATGTTTAATGCCATCAAAAAGTTACCACCAAATAAGTGGAACATAGATGATCTCTTCGCATTATTAAAGATACTGTGCTATCTGGAGATACTTTTGTGCTCTTTGTGGTGATAGTTGGTGAAATTGCTTGAGTGCTGGTTAGAGATATGTTAGATGGGGTGACACGTTTTATGTTGTAAGATAGTTGAGAGCTGATGGGAAGACATTGCAATTGGTGACTAATGATATGAATCGGAAATTTGTTACCCTGGTAGTCAAGACACAATATGTTACGTGATTACTTTTATGTTAGATGTATTTCTCAAATCATGTCCCTGTCCATCATTTATGTATGTTTACCACGGAAGAGAATGTTTGAGTGGTATGGACAGTGGAATATAATGAAAAGCATGAAATGAAAGAATGCATTTTGGGAAATGTCCAAATATGCTTTCCTAATCTTTATCATTATTTTATTTCCAGAATTTAGGTACCCAGTAGTGTAGGTAAACCTGTGATTGCCACTACTTGAAGCACTTTATGCCACCACTGAGAGAGTGTCTTGACATGGTTGATGGTTGTCGATAGTCAAGGTGTTGAGATGATCTATAGAATATCTGTTGTAAAGAAGTTATCTGAGAGTATGATAATCTTTACAGAGTGTACGGGGTGTACTTAGATATATAGTGTGATTGTGACGAAATTCTAAATACGATATCTAAATTAGAATATATCAGGATAGTGCATAAAGTCAAAAAGAATGGTTGAACTAAAAATTTGGTAGAGAATTGTCGTCTTCACCCACGCCCCAGCGTATTAGTTTTGATAACGCCTTATGGCCGAATAAAAGGTACCCAATGTTCCTAAGTGACCTTGAGATTAAATGTAACACTTTTTCCAAGTTCAAACAAATATTTGCGTAAGAAGACAGAGTATATAGGAAAAAAAGGGGGGGGGAAGAGAAGGATAGATGGCCCAATTCTAACTCGTCTCGCGTTGATTTCAAACTAAAAGCCAATAGCAACGCATTGGCAAGACTTGCCTTGAGCGATTTTCAAAATACGATGTAAAAGTTAGAACATGTAGACAATTGGGTCACGAAAACAGGCTTAACTCTTATTGAGAATGACGTAATTCTAACGTATTACGGACGAGTCTCGTAAATAGGTTGAAAGTACATGGAAAAGAAGTGAACAGGTGCCAGTTCTAGAAATAAACAACTAACCTAGAAAAAAATATGGAATTCTGAACCAAGATACATAGGGGCCATAAAATTTATATATTCGGGTGCCTTGGGACTTTCTGAGCAAGAATATGTTGTCAGTTAATCAAATAGTCCACTAAATGACCAAATTATAGCCATAATACTATAGAGGATCGGACAGACTGTCAGGAAAAGTCATGCCTGCTTATTTTTTTTAATGGCATATTTTTGAAAAACAACTTTGGGGAAAAGAAGCTACGGGGAATTTGATTGGTCGTAGTTTAAAGGAAGGCGAAATATTATTGGCCGACCTCAAACTAAAAATATATTAGTAGAGTAACGAAGAAAAAGTTTGAATTTTTGTTTTGCAAGATATGCATAGTCATTGGCCAGCTTTGGTAAGCTGCGTTTAAACTTAGAAGGCTTAGACGCATTTGATCAAAATAGTTGTAGAAGCAAGGTGCGTTGAGAACAGCAGTGCTGTGTACATTCTATATCTCAGCAGACTGGACAGAGGCAGAAGTGAACAAAACTGTATTCCTATTGCCAGTCAACGTATTTCTTGTGTTATTAATTGAAATTTTGTGGGGTTTCTGCTGGCACTTGTCTGCTGCTGGTAATTACTGACTGAGAATTTCTGCACGATTTCGAAGAGTCTCTGGTATCTGTGCTATAGTAAAGAAATTCAACACCAGAGGAGACTGTGGTGTTTGGCCAAACCAACTACAACTGCTTTGATTCCAGGGTCCAGATAAGTCATAATATCTGGCATGGGACAACTTATCAGTGACTGTGATAGATCTCCTGTTATCAAATAAACTTTCCTCCCAAAGACTAAACTAGTCAGTCATAGGAAAAACAAAAGAACAGTGGGATGATGAATAATCCTCAACCTGTCTCCAAGCACCAGTTATTCAACATAGATTAAGTTTCACCATTGAAAATTTTGACAATGTACTTTGGACATATTGTCCTGTTAATATAAATATATATATATATATATATATATTTATATATATATATATATATATATATATATATATATATATATATATATATATATATATATCTAATATGATTCACACTGAGTTGTAGTCCTGACCAAAACAAATTTAGGTTCAGGACAAATAAAGGTTAACAAAAGAAATTCTAACTATAAAATTTAACCACTGGAGTTAGTCGAGTTTATCATAGTACTTAATATGTGTAGGTGTATGTTTTTGTATTGAGGTTCTTTAACATCACTTTTACATTACCCTAGACACTAGACATAGCTCTCAATCATACTAGGCCAAAATATAGCTTTGAGTGAGATCGTATGGTGGTAGCAGCAAGGTTCTCTGAAACACAGCTATAAATTGTCTACATCAGAGGCCTTCACAGCTGGACCTCACTCAAGTACAACTTTACTACACACCAACCTTCTTTACATCAAAACCCACCACAGTGATGAATAGTTCATACTGCATTTTTTTAAAATTTGTAATGAATACACTTGTTTGATAATCTTTACAGTTGCTGAGTAGTATGAGGTTAAAAATGTTGGTGTTGAATTTTGTGAATCTAAAGGGAATCAGTTACTGCTGAGTAAAAGATTCGCATTTTTGGAAGTGAGATGTGATATTTTTTTTTGGTAACACTTACCTTTACAATGTAATGGTAATTACTCCAGTAGTGTAATTCTGATGAAAGCATAGCTGACGTCTAGCTTATGCGATTGTGAGTGTCATTTGTAGAAATAACACCAGCATATTTTGTAGAGCTGACATGTAGTTGTATACATTTACATAATTTTTTCGGGTTAGCATTTATTGTAATGGTAATGTATGATACGGTTGTGATAGTCCTCTGTGGTAAGGATTACAGTGAGATAGAGGAATGGAAATATCAAATCTTGTTTTCCATAGAGAGTCTAGTTGCTGGAAAACTCATGTTCGGCATGAGCAAAGTCTTAGAAATTTATGAAGCAGTGGAGCAACAGCTATCAGTATCTGCCAGAACTTCACGGATACATTTGTGATATAAGTAAAGTTTTGGACTGGACAACTAAGGAATATGAGAGGAATTTATCTTTGTGGGTCAAAGCGATCGGAGTGAAGGAAACTGGATCTTCTCAGTATGGATAAAGAACTAAGAGCTTTGGTGTTATACAGAGTTCTTGACAACTATACAGTAAGAAAACTACATACATCAATAATTTTGAAATTATAGTTTGTTCATATTATTCACTGGATAACTGACACATTTTGATAAAGCAATATAGTTTGCTGCTTAATTAATTTGCTTTGTAGTGTACTTGACTAAGGTACTGATGTATATAAGACTAAACTTTTCACGAGATGTAGTTCATGTGGATAACAGGTGTCATAAGAAATTGCTAATAATTTTCCTTCTGTAATGTATTGTCCATTGGAGTAAATAGCTGTTAGTTATTGCAAGAATCTTTTTTTCACGGGTGTTATGAAGTTGCATTCAACTATATAATTTCTTTCCATTTGTGGAATGGTATGATAGTATGTTGTAGCATTTGCTCCATGGGAGAGGTAGAATGGAGTACTGTGGTATGGGTTAGAGTGTGACGCACCCATTGTTTATTGTGTAAATGTTCCAGTCACAGAAATATGACAACTGTTTCAGTAAGACCGTATGTTTCCATTCAATTATGTGTTGGTACATGAGGGGTTCTGTGCCTTGTACTCAAGTCTTCGGTGCAAAACTGTTTTCCAACTGGAGAGGTCACATAACAGTTTCGTGAGTGTATATGATGATATTGATTGATGTTAAGGTTCACTGTTGTTAACACTTGGTTAAGTGTAACTCAGGGATTGAGTTAATGTCTGACGTTTTTCAACATGGTGTGAGTTGTGCGTGCGTTGGGAGAAAGCATGTAGTGAATACAAGTCTGGGGTGACTGAGACAGTCAGTGTTTGGGAGCCGAGCTGTACGCTGGAGTCTGTAATTAGTAGCAGAGCTGCGAGCTCGTATTGTGTGACTGTGGAGAAACACAGATGTGATTATTATAATATCTGAGGATATATTTATTATATTGTGTTGGTCCTAAATATTGTAGAGGCGAAGATTATTGTACAGCCTGGAAGTGTTCCTGATGGAACCATATTAATATTCCTGTTCGTGGAGAATAGTGTAGGGCGTTGTAGTGTCCGCCCCTGGAGCTACTGGAAGAAAGGCGACGCGTTTCCCGCCTTGTAGCGGTATCGGAATAATACAGGTGTTGTTGAATTCCCACCTGGATGAGATTCTAAGAGAATCTAGATGGCGATGCTTAATGCCGCCAACCAATAATAATTAGTGGATCACACCTGGATCGTGTTATGATTGTGCGAGGAAGGTTTGCCGCACTAAGGACTTTATGTGTACTGTTAGTGTGTGTTCTTGTAAGGTCAGTTCGTGAACACGAGAGTTCAGATTTATTTCCTGCAGGCAATGTCAGCCTGGAGGTGAGTAATTATGCTTGCTACATGTAATTGATTTCCACGATGTATCTATCAGTCTAATAAATGTTATGGAACTGTACCAGTGGCGTTGGGTTAATTCGTACGAGCCATTATTGATCTTCATCTACATACAACCTACACCCACCATAATATTGTTCCTGACAACTGGGGACATCGCCTAGACAGTGTCCTGACATTCAGAAAGTTTAGAGGCTAAAAATTTGTAGTAGTGGTAATTAAGATATAGACCAATTTTATCAGTCCTTATGGCATCTAATAAAAAGGTGAAGCTAACCCCATAAAATAAATTGCCGTAGGGTAATAAAGTGTTAGAGACTTCATCATACTACGTCCAGCTTGTTTAATTAGGTGATAGTGATCAGTTCCTTCCTTGCCGTCTTTGCTTTAATAACACAACAGAAGAGCCAGGTACCCATTTACAACTGGGTTTCCTGGTGCATGATGCTGCTATGTTTCGATCTCGGAACCCGGTAACTGTACTGCGCTAAGAAATGGCCTAAACCTCTCTAAAAAGATGCAGAGATCGGAAGCGATCATAACCTCTGCATAGCTAAACTGAGAATTAAACTGAAGAAGTTATACCAACAGAATAAAAATAGAAGAATAGATGTACACAGACTGCAATCAAATGATATAAAGGAGGAATATAATGTCAAAATGAACAACTATTTCGATGCTGTAGGCAAAATTGACAACGATATCACCACCAAGACAATCGATACTAAATGGGAACAACTGAGAACAGCAATGACAGAAGCAGCAGTAGCGACCACCGGATACCTAGTACATAAAAAGAAAAAATGGATGAGAGAAGATACTTGGGATAAAATACAAGAAAGGAAAACAGCAAAACTTAAACTACTAGCGGCAAGTACACATAATGCAGTTGAATCTTGCAAACTAACTTATAACTTGTTAAATAAAGAAGTGAAGACAAAAACTCGAAGAGATAAAAGACATTTCATCAATGAACTGGTCGTAGAAGCTGAAAATGCTGCAAGAACTGGTAATAGTAGGTGCCTTTATCAAGTTACAAAACAACTATGTCACCAGCCTACTGCTATGGAAATACCTGTTAAAGGTAAATTAGGGAATTCAATACCAACAGAAAAAGAACAAATGAAGAGATGGGCTGAGCACTTCATGGAGGTGCTAAACAGACCACCACCAACAGTAACACCTGATTTTAATAATGAAACACCCACAACCACCTTGCCAATAACTTGCGATGAATTCACTTTAAAGCTGCTGGAGTTGACGAAATTTCAGGGGATATGATTAAAGCAGTTAATGACAACAACCTCTTGAGAATTTTAGATATTATAAATGAAGTATGGAGAGAAGAACAACCACCACAACAATGGAAAGACAGTATTATTGTAAAGTTACCGAAGAAAGGTGATCTATCAGACTGTAATAACTTTAACACCTGACGGCGAAACAAGCAAGGACATTAACAACAGAATGAATAAAGCGAGAACAGCCTTTGCTGTTCTCAACAACATTTGGAAGTCTTCCCAGTACAGCACAAACACCAAATTAAGACTGTATGAGAGCTGTGTACTTTCTGTGCTTCTCTATGGTGCGGAATGTTGGAGAGTAACAGAGAAGGAAATGTCGAAACTGTCCTCCTTCCACACAATCTGCCTAAGGAAAATTCTCCGAATCTTTTGGCCAAACACCATCAGCAACCAAGAACTACTTATTCGGAGTAACCAGGAGGACATGCACACCATCATAGCTGGCAGACGCTGGAGTTGGGTTGGCCACGTCCTCAGAAGGGACCCTGATACCATCACAAGAACAGCTATGCAATGGACCCCCGAGGGAAAGCGAAAGAGAGGCCGACCAAAAACAACTTGGCGGAGAACTGTGGAAGCTGAGATGCAAAGAATGAACCACAGTTGGGGCACTGTACGAAGGATGGCCGCCGACCGAGCAAAGTGGAATCATTTTGTTGCTGCCCTACAAGACGCCACCAGGCGTGATGGCCGCTGACTGCTTTGACGGTTGGCGGTTATGGATCAAAGAAGAAGAAGAAGTAATAACTGGGGTGGTATATCTCTATTATCAGTACCTGGAAAATTATTATGTTGCATGATGTTAGAAAGACTTAAATTGCATGCTGACGAAAAGATCAGAGCAGAACAAGCGGGTTTCAGGCCGAAACGATCATGTATTGATCAAATATTCACACTAAGAACAATTATAGAAGAATCAGTGGAAAGGCAATCGCCACTTATTATCACCTTCGTCGATTTTCAAAAAGCCTTTTATAGTCTACACCGCCCATCATTGTGGAAGATACTTACAATCTATGGTTTTCCAACAAAATATGTGAATATAATCAAAGCGCTATATGACAATGCAAGATGTTGTGTTAGAACAAATAAATGGAATACAGAATGGTTTACAGTAGAAACAGGGGTGAAACAAGGCTGTATTATGTCACCACTACTTTTTGGAATAGCTATTGATTGGGTTATGAGAAACTATACCCACAATGAACAATTAGGTATAAAATGGACAAATGGAAAATTCCTGTGGGACCTGGATTTCGCAGATGATGTAGCATTCTTAAGTTCAACACCAAGACAATCCCAAGAAGCAATAAATAATTTGTGTCATCTCTCGGTTAAAATAGGTCTCCAAATAAATGCCTCTAAAACTAAAGCTATGAACTTTTCTAACGAGACCTTTGATATCATCTTGAACGGGGAAAGAAAGTTGAAAGTTTCAATTATTTAGGCAGTAAAATGACTCAGGATGGTGACACAACAAGAGAAATCCATACTAGAATTGCTTTGGCAGCTAGCGCCTTCAATAGATTACACTGACAAACAACATTTTTCTTTCTTATATAAGAATAAGTGTTCTTATGTCAGTTTCTTACGCTGATTTCAAATCTGAAATCCGTTTATCTCTATCACATCGGGTTCTTAAGATATTTGTGAATAAATATATTTTTGGGAAACAGTTATTTGCTCCGTTTCATTTTTACTATATAACTTATTAAAAATTAATAAAATGCAAAATAATTCTACTTTTTATACTGCTGAAAGATGCATGACATATGTTACGCTATTTTTCAAATAGTTACTGTATTTTGAAATAATTCTGAGCAAAATATGGCTTCTAGAAGTTGTAGAAATTCGGCTGATCTGTTCTGTTACATGTGCGGATATTTTACCGATCGTGTTCACCAGAAAAACTTTACACCATTACTAAAGAAAGCATATGAACTTTATTTCGATTCGAAAGTTGATGATGCAAATAAATCTTGAAAGCCAAATGCAGTTTGTTCGACTTGTGCAAATACATTGGCAGGTTGCTTACGAAAATCGCCGAAGCATAAGTCGATGCCTTTTGGAGTGCCAGTAATATGGCGTGAACCGACAAATCACGCTACTGATTGTTACTTCTGCTTGACAAATATCCATGGTTTCACTTTTAAAACTAGAAAGTCTGTGTTTTATCCAAATATTGAATCGGTTTCAAAACCAGTGCCTCATGATTCAATCACGTGTCTGACCCCAGTTCCACCAGAACAATATCTGTTGGACGTGAATGGACCATCAGAAATTGATAGTTTACCTGCTTTAGAAACTAATTCTGACTCGAATTATATACCGGTGAATGATGGTGTTCACTTATTGACCATTCAGAACTTTCAGATCTAATACGTGATCTCGCTCTTACCAAAGGACAAGCGGAATTACTCGGTTCGCGACTCAAAGAATGGGATCTTTTAGCGCCAAATACTCCGATATCTAAATTTCGTCATAGACACAGAGAACTTGTTCAATACTTTGAGATGGATGATGACATTTGCTATTGCAAAGATGTAAACGGTCTAATGGTGCACCTCGATCATGAGCACATAGTCAAAGAATGGCGACTTTTCATCGACTCTTCCAAGACTAGTCTAAAAGCCGTGTTATTGCATAACGGAAATTTATTTTCATCAATTCCAGTCGCCCACTCTGTTCATATGAAAGAAACTTATGACAATATGGCTATACATTTGGCAAAAATAAAGTACAATGACTACCAATGGCGGATTTGTGGAGACCTAAAGGTCATTGCAATTCTCACGGGCATGCAGACTGGGTATACTAAATTTTGTTGCTACCTATGTGAATGGGACAGCCGCAACAGACAGGAACATTATGCAAGAAAGGTGTGACCTATCAGGGATCGTATGCAGCTCGGGCATAAAAATGTAATACACGAGCCATTAGTTAACAAAGACAGCATCATTTTACCACCGATACATAAAAGTTGGGGCTCATGAAGAATTTCGTAAAAGAGTTAGATAAAACGAGCAAAGCTTTCACTTATCTTTGAGAAAAGTTTCCGCAAGTTAGCGATGCAAAGATAAAGGAAGGTATCTTTGTAGGACCTCAGATTAGGAAAGTTATTGCAGACAAACAATTCGAGAACTTGTTACATGGTAGTGAACTTCGCGCATGGATGGCATTCAAATCGATCGTCGATAACTTTCTGGGAAATCACAAATCTGTCGACTATGTGCATATTGTTAAGCAGTGCATAGATGCATACAGAATTATGGGCTGTAACATGTCCCTCAAAATCCATTTGCTCGATTCGCATCATGACTTTTTCCCTGACAACCTTGGCGAAGTCAGCAATGAACATGGAGAACGATTCCATCAAGATATCGCCGTAATGGAGTCACGTTATCAAGGACGGTGGAGTATGACCATGCTTGCCGATTATTGTTGGATGCTTCATCGCGATGTACCACATGCCATTCACCGACGAAAGTCGACTGCAAAGAAATTAAAGCCTACATAACTGTTATACTTCTTGTACGAATGATGTTGTAATACTGTATGCGTTGTTAAAAACCTTCAATTGCGTATTTCTAGAGATCCCGACCTGATAGAGAAAAACGGTTTGCAGATTTAAAAACAGCGCATTAAAATTGACCAGAAAAACATAGAAATGTTAGAGAAAAATAAAATAAAATTTTTTTTGGTTAGCCATTGTTATCTAACATTTGGAAATTACGATCATTGAATATACATACCAAGCTTCGTCTGTTTAATTCAAATGTTATCTCAGTGTTAACATACGGCTGTGAGAGTTAGAAAATAACAAAATCATTGGAGAACAAGCTGAATACATTCGAGAACAAATGTCTTAGAAAACTCATGAACATCAGTTGGAAAGAATTCAAGACTAATCGACAAATAAGAGAAGACTCTAGGCAGAAATATGTCTCCGACTATATAAGGAAAAGACGATGGTCATATATCGGTCATGTCCTACGAATGCAAAACAACAGAATACCACTACAGGCGCTCACTTGGGTTACTGAGGGTAAGAGGAAAAAAGGAAGACCAAAAGAAACACTCAGAAGAACAATAATAAGAGAAGGAAGAACGTTGGGCCTAAATAATGTGCAAGAGCTAAGAGGAGTGGCGTCACAACGAACAACCTGGAGAGCACTGGTTTCTGCCTTATGCGCCGTGTTTGGTGCTTAAAGAATTTATTATTATTATTATTATTAAACCTCTCAGCCAATCGGACACTACTGTGACTTCAGAAGAAATGAACCATGATATCGTGACGGAGACCAGCGAACCGTGTCAGCAATATAACACTTGAGAGTGAAGACATACTTGACAGTTTATTACTATGTGGTGGACAAATCTGAACTAAACTGACAGTAGACTGATATAGGGGAGTGGAGTTGAATTATAAACCAAATTTTTGAAAAGGAATCAACAATAGACGAGTCTATCACTGGTGACCTTCAGAGTTAAGGAGGAGGCATACACGCGAGTTTCCATTTCAGATTAAGCGTCACTTTATGTCGGTTAGGAATACAGATTTAAAGTTGTTATACAACAGATATAGAGTAGACGTAACAACTGAGTGCCCAATAGCAGAGTGCAGCGTATAAATTTAGTTTTGGTTCAGAAAAAAGCAATATATTTATAAGAAAATATACCGTGCAAAATTTGTAGATAAGGAATAAAAATATTTTCAAACTTAACAATTTTTGGCAGATCATTTGGAAATCTTCTGAAGAAAAAAAAAGAAAAATTATTTTCTAGAATTTAAGACATATTATTTACCATTCCTCATAGTCTCCAGTTTATTGAGTCCTTGAACTACATATTATCTAGCCTATGGAAATATTGTTCAAGACATCTGTTATCTAGCGAATATGGCGTGTACATTTTCGATCATTTCCAGTACATAATGTACACGCCTTCAGTAAGTGTAAAGTGTAAACGGTGCAATATTTCTATAATTGTTTTGAGCACAAAATTGTTATAATTTAGAGAGTGTTGAGAACTTATTTCTAAGATCTGAATATTGTAGGTTACAATATGTCTGTAATCTTGAGAGTATATGTGCATTATTTTTATAACGTGAAGATTATAGGGTACTTGAGTTAGATAATATGACTAGAATGGAGATTTTATAATTTTTCAATAACCTACACAGCAAGTAGCTATATAATGTGATTTCTATATTATAAATAGTCTGGAGTTCGTATCCGTATATTTTTTTCTACACTCTGAACAGTATAGAGTAGGAATAATATTTATTTAATCAGGACGACATGAAGTCAGTGCTATTATTAAAACATTATCTAAACGTTCACATGTGAGTGAACTACATTTTATTGTAGACCTCGCAGAATCCAGATCTCTGAAGATACAAAAATAAGACCATTTTTACCAGCGTCTTATAACAGACAACTAAAACGAGGCAGAGGGAAATGCTAACAATCTCATCATGTACTTCATAGTGTTACAAAAACTACAGCTACAGAAGTACAGTAAATACTTCACATCGGGATGGGGTGATAAATGTAACACATTCTCTGTGTTGAGTCTCTAGCATGTGAGCATGGCACACCAAAGAGAAAGAACAAAACAGAGTTAACTCTATTAGTCTTGTCTTGTAGAGAGATATCAATGTCAGTGGTTATTTTATTTTCACGTACACTGTTTAAATAAAATTGAGGAGAACTTTGTTACAATGATATGTTCACTGATTATTTTTGATAGAGAATATGTTATGTGGAAGCAAATCGTGGACTACAAAATAGTTAAACTAGGGGATTAATAGGAACCCAAGTTAAGTTGTTTTACAAAACAGCGTTAGAAATCTGATGGATAGTTAAAGGAATGAAGGATCATATCCCGGTAGAAGGCAGCAGGTAGAATCAGGGGAAATAGAAGGAAGGCTAATCGGTCCCATCAAATGCCGTGCGGACGTCGGATGTGTCGGCCGAAAGGCGCAAATATCGCAGCTTCGCTGTAAATGGGCACAACGTAACCAACGTCCTTTTCAGGACGAACGAGGAAGAAGAAAAAAGAAGAATCAGGGAAAAGAAGACATAAGAGTGAACAGCTAATTGATAAAGTAGCAGATAGAGGATAAAAAAAATGGAAACAGTATTCAAGTAAATTGATTGGGGAATGGGCTGGGACGGGATTAAAAATCCTTGAAAGAACATAGGCTTGGTGAGGGGGGAAGTGAAGGGATGGATTTAAAGTCGCTGTCATGGCAAACAAGATAAGACATTTACATGATTATCACCACATCAATTTAGCGGCATTTTAAAAAATCTTGTTATACCCCTTTAAGGCGTAAAGTGAGGGCTATTGACTTTATTGTGCAAAATATGTTTGATCAGAGGTTGGTAAGAAAACGAAGATGGCTTTATACCGCTTCACCTAGGTCACAGTCTTGACATATGGATGCGAGTCATGGGCAATGATTAGAAACCACAAAAGCCAGATCCAAACCTCAGAAATGAGTTATCTGAGGAAGGTGGTTGAAGTAACAAGAAGAGACATGGTCTGCAACTAGACGATACGTCAAGGCCTAAAATCCCATCCCCTTCAGACCCAAGTAGAACAGTCCAACTAAGATGGTTTGGCCATGTCTGCAGAATGGGAGAAGATCGGCTACCACGAAAAGCATGGGAAACAATGAGCCAGGGATCCAGACCCCAGGACGACCCAGAGTCCGCTGGGAGGACAACATTAGGCAATCTTTGAAGGACCGAGGACTAGAATGGAACCAGGCCAGGAGTAAGACAGCCGATAGGATAGTCTGGCGCTGTCTCTTCCAAACCTCTACACCTTACGGTAGAAGGGGAACGACTAAGTAATTAACTAAGTAATATGTTTGATCTCGGCCCTCACTTCGACACTTTGATCTTAGCCAAAAGGCCGATGTCAGAAACGATAAATTCATTTGAAAGAATAAAAACTACATTTGTATTTATTTCACAGCAGTAGTGTCTAGTCTGTAATTTAATATTGGTAAGTAAATTATACACTATTTTACTAAATGTCAAGACACAAGTACACATATTTTTACAATTAGGAAAACGAATATTTGTCCCTGTATATATTTTGTTAATGAATTGCAAATATTTTAAACATGTAAAATTTTGAGCTTTAAACATGTTTTGTTTTATTCCAAGTTTTATTCTGTCCCTAGAATTGAAAATTAATTACTTTCCATAAACTATTCCTTATATTTTTAATTCTAACAATTCTGTAATTCGCATTGTTTAAAGTATGACCTTAGTAGATTTCTGAAACATGTTTTTATGCGAAATAAATCCAACTTTAACGAATAAACTAGACATTGAAGACTTGTTTTAAAATTAATGTGCAGACACAAAGTAAGGGACACTGCATGTCCCAATACTATGATCCCAAGTCCTTTCAGAGATCGAGAAAGGTCCCGGCCAGTTACCTTTGAGGGCCACACTAGATTAAAAAACAAAAAATGCTAAACAATAGTAATAAAAACTGTTCTGATTTAAACAATCAGATTAGCAAAAATATAAGCTTTAAAAGTTTGCCCACAAGAAACAATTATAGAACACACAAGAAAAACTTATAGAACACACGAGGACCAGTTATAGAACACATAAGAAACACTTATCGAACACACAAGAAACAGTTATAGAATACACAAGAAACAGTTATAGAACACACAAGAAACAGTTATAGAACACACGAGAAACAGTTATAGAACACACACAAAAGATGGAATAGTTAATATACAACGTGGACACGCTTAATGCACTTGACATTAAAATGCATTAGGTTAAGGAAGCTGAATATCAGCATATATAACTAAACAGTTACATGCTGCTCTAATAATTAAAAAAGAAATGTCCTTTACATTTAAAAAAAAACCTTTCCAGCTTTTTTTATTTGCAAACGAATTAATTATCGTTGTAAAATTTAGTTATCTTGCAATGTCATGGTTGATGTTTAGAGTAGCAAGGCCATAAGAAACGATCTTGTCTCATAATTGAACAGAAGCTGTTTTTTTTATCTGTTTCATCACATTATAAGAGCGTTGAGGCCACTGACACAGGTAGACCCAGAAAGATTCTTAACGCAATTGTGATATTTGGAAACACACCCCCAAGTGAAAGTAGAAGTAGTTCTTGAAGCAATTCATTAGGTTGCCAATCTGGTTTGAATTTTGCTGAATGTACGCGCTTGAGAAAAATAACTTCATCATACAAATCGGTTGATACTTATTTGGTGTACTTTCTTTGGAATCGCTCTGCTGATGTCCGTAAATCTTCATTATTTAAGTTATCAAACTTCCACATAAATCCAAAAAGATTGCAGATTATATTAAGAGATTTAAACCTACTCCTAAGACCCGATATAAAGGAATCAATGATAACATAGAAGAGATTAATTTTATAACGTTGTTCACCATTACACTTACTAAGAACCTTCCGTCCTGGGCTCAACTCAAATGCTAATATTCCGAGCTTTTAATTTGGTCTCACTCAAGATCGTATCCCATTGTTCACGAATCTGCTGAACGTCTTTAATGAGGCTGTCATTATTATCTCTCTCAAGATCAAGTGCAGCGTTTCGTGCTTCAATCAAAAAATTAATCTGGTGGATCATTATAATTTAGTCCACAAAGATGAGATTAGAAGAAATTCAAATTTAGAAATGAATTTCTGGATAGCATTAAGTTCAATTCGTATCTGCACTGTAGTAATGTCCTCACGAGATCCGACATATGTGTGACATTTTCTATTCGCGTGCACACTACTTGGATTGCAATGGGGAGAAAAGTGGGTTTAACTGAATATTGTTCCCAGATATCCAAGTAGAGGCATTGTGGCGAGATGAATGTTAGATAGATAATAATAGATATAGATCCCAGCAATGAAGACGAAAACTGTGAATTACGTCAACTTCTCGCTAGACCTATCCTATGCTCCAAGGTTGCCTCAATCAATAGTTGATGTGAAATGTAGCTCGTTAATTATCCCTACCAATTTAAATATTAATTAATTACGAGGGACGGTCAAAAAAGTAATGCCTCGTAATTTTTAATTTCATTTAATAGGCAAGAAAACAGATAAAATTCACATTGAAATGTAGTTCCAAGTCTGAACTTTAAAAATGTATTTCTCAGTGTAGTCTCCGTTATTTTTTTACAGTTTGTGTCCATCTTCTCACAAGGGCATGTATCCCCGCACGGTAAAAATTTGTGTCCTTTTTCCTAAACCACTGGCGTACGGCGCGTTTAAGGGTCTCGGTGTCCTCAAAGTGATGTCCGCGAAGATCTTCTTTCTGTGGTCCAAACAGATGGAAGTCAGAAGGTGCAAGATCGGGACTGTAAGGGGGATGTGGTAATAATGTCCAGCCAAATTCTGCAATCGCATCAATGGTGCGTTTAGCGGTGTGTGGCGTGACATTATCGTGCAACAATAGTGCAGTTCTCTGATCTTTTAATGGGTAAGGTCGCCGAAGACGACCTCTAAGCTTCTTCAAAGTTTCAATGTAACGGTCTGCATTCACCGTGTTTCCCTGTTCCAAGAAGTCGAAAAGAATCACACCCTTCTCATCCCAAAACACGGAAGTCATAACTTTCCCTACAGATGGTGAACTTTTGAAACTGGTTGGTAATGCTATACAGTGCAGAAGAGTGTTGGAGGAATCCTGCTAAATTTACAAATTGCACACCGATGCAGTATTTACATACATAAAAAATAGGAGGCATTACTTTTTGACCTTCCCTCGTATCTTAATTTCCACAAAAGAACAAACATTCGAACAGAAACTTAATTTTAACATAATCAATCAACTGCGATTTATAAAAATAAATACGTACATTTATTAATTTAGAAAACGAGGGTCGTAAGGATTGCTCAAAGGACATTTACAAAATCAAAGGCTAAAAAGTATAGATTGTAATGTCTACGTCATTATTTATGGATATTGGTGACTTATGAATCTTGTTTCATCAAGGCAACTACTAATTATCTAGTTCAGGTCCTTCCACTACAGATACTTCCCGTAGTAGTCAGTTACATTTTTTGCGTGCTTTCCAGGGTCAGCACTTTGTATTTCTTTCCACTGTAGCAGATATTCTGTATTTTCCTTCCTACACTCCTCTCAGGATAAGTTGTCATGTCTGTTTGTTACCCATTTCTCCCTGCATTGCAAGGAGCGGCTGAGATAATTAATCGACAACCATGTTGGTTAATATCGGGTGCAGCCCTAGCGTATTTGGTTAATCCCTGATAAGGCCAGGGTGAGCGATAGATAAGAGATTACTTGTCTAGGTGACACATTTTGGACAGACAAGAATGACCTGCTCGTTTCCTGTCCGACTTGTTACATCTTACACACATTGCTGAGAGAGTTTACCTATGTGTTTGTGAGTTTGTACACAAGGCATCGGATGTTTGATGTGCCATGTATGGGAGACATGACCTTTGCATCACGGACACAATTATTCCATGTCGGAATATTTTGAAATTAAAACACCCTACAAGCATGTTTGAAATGATTGGAGTCCTGGGTAGCTTCATAACAAACAGATGCGGGGTGAGACAGGCAATATAACCGAACCTTTTGCAGTTTTAATTCACTGTGAGAAATCGCTTGTCAAGACGACACATTCAGACCTTGCCAGAAGTTAGAATTCAGAATTCCATTTTATCAAGCTGGGCCTTTTCTTGGAAAGTCTTGACGGACTTACAAAACAGTCCAGGAAATCTAAATCATTTAACAAGAAAATAGGGACAGAGGAAGCTGAGAACACATGGATAAATAGAGGGAAATGTCTTATTAAAGTAATGACCCCAAGAACACGTGTAAGAGGACTAATCAAATGTCTGTGAGCCAGGATTGGCGTAACTATCATTTTACATTCTATATTTTTCATTACTAACATGTGAACTAATATGTATATATTACCAGGCGTACATTAATGTGTGAAAATCGCTAACGGATGTTCAAGTCATTTGAGGCTGGCAACCTCAGCGTATAGAATGATGATATCATGAGCCACCACTACAAGGGTTGATGACTGAGTTATTGCTAATTTCTTAAATAGAATTAAAAGCCTTGGTAGTCCCAAGTTACATTTGCAACAGGGAGGGAAAGATGAAAGAAATGATGTACATTCTAAGTATAATATTTACATTTTCAAACCAGTGTAAATGTCTATGTAAACATATTCACATTAAAATTAATGAAAGTTTCAAACGTTTCAATCAGTGTAAATTTAAATGAAACCATATTCAATTTATATTGTGAACACTATTCAAACAGTGGAGATGTAAATGTAAACACATTCTATCTGTACTATTAACATTTTCATTTAAATGTATAATACAGATAAAGATATTCAATTTAAATGTAAAGAAAGTGTTCTGTCGAGGGATTAAGTTTAATTCTCATCGAGTGTAAAGTCTGAGATAGATGGGATGGTGGAATAGGAGAAAGGGGACACATAAGTATGTGTCAGGAAACGCAATACTCAGGAGAGCGTTTCGTTTCTATTCTATTTTTTTACCATAGTTGTTGTTGGTGGTACCAGTGAGGGTACTACCCCTGGAACAAAAAGAGAACAGTGGCCTGAGCTTTAAGACGAGGGACATACTTTGTAGACAGACACTCCCTGACACTTCTGGGAACGTGCTATTCCCTACATCCTGACCAGCGACGAGCATTATCAGTAGTCAGTCTACCAAGAACCAAACCATCTGCGGGAGCAGTACCAACTATTGGCAGATAAGTTAAACGTTAAAGCTGCAATGTGAACTTCTTTTAAAACTTTTCTTACATCACAAAAGTGATGAGAGCTTTCTGAAAAAAACACATTATTCAATCCTTTCAACTCTTGTTAAAACGAAATGATTATTAAATGCGTTATTTGTAATTATACAAATTTAACTTCGATTTAATCATTTTAAATGTACTGCATGTTAGTCTCAGTCAATTTACTAAATACACTCTAAACAGAGCTAAACCATAATAATAATAAGAATTCCACAGAGTAAATCAGAGTGGGGGCTCGACAAGCTAAAATTAATAAATTGCTTAATCCTTCACAAAAGTTGTTGGCAGATCATAACGTGCTCAGCCAATGCAGCATTGTTCTCGCTTTTCTGAATATCTTCCTTGAGATAGAAGCATCTTTATTCCCCTATCTACAACTCTGCCAAGAGTAATCTTGCGCGAAGGCAAACACCTTTGACGACCCATATTAGATACTCTTGAGTTTTTGCCACTATTGTACCACTACTGCAAAGCAGTGACATAGCAACAGACGATGATATAAAAACAGTAATGCTACAGAGAAGAGGACTCTTCGTTGCACTAAGAAATATTCTGAAATCAAAATAAACCTATTCCAACAACAACAACAAAATAACAATCTTCAACTGACGTATCATACATTCTTATTGTATGGCCGTAAAACACGGACAATACGAAAACATCAACAAGAAAGGTGCACACTTTCATAAATGGATGATTGAGGAGCAGATGTAGAGATGGGTAGGGTTCACACTGAGAAAGGCTTACTTAATATAATTTGTCGTTCCCATTCTACCGTGAGGTGTAGGGTTTGGAAGAGAGAGAGAGAGCCAGACTATCCTATCGGCTGTCTTCCTCCTGGCCTGGTTCCATTCTAGTCCTCGGTCCTTCAAAAATTGTCTAATTTTGTCCTCCCAGCGGACTCTGGGTCGTCCTGGGGTCTGGATCCTTGGCTCTTAGTTTCCCATGCATGTCGTGGTAGCCGATCTTTTCCCATTAAGTTGGGATTATTCTACTTGAGAAAGTCTTGTTTATAAAATCTCTAGGGTAAGAAAATAGGAAAATAAGAGTTAGACCAATATAACATGAAGACAGGAACTGACGTCAGACATCTTCTTCTTCTTGTACACGTGTTACATCTGGTGGTGAATGTGATCATGGCTGTCTAGAACTTCCTGTTTCTAGGGCTATTTATAAATTAGGTTGTTGACTTTATTGTCATGCCATGATGTTAAACTGTCCAGTATTTTCTCGTTGTCGTATTCTGTCTCTATTTCCCTTAGTCCTAACTATAATAATTGTCTTGGTATAAAGTTTTGTAGCGTTTGGAATGGAAGCAACACCCACACCTTTCTAGTAAATATGGAAGCGACAATAAAAGCTATTTTGAACACTAATTAGAATCTTCCAAGCAGAGACCAACACATACATGTGTAATTTGGATTTAACTGATCTCTTTGAGTGGAACCCATCAAAATTACCGAAAATGTTAATATAAATGTTATAATACCAGAGCCACATAATGAACGTCCTTAATTTTTATTGGAACGTTCTGTTAAAACTAAAGACAGGATAAACATTACAATAAAATAAACAGTCAAGAACATGTCCGTGCCTTAGCCGATGTAAGAAATGACGGGAAAGAACGATGGGTGTACGATTTCTTCATGATGTCTATTTCTCTGTGTTCAGTTTATTTTGACGCTAGACTCGATGTTTACTGAAGACAACAATGATACTATTGGTTTCTCAGTTCAGGTTCAGAATCCGGCGTGTCCATCTACAATACCTCAGTGCCTACTGAAGCTCAAAAGTGGTAAATTAATCATGTTGCTAAGAAACCAGGATACGAATAAATGTCTATTAAACGTCACCACATTAGTTGTACAGGACTGAGATAACTGGATACTTGTGTAGAGTAGTAGGTTTGAAATGGTAGGTCAAGGTCACCAATATGGAACTGATGACAAGAACCAGACAAGTACCAGTGGAACAAGGGATGGGAAGAGACGTTGACGAGAGATTAGACACACATTAATTAAAGCTGGCTGTTAACATTAGTGCGCCCCCCCCCCCAGTCCTTGTTCTAGAATCCACAGGCTAAGAGATCGTTCCCGCTAAAGCATGGGCACTTTACTGCAAGAGACCGTAGGTTAGTTTCGTTGTGCTTCTGACGATAACTCGAGTCCTCTGACCCCTTAAGATATGTCTTGTTGCCGTGGGTAATTTTGCACATGGGCAAATTTACGCTCCCCCACTATTCTTGCCGAGACTCGATGAAATTAAAATAAAATGCGTCTATTGTACACCAACTCCAACATAACGCATCTCTAACGCATATATCTCTCATAATCTTCTTTACAAATCCCCTCACTAACTACATTACTCGTCATGTACAACAAATACAAAACAATAATATTTACACGTGGCACTAATTCTCACTCCTTCCAATCCCCTTCTCTCGTCCGCACAACAATACATAAAATATTCCTACCCACGCGCCTCTCTACTAAAATCCGCCAGCCAAATAAACAAAACCTGTCTGACGGGCCACTTGGCCGTCACATATGACTACCCACGTGTCAACATTTTCAACTCGGGAACTTCTTTTGTCCGAAATTCCGGGGTCTCCCTTTTTAACATTACCCATTGAGGTTACCGGCTTGCTCCAAAAATTAAATTAAATCTCGCTATAGGAATAGTTTCCTCCCCTAAGCAGTATAATTCACTTACAACGTAAATCTGAACCCTCCGACAATATTTCTCACATTTAAGGCTCAGTAAAATTGAAGAACACACCAGGGATTTCCCCATAAAATTACATTAGTAAATACACAGAAATAAATGGTGATTTTACATAACATTCTACAAATATGGGCACACGTGTTTCTCACAACTTCACACACTCCTATCTACTGCCAAAATCATAGTAAGAATAAGCACACTGTTGCATTTACATCGTTCTTCAAAGCTGATAATGGATGGCACTATCGTTTAGAACTAAAAAGTTAATGTCCCCCGAAGAATTAACTATGGGCAAAAACTCAAAACCCCACTAATAAGTAAACGATTAATAAAAAGTTACATACCGATTCATCGCTGTTTTTCCCAGTGGAGACGATAAATTACGTAGTCTGACGGCAGGCAAAATTTCTTCAAGAGATTTGCCCACAGTTCTAACTGGCTATTTATACACCCAGGGACCACTCCTACGCATCATCGCGAAACCCGCGTGTCACGTTACCTGACGGCCGCGTGCTTCCGGACTCGTCATACCGCGTGCCGGAAATGGCGATTATTTCGTAAACAACGAAATCTCCATGATCGTTAAAAAATCTATAAGAGAAAAACTGGCCGAGTGAAAAATAAACCTACCATCGTAAAACGAACCCATTTAATTTATCTCCTCAAAAATACCAAACACGATATATATTCAAATGAGAAGAAATAAAATGGTGAAAATTCAAAATAAAAGAACAGGATCGGGCCGGTTGAAAGACAGAATTACAGTGCGGCATCACATAAGTCCCCCCTTTCAAGTGCGGGAATCCGTGCTAAATCACTGAAATCTCTGGAATTCATACTGGTCCGTATCTAGATCTACGTCCCGATCTAATCACTGTCATAATTAGCATTATCATATAGGCCCATCTCCATATCCTTGAGAATCATTGCAAGCCCTGGATCGTGAGGGTCACGCCATGTGATTTCCTCCTGGCGACTGCAACATGATTGGTCGCCCTTCCTCCTCCCTCTCATGTGTTTCCTTCGCCCACGAATTTTCCTGGCGGCGCGTGGTAAATAATGATTACCAAATGGTGCGACCTCCCAGTGTTTTGAAACAGTCTGACTGGCTTGGCCAGACATCGCCGTAACAGGGCGTAACTGTTTACGGTTGCTTGAAGAAACGTGCACATGTTCCTTCTTGTCAGTACTTCCCTCCCTTGAGGGATTTAATAATATCGGGGGCCTAATTCCCGACGAAAAAGAAGGTACTTTCGAAATTAGAGGCGTCACCACTGTTTGACCTTTATGCTGAACAGGGCTGACAGGCGAATACGCCTCTGTAATTAACATTCCACTGTCTTTAGAGGCGTCTCTCCTCCTCATCGCAAGACAAGGATGTTTGAGCTCCTGTGGGGCTCCGTGAATTTGGGGCTCTCCCCTTTCACTTTTCTGGCCTGCAGCAGGCCCCCTTGCGTTAGCAAGGATCGGTGTGGTTGGGTTTCCCAAAACTATGTATGGGCGTCCTAGGATGAAATCATGTGCTGGCTGTGCCATTACAGCTGCCTTGATTGTGCCAGACACAAATTTGCATTTCACCTCAATATTGGCTACGGGCAACCGCTGTGAGATACCTCTTCTCAAAATGCCACCAATCTCAACTATTTCTCCGGTCCACTGCCCGGGTTTCACCAAATGACGAGCGATGATACTGGGGTAAGTAAGCCCGCTGTCAAACAAAGACGTAGTGGCTGTCCCATTCACTACGGCTTGTCCACTGTTAGAGAACAACTTCTCTGCCTGGACTGGTTCCCATTTATTCCCTTTAGTCCATCTCACTGGTCTTAAACAAGCTGCATGATGAGCTGGGGGTTTGTTCATGCACCGGGATGTCCAGTGGGAAGTGGTTCTACAATTCTGACAATACCTCTCATTATCTCCTCTGTTCCTAGCGGGTTCCTGAGAGGTTGTTGTCGGTGCTCTGTTATGCGGCTGGGGGCGCAAGTTATAACCTGTACGAGGCTCCTTGCGAGAAGGTCCTGGTTGCTGATGAGCTGGTGAAGTAACCGACTGCGATGATGAAGCTCCTTGGTCTGGGGCTGGCAGGTCTGGGTGTTTTCTTTTCTGGCCCAGTACTTCGGCCTGTGCTGTCTGGAACCTTTCTGCAAACAGAATAATCTGATCGAGTTGCTGTGCACCCTGCTCTGTCAGATACCGCCTCAAGTCGGGGGACATGTTTGCCTTAATTTGCTCACACAGATCAAACTCCTCCAACCCTTCAAAAGTTTTTGCCAGTAATGACAGTTCCCTCCACCGGGTTAAGTAATTTCTCACCCGATCTGCAAACTGTGCGAAACTCTCTCCCTTCTCCGGTCTGCTCTCCCTGAACATGGTTTGGCATTTACGGGGTGTCCACTGAAATCTTTGCAACAAAGCGTTTCGCAGTGCCTCAAAGTTGTTCTGATCATCTATGAGCAGCTTGTTGTAAATTTCATACGCATGACCTTTGAGCGATTGTGATAATTTCAGACACCAAAGACTCTCTTCCAACCCGTATGCCTTTGCCATTCTTTGAAATTTCTCCAAGAACACGTCAATCTTCTCATTCCCATTAGGGAACGAGTCAAATAGGAAGCTCATAGCTGCCATCCGTGGCCCTCCGTTTCCTGAGGTGTCTCTCACTCCTGCTCCGAGTGAATCTCCATTAGCTGAACTGCCTTCCGAAGCTCGGTACTGCAGTTCCAGAGAACGCAGGGCAAGTTCATGCTGTCTCTCTGCGGCCTTCTCCTCTTTTGCTGCTTCCAATTTCCGAAGTTCCATCTTTGCGGCGGCTGCCCTCTATTCTTTCGCTGCTTCTGCGGCGGCTATTATTTGCCTTTCCTCAATTTCCCGTTGATTATGCCTATCATTTTCTCTGATCATGTGGGCTTTCGTCTCCTCTTTATCCATTCCCATGTCCTGGGCTGCCTCACGCCATGCAGCTCGCAACTTGGCCAGATCCGCCATCTTACCTGTAAACTGGTGTAAGTTCACAACTGACAGAAAATGACAGAAAGGAGAACAAAAGGAAGGAACTACCTGTTACGTAATAGGAAGTATTCCTCCTATAACCGATGTCCGAAAAACCCGAACTCAGACTAGCGTCAAGTCTGAATAATAACCTGAAAAAATTTTTGTTAACAAGCTACCAAAAACCCGAAATGACCTTCCTGTTAAAAAAAAAAATTTCAGTACGCCATCAATTACCTCTAAGTCGTATAAACTAAGTTTCCACCAATCTAACTTAATGTAAACTGTGGAAAAATTTATACTGGATCAGTTCTAATAGCTCAAGTCTAGGGGATATTTAAAGAAACTCTATTCTCAGAAAACTTCCTAGAGACACCTATGAATCTAGATCACAGAATTGATCTCCACAGAATGATCCCGGACAATTGCCGCCCACTTGTCACGAAGTGGTTTTAAGTTTATTTTTAGAGTTTGCCTGAATGAAAACAAGACCCTAGTATGAGAAAGTCTGAGAAGATAGAATTCAGAAAAAAATGACATGCCTGTGGACAGATGAGACTATTGACTCAAGGGATAGAACCAGGAGTTGACTCTCCCCTTGCCACTTCGTGACTTCAGAAAAAGTTATAATCTCACTCCCTCTAGCTACCTTTAAACACAAGGAAATACGGTGTATAAAAACGACCACAGACACCACTATACAGACCACATGTAGGTATAGTATAGAATAGAAGCTGATCCAGTAAATAATATATGTATATATTTATTTACATACAAAGAAAACATAAAATGGTATCATATGTCATCAAGTCAGTCGATAGCGTGCACTGTTGCACGGCCTGAAAACAACGTACCAATTAGATTAGATGGACACTAGAAAAAAAAAACCCAAATCACATTCACTCTTTCTGTCACCCTGCTGAGGAACAATAAAATGATTTGTGATTTAATAACTCTACTATTGTGGGGGCTGTCCACGTTAGCCTCCACTCTCTAATACAAATAAGATTCTACTGTCTCAGTCTGGTTGACTCTTCCTCAACGAAAACATCTACACAGCTTCCATCTTGGTAGGCGACATGCGCCGCTAACTAACACCACTGGCGATGCTAAAATAATAGACTTGGAGTAACCCAAAGGCTCAGTGTCTATCCTTCGAGTGGACACTGAACAGACCCTACTGGTCCTGTCTATTTTCTCCCTCCTTCTCTCTCTCTCTTTCTCTCTCTCTCTCTCTCTCTTGGTCTCATTGTCTCCCTAACACTCGACGACTGATGATGCGGCGTCTCCGTTACGCTCTTCTCTCGTTACTTTCAGGACCTAGGTATGGTAACCCTGTCACCTGTTCCTGAATTTGGTGATGACGATGCTGTTCAGGTATCAAGCCTGAGGTGCTTGATAAACTGTAGGAACTACTCTGCTGCTGACTGGCTTCTATACTTTCCCCTTTCAACGCGCTCCGGCTCTAGAGGAAAACCACAGCCGTGATTTCTAGCTGTTTAAGATTACACCAATCTCCCGGGCCACTTGCCGTTGCTGGATACTATAATAGCGATAAGATATGTCTGTACGATAAATAAACCTCGTTCCCGCTAAAGCATGGGCACTTTACTGCAAGAGACCGTAGGTTAGTTTCGTTGTGCTTCTGACGATAACTCGAGTCCTCTGACCCCTTAAGATATGTCTTGTTGCCGTGGGTAATTTTGCACATGGGCAAATTTACGCTCCCCCACTATTCTTGCCGAGACTCGCTGAAATTAAAATAAAATGCGTCTGTTGTACACCAACTCCAACATAACGCATCTCTAACGCATATATCTCTCATAATCTTCTTTACAAATCCCCTCACTAACTACATTACTCGTCATGTACAACAAATACAAAACAATAATATTACCCACGTGGCACTAATTCTCACTCCTTCCAATCCCCTTCTCTCGTCCGCACAACAATACATAAAATATTCTTACCCACGCGTCTCTCTACTAAAATCCGCCAGCCAAATAAACAAAACCTGTCTGACGGGCCACTTGGCCGTCACATATGGCTACCCACGTGTCAACATTTTCAACTCGGGAACTTCTTTTGTCCGAAATTCCGGGGTCTCCCTTTTTAAGATTACCCATTGAGGTTTCCCGGCTTGCTCCAAAAATTAAATTAAATCTTGCTATAGGAATAGTTTCCTCCCCTAAGCAGTATAATTCACTTACAACGTAAATCTGAACCCTCCGACAATATTTCTCACATTTAAGGCTCAGTAAAATTGACGAACACACCAGTGATTTCCCCATAAAATTACATTAGTAAATACACAGAAATAAATGGTGGTTTTACATAACATTCTACAAATATGGGCACACGTGTTTCTCACAACTTAACACACTCCTATCTACTGCCAAAATCATGGAAAGTATAAGCACACTGTTGCATTTACATCGTTCTTCAAAGCTGATAATGGATGGCACTATCGTTTAGAACTAAAAAGTTAATGTCCCCCGAAGAATTAACTACGGGCGAAATCTCAAAACCCCACTAATAAGTAAACGATTAATAAAAAGTTACATACCGATTCATCGCTGTTTTTCCCCCAGTGGAGACGATAAATTACGTAGTCTGACGGCAGGCAAAATTTCTTCAAGAGATTTGCCCACAGTTCTAACTGGCTATTTATACACCCAGGGACCACTCCTACGCATCATCGCGAAACCCGCGTGTCACGTTACCTGACGGCCGCGTGCTTCCGGACTCGTCATACCGCGTGCCGGAAATGGCGATTATTTCGTAAACAACGAAATCTCCGTGATCGTGAAAAAATCTATAAGAGAAAAACTGGCCGAGTGAAAAATAAACCTACCATCGTAAAACGAACCCATTTAATTTATCTCCTCAAAAATACCAAACACGATATATATTCAAATGAGAAGAAATAAAATGGTGAATATTCAAAATAAAAGAACAGGATCGGGCCGGTTGAAAGACAGAATTACAGTGCGGCATCACATAAGTCCCCCCTTTCAAGTGCGGGAATCCGTGCTAAATCACTGAAATCTCTGGAATTCATACTGGTCCGTATCTAGATCTACGTCCCGATCTAATCACTGTCATAATTAGCATTATCATATAGGCCCATCTCCATATCCTTGAGAATCTTTGCAAGCCCTGGATCGTGAGGGTCACGCCATGGAATTTCCTCCTGGCGACTGCAACATGATTGATCGCCCTTCCTCCTCCCTCTCATGTGTTTCCTTCGCCCACGAATTTTCCTGGCGGCGCGTGGTAAATAATGATTACCAAATGGTGCGACCTTCCAGTGTTTTGAAACATTCTGACTGGCTTGGCCAGACATCGCCGTAACAGGGCGTAACTGTTTACGGTTGCTTGAAGAAACGTGCACATGTTCCTTCTTGTCAGTACTTCCCTCCCTTGAGGGATTTAATACCATCGGGGGCCTAATTCCCGACGAAAAAGAAGATACTTTCGAAATTAGAGGCGTCACCACTGTTTGATCTTTAGGCTGAACAGGGCTGACAGTCGAATACGCCTCTGTTATTAACATTCCACTGTCTTTAGAGGCGTCTCTCCTCCTCATCGCAAGACAAGGATGTTTGAGCTCCCGTGGGGCTCCGTGAATTTGGGGCTCTCCCCTTTCACTTTTCTGGCCTGCAGCAGGCCCCCTTGCGTTAGCAAGGATCGGTGTGGTTGGGTTTCCCAAAACTATGTATGGGCGTCCTAGGATGAAATCATGTGCTGGCTGTGCCATTACAGCTGCCTTGATTGTGCCAGACACAAATTTGCATTTCACCTCAATATTGGCTACGGGCAACCGCTGTGAGATACCTCTTCTCAAAATGCCACCAATCTCAACTATTTCTCCGGTCCACTGCCCGGGTTTCACCAAATGACGAGCGATGATACTGGGGTAAGTAAGTCCGCTGTCAAACAAACACGTAGTGGCTGTCCAATTCACTACGGCTGGTCAATTGTTAGAGAACAACTTCTCTGCCTGGACTGGTTCCCATTTATTCCCTTTAGTCCATCTCACTGGTCTTAAACAAGCTGTATGATGAGCTGGGGGTTTGTTCATGCACCGGGATGTCCAGAGGGAAGTGGTTCTACAATTCTGACAATACCTCTCATTATCTCCTCTGTTCCTAGCGGGTTCCTGAGAGGTTGTTGTCGGTGCTCTGTTATGCGGCAGGGGGCGCAAGTTATAACCTGTACGAGGCTCCTTGCGAGAAGGTCCTGGTTGCTGATGAGCTGGTGAAGTAACCGACTGCGATGATGAAGCTCCTTGGTCTGGGGCTGGCAGGTCTGGGTGTTTCTTTTCTGGCCCAGTACTTCGGCCTGTGCTGTCTGGAACCTTTCTGCAAACAGAATAATCTGATCGAGTTGCTGGGCACCCTGCTCTGCCAGATACCGCCTCAAGTCGGGGGACATGTTTGCCTTAATTTGCTCACACAAAACTAACTCCTCCAACCCTTCAAAAGTTTTTGCCAGTAATGACAGTTCCCTCCACCGGGTTAAGTAATTTCTCACCCGATCTGCAAATTGTGCGAAACTCTCTCCCTTCTCCGGTCTGCTCTCCCTGAACATGGTTTGGCATTTACGGGGTGTCCACTGAAATCTTTGCAACAAAGCATTTCGCAGTGCTTCAAAGTTGTTCTGATCATCTATGTGCAGCTTGTTGTAAACTTCATACGCATGACCTTTGAGCGATTGTGATAATTTCAGACACCAAAGACTCTCATCCAACCCGTATGCCTTTGCCATTCTTTGAAATTTCTCCAAGAACACGTCAATCTTCTCATTCCCATTAGGGAACGAGTCAAATGGGAAGCTCATAGATGCCATCCGGGGCCCTCCGTTTCCTGAGGTGTCTCTCACTCCTGCTCCGGGTGAATCTCCATTAGCTGAACTGCCTTCCGAAGCTCGGTACTGCAGTTCCAGAGAACGCAGGGCAAGTTCATGCTGTCTCTCTGCGGCCTTCTCCTCTTTTGCTGCTTCCAATTTCCGAAGTTCCATCTTTGCGGCTTCTGCCCTCTCTTCTTTCGCTGCTTCTGCGGCGGCTATTATTTGCCTTTCCTCAATTTCCCGTTGATTATGCCTATCATTTTCTCTGATCATGTAGGCTTTCGTCTCCTCTTTATCCATTCCCATGTCCTGGGCTGCCTCACGCCATGCAGCTCGCAACTTGGCCATATCCGCCATCTTACCTGTAAACTGGTGTAAGTTCACAACTGACAGAAAATGACAGAAAGGAGAACAAAAGGAAGGAACTACCTGTTACGTAATAGGAAGTATTCCTCCTATAACCGATGTCCCAAAAACCCGAACTCAGACTAGCGTCAAGTCTGAATAATAACCTGAAAAATTTTTTGTTAACAAGCTACCAAAAACCCGAAATTACCTTCCTGTTAAAAAAAATTTCAGTACGCCATCAATTACCTCTAAGTCGTATAAACTAAGTTTCCACCAATCTAACTTAATGTAAACTGTGGAAAAATTTATACTGGATCAGTTCTAATAGCTCAAGTCTAGGGGATATTTAAAGAAACTCTATTCTCAGAAAACTTCCTAGAGACACCTATGAATCTAGATCACAGAATTGATCTCCACAGAATGATCCCGGACAATTGCCGCCCACTTGTCACGAAGTGGTTTTAAGTTTATTTTTAAAGTTTGCCTGAATGAAAACAAGACCCTAGTATGAGAAAGTCTGAGAAGATAGAATTCAGAAAAAAATGACATGCCTGTGGACAGATGAGACTATTGACTCAAGGGATAGAACCAGGAGTTGACTCTCCCCTTGCCGCTTCGTGACTTCAGAAAAAGTTATAATCTCACTCCGTCTTGCTACCTTTAAACACAAGGAGATAAGGTGTATAAAAACGACCACAGACACCACTATACAGACCACATGTAGGTATAGTATAGAATAGAAGCTGATCCAGTAAATAATATATGTATATATTTATTTACATACAAAGAAAACATAAAATGGCATCATATGTCATCAAGTCAGTCGATAGCGTGCACTGTTGCACGGCCTGAAAACAACGTACCAATTAGATTAGATGGACACTAGGAAAAAAAAACCCAAATCACATTCACTCTTTCTGTGACACTGCTGAGGAACAATAAAATGATTTGTGATTTAATAACTCTACTATTGTGGGGGCTGTCCACTTTAGCCTCCACTCTCTAATACAAATAAGATTTTACTGTCTCAGTCTGGTTGACTCTTCCTCAACGAAAACATCCACACAGCTTCAATCTTGGCAGGCGACATGCGCCGCTAACTAACACCACTGGCGATGCTAAAATAATAGACTTGGAGTAACCCAAAGGGTCAGTGTCTATCCTTCGAGTGGACACTGAACAGACCCTACTGGTCCTGTCTATTTTCTCCCTCCTTCTCTCTCTCTATCTCTCTCTCTCTCTCTTGGTCTCATTGTCTCCCTAACACTCGACGGCTGATGATGCGGCGTCTCCGTTACGCTCTTCTCTCGTTACTTTCAGGACCTAGGTATGATAACCCTGTCACCTGTTCCTGAATTTGGTGATGACGATGCTGTTCAGGTATCAAGCCTGAGGTGCTTGATAAACTGTAGGAACTACTCTGCTGCTGACTGGCTTCTATACGTTCCCCTTTCAACCCGCTCCGGCTCTAGAGGAAAACCACAGCCGTGATTTCTGGCTGTTTAAGATTACACCAATCTCCCGGGCCACTTGCCGTTGCTGGATACTATAATAGCGATGAGCTATGGGTTTACGATAAATAAACATCGTTCCCGCTAAAGCATGGGCACTTTACTGCAAGAGACCGTAGGTTAGTTTCGTTGTGCTTCTGACGATAACTCGAGTTCTCTGACCCCTTAAGATATGTCTTGTAGCCGTGGGTAATTTTGCACATGGGCAAATTTACGCTCCCCCACTATTCTTGCCGAGACTCGATGAAATTAAAATAAAATGCGTCTATTGTACACCAACTCCAACATAACGCATCTCTAACGCATATATCTCTCATAATCTTCTTTACAAATCCCCTCACTAACTACATTACTCGTCATGTACAACAAATACAAAACAATAATATTTACACGTGGCACTAATTCTCACTCCTTTCAATCCCCTTCTCTCGTCCGCACAACAATACATAAAATATTCCTACCCACGCGCCTCTCTACTAAAATCCGCCAGCCAAATAAACAAAACCTGTCTGACGGGCCACTTGGCCGTCACATATGACTACCCACGTGTCAACATTTTCAACTCGGGAACTTCTTTTGTCCGAAATTCCGGGGTCTCCCTTTTTAACATTACCCATTGAGGTTACCGGCTTGCTCCAAAAATTAAATTAAATCTCGCTATAGGAATAGTTTCCTCCCCTAAGCAGTATAATTCACTTACAACGTAAATCTGAACCCTCCGACAATATTTCTCACATTTAAGGCTCAGTAAAATTGAAGAACACACCAGGGATTTCCCCATAAAATTACATTAGTAAATACACAGAAATAAATGGTGATTTTACATAACATTCTACAAATATGGGCACACGTGTTTCTCACAACTTCACACACTCCTATCTACTGCCAAAATCATAGTAAGAATAAGCACACTGTTGCATTTACATCGTTCTTCAAAGCTGATAATGGATGGCACTATCGTTTAGAACTAAAAAGTTAATGTCCCCCGAAGAATTAACTACGGGCGAAATCTCAAAACCCCACTAATAAGTAAACGATTAATAAAAAGTTACATACCGATTCATCGCTGTTTTTCCCCCAGTGGAGACGATAAATTACGTAGTCTGACGGCAGGCAAAATTTCTTCAAGAGATTTGCCCACAGTTCTAACTGGCTATTTATACACCGAGGGACCACTCCTACGCATCATCGCGAAACCCGCGTGTCACGTTACCTGACGGCCGCGTGCTTCCGGACTCGTCATACCGCGTGCCGGAAATGGCGATTATTTCGTAAACAACGAAATCTCCATGATCGTTAAAAAATCTATAAGAGAAAAACTGGCCGAGTGAAAAATAAACCTACCATCGTAAAACGAACCCATTTAATTTATCTCCTCAAAAATACCAAACACGATATATATTCAAATGAGAAGAAATAAAATGGTGAAAATTCAAAATAAAAGAACAGGATCGGGCCGGTTGAAAGACAGAATTACAGTGCGGCATCACACCCCTGGCTTTACTATTTTATAATCCATGATTTGCCTTCACATAACATATTCTCTATTAAAACAATAACACTGACTAACAAAAAAAAAACTTTTTTTTTCTTTCTCTAACATTTCTATGTTTTTCTGGTCAATTTTAATGCGCTGTTTTTAAATCTGCAAACCGTTTTTCTCTATCAGGTCGGGATCTCTAGAAATACGCAATTGAAATTTTTTAACAACGCATACAGTATTACAACATCATTCGTACAAGAAGTATAACAGTTATGTAGGCTTGAATTTCTTTGCAGTCAACTTTCGTCGGTGAATGGCATGTGGTACATCGCGATGAAGCATCCAACAATAATCGGCAAGCATGGTCACACTCCACCGTCCTTGATAACGTGACTCCATTACGGCGATATCTTGATGGAATCGTTCTCCATGTTCATCGCTGACTTTGCCAAGGTTGCAGGGAAAAAGTCAAGATGCGAATCGAGCAAATGGATTTTGAGGGACATGTTACAGCCCATAATTCTGTATGCATCTATGCACTGCTTAACAATATGCAACATAGTCAACAGATTTGTGATTTCCCAGAAAGTTATCGACGATCGATTTGAATGCCATCAATGCGCCAAGTTCACTACCATGCAACAAGTTCTCGAATTGTTTGTCTGCAATAACTTTCCTAATCTGCGGTCCTACAAAGAAACCTTCCTTTATCTTTGCATCGCTAACTTGCGGAAACTTTTCTCGAAGATAAGTGAAAGCTTTGCTCGTTTTATCTAACGCTTTTACAAAATTCTTCATGAGCCCCAACTTTATATGTAACAGTGGTAAAATGAAGCTGTCTTTGTTAACTAATGGCTCGTGTATTACATTTTTATGCCCGAGCTGCATACGATCCCGGATAGGCCACACCTTTCTTGCATAATGTTCCTGTATGTTGCGGCTGTCCCATTCACATCGGAAGCAACAAAATTTAGTATACCCAGTCTGCATGCCCGTGAGAATTGCAATGACCTTAGGTCTCCACAAATCCGCCATTGGTAGTCATTGTACTTTATTTTTCCAAACGTATAGCCATATTGTCATAAGTTTCTTTCATATGAACAGAGTAGGCGACTGGAATTGATGAAAATAAATTTCTGTTATGCAATAACACGGCTTTTAGACTAGTCTTGGAAGAATCGATGAAAAATCGCCATTCGTTGACTATGTGCTCATGACCGTTTACATCTTTGCAATAGCAAATGTCATCATCCATCTCAAAGTATTGAACAAGTTCTCTGTGTCTATGACGAAATTTAGATATCGGAGTATTGGGCGCTAAAAGATTCCATTCTTTGAGTCGCGAACCTAGAAATTCCGCTTGTCCTTTGGTAAGAGCGAGATCACGTATTAGATCTGAAAGTCCTGAATGGTTAATTAAGTAAACACCATCATTCACCGGTATGTAATCTGAGTCAGAATTAGTTTCTAAAGCAGGTAAACTATCACTTTCTGATGGTTCATTCACGTCCAACGGATTATGTTCTGGTGGTACTTGGATCGGACACGTGATTGGATCATGAGGCACTGGTTTCGAAACCAATTCAATATTTGAATAAACCACAGACTTTCTAGTTTTAAAAGTGAAACCATGGATATTTGTCAAGCAGAAGTAACAATCAGTAGTGTGATTTGTATGTTCACGCCATATTACTGGCACTCCAAAAGGCATCGACTTATGCTTCGGCGATTTTCGTAACCAACCTGCCAATGTATCGAACAAACTGCATTTGGCTTCCAAGATTTATTTGCATCATCAACTTTCGAATCGAAATAAATTTCATATGCTTTCTTTAGTAATGGTGTAAAGTTTTTCTGGTCAACACGATCGGTAAAATATCCGCACACGTAACAGAACAGATCAGCCGAATTTCTACAACTTCTAGAAGCCATATTTTGCTCAGAATTATTTCAAAATACAGTAACTATTTGAAAAATCGCGTAACATATGTCATGCATCTTTTAGCAGTATAAAAAGTAGAATTATGTTGCTTTTTATTAATTTTTAATAAGTTATATAGTAAAAATGAAACGGAGCAAATAACGGTTTCCCAAAAATATATTTATTCACAAATATCTTAAGAACCCGACGTGATAGAGATAAACGGATTTCAGATTTGAAATCAGCGCAAGAAACTGACCTAAGAACACCTATTCTTATATAAGAAAGAAAAATGTTGTTTGTCAGTGTAATCAGTGAATTCATAATTGTAACACCAGTCTCCTCAATTTTATTTACACAGTGTACGTGTAAAGAAAAAAAACAACACATTTATTGGTATCTCTAGAGTTGTCTTTTTTTTTTTTTCTTTGATCTGCTATACTCACCTGCTGGAGACTGAACACAGAGAATGTGTTACATTTATCACCCCGTCCCGATGTCAAGTATTTATTGTACTTTTACCACAGTAGGTTTTCTAACAATTTTAGTAGATTATGAGATTGTTAGAGTTTTCCGTAGCCTCAATTTGGTTGTCTGTTATGAGGCGCTGGTAAACGTAGCCTTGTTTTTGTGTCACCAGAGACCTTGAACTCTGCGAAGTCTAGAATAAAATGTACTTCTCTCACACAAGAACGTTTAGATAATGTTTTAATCGTAGCATTGACTAATAAACTGTCAAGTATATCTTCACTCTCAAAAGTTCTATTCCTGACCCTGTTCTCTGGTCTCCGCCAGGATATCATTGTTCATTACTTCTGATGTCAAAGTGTGTCCAATTGGCTGAGTGGTTAAAGCTCTTTCTTCTCGCGGTACAGTTGCGGGATTCCGAGATCGAAACCTGACAGCGTCACGCACCAGGTAACTCAATTGTAAATGGGTAGCTGGCTCTCCTTTTGTGTTAGGAATGCAAAGGCAGCAAGGAAGGAACTGATCACTATCACCTAAAAAAAAGCTGGACGTAGTATGGTGAAGTCTCTAACATTTTATTAACCAACGGCAATATCTTTTATGTGGTTAGCTTGACCTTTTTTTATTAGATGCCATAAGTATTGGTAATATTTGTCTATACCTTATATACCACTACTACATATTTTAGTCTCTAAACTTTCGAGAACAAATGTCTTAGAAAACTCATGAACATCAGTTGGAAAGAATTCAAGACTAATCGACAAATAAGAGAAGACTCTAGGCAGAAATATGTCTCCGACTATATAAGGAAAAGACGATGGTCATATATCGGTCATGTCCTACGAATGCAAAACAACAGAATACCACTACATGCGCTCACTTGGGTTCCTGAGGGTAAGAGGAAAAAAGGAAGACCAAAAGAAACACTCAGAAGAACAATAATAAGAGAAGGAAGAACGTTGGGCCTAAATAATGTGCAAGAGCTAAGAGGAGTGGCGTCACAACGAACAACCTGGAGAGCAATGATTTCTGCCTTATGCGCCGTGTTTGGTGCTTAAAGAATTTATTATTATTATTATTAAACTTTCTGAAATTGATGATTGTCCATACTTCTCGTCCACATTACATATTTATTACTTTCAGTTTACTTTAGCCTGCCTGTCCTGGGTTATTTGTTCAAGGCGTCTTCATGTCGATTCTACCCGTTTGTCGTAGATTTCCGATAGGAGAATTAAGACTAGGTTTGGTCCCTTCTGAATAGGTTTGAATAGGTGATAGACTCAGTGAGAGTTAGTGAAAGGTAATAGAATTTCCACACACGTGAGATGATAGATTTTGATATAGTGGCTGTCTCTGAAAGCGAAAAGAATTCTTCTCTCTCTCACCTATCTTCTACAACAGTTGTTACAGCGTCAGACAGACTACACCAATATACATATTACGTATATTTCTATCACTCACAGGCACGCACATACACGTGACGACAGGTAAACACACAGACGTGGGAAAACTATAACAATGATATATATATTATCTAGAACGAGCTGACCAAACACGATTATTAAGTTCAAGAGCGATTTTATTATCAGGAAAAATCGGCTCACAACATCAAAGAAAGTACATCAAGGAAAATACATATACACATAGTCATAAAAAATCAAGGAAATGTTGCAAGGATGATAGCCCCGTTATAGTGTTAACTCTAGGTTTAGCCCGGCCCCGTTAAGAGAACAGATGATGGCGCCCGAGTCACAGATACATAGGGTTTGAGTCTAAGAGTTGTCTTTGTTTTATCTCGTAATTATATGCACAGAGTTTGAAAAAAAATCTGATTTAACCTAAGACAAAAACACAAGAACTCTAGCCTTAGCAACAAATTATGCAGATTGAAAAAAAATTAGGACAGCAACAGGGTGTCAAAGATAAAATAGTGAAAAATATCACTCAAACCAGCGTACACTCATTCATTCCGCCATGGCTTCTCATACTTGTACTCACGACTTTGCTTGCTGCCTCTTGGAACACATTGATTTTAGATTTTCACACAGACTCAAAAAATGCAGTCTTCTGCCAAGAAGTCCCCAGTTCCAAAAGACGTATTTAACTTGGAGTCTCCGGGAACGACTACTTGGGTATGCAAATTTGTTCAAATGTCTGATTAAGTCACCTAACAATTATTCCAGGCGCGGGAGTTAGCAGAGCACAGTGTCAATAGCGTAGGTTTCTAAAAAATGATGAATGTCAGGTCGGTGCCTTCCCTCAGTATAGGATTCACTTTAGTCACACCACAGATTTGTCCACAAGATATAATCTAGTCGGGAAATGATTGTTAATATTCACGCCACCAGGCAGCAAATTATATAGAGTTTCTAGAAGAAATTAAGTGCTGGCTCCAAGGTCCAGTATTTATCATTACAGTCTTTGAAAACCCGTTATAGGGATATTAGTATTTCTGTCTAACTTGCACCGTCAGATCAGTGTTACTTGAGAAAACCCACGTGGTTCAAAATAAGGACTGTCTATTTCTTCACAAGTATGGAAACTACTACTAGGTGCTGGTAAAGTTAGGGTCACCCCAAAACTTTCACTGTGTGGAGGAAAAATAACACATGTAATATAATAAACAGAATCTGTACTGGTTAAAACTTACATTTAAACTTGCAAGCAGAGAGCTTTGCTTATCATTTAAACTTCCCGTGACGTAAGTTATATTTAAAAATCAGCAATCCTCATAAATTAAGAACACGTGCGTATTCCGTCACCATTCATGAGGCTGGATTCTAGAGTTTATACGTTAGTTTAGAAAAATACACTCGACTGAGTATTAGCAGTTAAATTAAATTTATAAATAGCTACAATTGCCGTTATAAGCTAGAAATTAAATTTTTAGTCTGCTTTCCACTGAATGCTTCCCTAGAAAATATAATAGCCTACCACTTTATTTCTCTTCTGCGCTAAAGAAATAGATTAAAATGAATTAAGCGATTTAACACTTTAACACTCACAAAATCTATATATCTATCATATTAATTACCTCAACCACAGAATTACAGGTAGTCGCACAACTTAAGAATAAAAATGCTGAAAATATTTCTGGAAGTCTAGAAGTTCGACAAATTGCCGAAACAAACTGAGATCTTCGCTAACAGCTATTCTGTTTTCGAGCGACCTATCTACTGTGGAGTCTATGAGCGAGAATGAAATTAAAGTTTCAAACTTGGCCAATATCTTAAAATCAGACAAAGGGCCCAAACTTATTTCGCCAAGCGAAATTATCTCCCCTACTCCCAACATTTACGTCCGCTTAACGCGTGTCGTAACTGTCACCTACTGACCACGATGTACGCGTGTCAGTTTCAAATCCCAGACAGCCTGACTCCATTGCAGGGCAGTCTTCACACTACAGCTGACCATGGCCCACGGTGAGCGCCGTGTCAGTTTGGGATTTTCGAGACAAATGTCTGGATACTGACCGGTGCAGATGTAAAGTATCACACCTCACCGGGACTTATGTCGAGAAGAAACTCGCGCGCTCGGTGAGAATGTAGACGATTTGCTACGTCTTATGTTCAGCGAACCGACTTATCACGCCTTCTGACGCCCTGCAGCCCTGACATCTACGTAATATCGTCCTAGCGCGATTCTCAGTTTAAGAGAAAGGAAAACAGGTAAAGTTTGCGAATTATATGAAAATAATATACGCAAAACGAATGGATGAAAAATATACAGGAAAAAGGAAATACAGAGATAATAAAGAGAGAATTTTGTGAAAGAATAGGAAGAAAATGTAGGAAATTAAATGAATATAAACCCTACGTGACACCGTTGTGTGTTTGTGCGTGCGTGTGTATGTGTGTGTAATTGTGTGTGTGTGTCTTGTACCTTTCTCAATGTGTTTTAGGTTCTCCTTCCATATCTGATACCTGTGGGTTGTCCTTCCATATGTGATACCTGTGGGTTGTCCTTCCATATGTGATACCTGTGGGTTGTCCTTCCATATGTAATACCTCTGGGTTGTCAGAACAATGACTGACCTTGTAATCTATTGATAGAACTTGTGCATCAGGCTGTGCTCAGGGATGAAAATATTGAGATAACATTAAATAAAGCTTTTATCATCATCAATATATTTTATCCTCCCTTGAATGTCTTCAACAAACACACGCTAACTTTGTCTGTCCTGTGTCATCTTTTCAAGGTCTATTTTTGTCTACTATGTCTCTTTAATGTCTGTCTATAGTTCACTTACCCGCGATAACATGTCTGTCTATAGTTGACTTACCCGTGATAACATGTCTTTCTATAGTTGACTTACCCTTGATAACATGTCTGTCTATAGTTGACTTACCCGTGATAACATGTCTGTCTATAGTTGACTTACCCGTGATAACATGTCTGTCTATAGTTCACTTACCCGTGATAACATGTCTGTCTATAGTTCACTTACCCATCATAACATTTCTGTCTATAGTTGACTTACCCGTGATAACATGTCTGTCTATAGTTCACTTACCCGTGATAACATGTCTGTCTACTTTTTCTTACACGGAGATTTTCGCAATTGAACTATCAACAGATTTTCTTAATGTGTGTCCTATATGACGTCATGTCTTCTCACCTTCCGTTCTACTGATATGTGTCCTATATGACGTCATGTCTTCTCACTTTCCGTTCTACTGATGTTTGTTTGGCTGTTTCCCTTAGCTCCAAATGAGTCATCTTGTCATACCAGTTTAATCCGTCTGATTTCTACAGGCACACATTTTTGACAATCTCTAGCTTCTTCTTTCCTGTTTTTATTTATTTTTTTATGTTTCCATGTTTCGGAGCCATACAATAAGATTCACTTTACATTTGAGTTTAACATCTACAACTCGATAACACTTTCTTTAGCTACTTTAGACAAAATGGTACATAGATACTCCTTATCAGGTCAGCTCTGGGAAATGGAAGATAACTTTTTTACCGATCGCAGGACCCGAAAAGTGGTTTGCGGTTTGCTTGTCCAAGCTGTAACAGAGAGCATTTTGTTTTGTCACAGTCCTAGCCCCGCGCCAGATATTCAGAATGTATGTGAAAAACTCGATGCCAGTGGGTCATGTATCTACCCAGCAGCTCGCGGAAGTTCTAATAAATGTTCTAGGGTGGGCTGACTATTCTTCCAGAGACTAGAAGTCAGACATACTCAACCGAGGAGGTAACTCTGGCCATCTCAGAAACCCACAGTCTCAGCTTTCAGTAACTCCTTAAAGTTGGAAGTGTCAGACATGGGCAACAGTATCGAGTCAGCCTGACCCAGTAGACAAGCCAGCTCCATCACTCAAAAACTAAGTCTAGTCACTAAGTTAAGTACACAAGTAGGAGTAGTATAACACTAGAAGTGTAGTTCAACATCGTGGTAATAGTACTATAGGAGTGATGGGTTATAGACTTGGTGTTCACTTCTCAACCTGATATCTAGATTCACAGTATGTTAATAGAATAATTAATTTATAAAGCAGTTTTAAGCTTTGACAAGAAAAGTATGTCAGTGTTTCATGTGTTGCAATTTATATTTGTGTTTCGTACATTTATTACCTAAGGGGGTAGTCTTCGGTCCTGCCAAATGTACACACCAGTCTCAATATAGTTATATTATTTGTGCGGTCGAATGATTCGCGCACTGACGTGCACAAAGCAGTGTGAGTTGCTTTGGGACGCACGGGTAACCTAGTTGAGTAGTTTCTGACGTCATGATTTGGAGGGGGCAACATGGACCTTGTTTATGTCCGTGATTGATATATATTATTATTGTATACATGGCACGTTTATGGAAGCCATTTATTCTAGTGATCTGTATTGGTCTTCAGGTCGAAACCAATAGCAGTAATGTCACGTAAGTTATCGCCCCAATTCTTAATGTATGCTGTATTGTAAGGCCGCTCTTATACCAGTCTAGCGGAAATATGTTATTCCTAGAATGGACCTACAGAGTCGTTAGCCTTTAGGATTCGTATCGTAGAAGAAGGATTCCTACGAGTGGGAAAGAAGTTAATTTGATTGCAGTATTTATATGTGTAAACGCCTTTATTGTAATGCCAAAGTCGTGGCATGTTTTGAGAGGTTAGTTAAAACCTAAAGATACTAACTCAGATACCTCTTCATATATGTACCAGTGAATATCTATTGAGTCTACGTTATATGGAACTATGTCTTGGATAGAAACAGTCTCTTATTGGACGAATACGGGAGTTCGTGGTATGGGAGTACATGCTTAAGTGGATGACCTCAAGCAAGGTCAACGGACATTCCCTTGCTGTTAAAACCTAGTAGGAATATTATTGGATTCTTATTACTTACGTGAGAGAGGATTTTAGATATGATAGACAACAGATGTATCGTTTTATCGGAACTGTCACTACTATGTATAAATTGTTCATCGTACCTGTCAAGGAACATTGTACCGTCTTGTCAAACGTCTTCGTACCACGTAATAAATTATAATAACTTTACCGACGAGTTGAGTATGATCATGTTGGCCTGATTTTGCCTTCCACTCGTTGAAGTTCTGTTGGATAGCTCTTCATCTAATTTTCATTCTACATTCGCGTCAAGATGCTAGTACACTGGTACCTCTGCTACTAGCTATCATGTTACCCGAAAAGAGCACTCAACAATTTGGTTATCTCGGGGAAAATGTCAGAAATTTGCTAGTAAAGAGAGTTGTTGCACTGGATATTTAAAATATCTCTGCAGAACTTTCCAAGATCTCTTTCTTTCACCGAGAGAGACTCGCCTTCTATATTTCTTCTTATTTCTTTTATTTGTTAATTCGTCCTATTGACATTTTTTCACCTCCACAGTTAGGTCAAACAAGATATATTTCTGAGGCAAAGAAAATATACCTGTCACAAAAAAATAGGGGATATTGAATTTAAAAGTTATCGAAAGACAATATATTTCAAATTAGTTCATTTATTCCTTCGTACAAGTAAACTTGAGCATCATAACAAGACATTTGCGGTATAAGAAGTGTTATGGCTTTACTCACATGATTTTAGTCGCACTGGCAACCAAGGCGGGGTAGGTACTTCATTTTCACAAAAATATTCCAATATTTCTAAAAACGTGAAGGGCCCCCGTTTGCAGCTAAACATGCATTGCAACGACGTCTCATACTGCAAATAAGCCTTCTGATGTTGTCTTGAGGAATTCTCTGCCACTCCTGCTGAAGGGCATGGGCTAAATGCTGAAAAGTCTATGGAGCGGCTGAACGTTGTTGGACGCGTCTATTTAGGAGGTCCCACAAATGCTCAATAGGAGACAGGTCGGGGGACATCGGCGGCCACGGCAACGTTCGGACATGCTGCATCTGAAGGTGATCTTGGACGACGCGAGCACGGTGAGGACGTGCATTGTCACCCTGGAAGATGAAATCTGGTCCGTGCCGTTGAGCAAACGGCACAACGATAGCCTCGATGATGTTGTCACGGTAGTAGAGCCCTGTGATATTGACCTGGCATATGTGAAGGTCGGTCCTGTCATTCATACAGATGCCTGCCCACACCATTACACTGCCACCTCCATAACGGTTGTGTACAACAGTTGCAGGAGGCTGGTAACGCTAACCTCGCCGTCGCCAGACACGTATTCGACGATCATGAAAATCCAAAACGAAACGGGACTCATCAGAAAACATCACTGATGCCCACTGTTGATTGGTCCACCGATGATGACGTTGGCACCAATCCATTCTTGCTCGCCTGTGTTGTGGTGACATGGGCAAAGCTACAAACGGTCTGCGTGAGGCCAGTTGCACTTGGTGCAAACGGTTTCGTACTGTCTGAGTTGAGACCCGGATCCCAGTGGTCTGTTGAAGGTGTTGCTGAAGTTGAGTAGCATTTAGAGTCCGAGTTCTGAGGGCCTGAGTAACAAGAAGTTGATCTTGGCGGCGTGTAGTGACTCTTGGGGGGCCAGTCCGAGGCAGATCAGCCACTGTGCGGAAATTTTGATACCTGTTCCACAGTCTGCTGACAACTGACTGTGAAACATTGAGGTTCTGAGCAGCATCCACTTGCTGACTTCCAGTTTGCAACATGTTTATGCCTATCCATCTCTGCTGTTCTGTCAAACGTTCCATAACGAAGAAAAGAAATGTTATCTGTTGCAGAGTCTTTTTATACCTGTCCATGGTGAGTAGTGTTCATCAAACCCGAGATACACGCATTTTTGTGAAAAAGAATAATGTGTAAACTTTACGGATGGCCCCCACCTCAGTTCTTGGGATTGGCTTACTCATCACGAGTCACCAGGTCAACATGATATTGCACGTGAGAGTGGAGAAGAGCGTGCTCGATATGTCCGTACAACCATTAAAATACGAAATCCACTCTTTTGTAAAATAATACATACCATCTTAAAATATCCAATACTTTTTGTGACTAGTATATATTGACCAAATTAGTTTATGCGGCAGTTTATGCCGGTCAAAAATACAGTAAGATCTACAAAGAATTATTGCATTAACAGAAGTATTCTCTTATAAATATTAGTTTTCCAAAACTATAATCCGGTATAAATTTAGTAACATTAAAAAAAACTTACATATGCAAAATTGTAAAAGCGTTAAAACACCTTTTACATAATACTTGTGTTTAAAAGAAAACTTTTATTCTTATTTATTTTTATATAAATAAATAAAAATAATATAAAGAACACAAAACCAAATGTTAAATGTTACAATTACGTTTAACAAATCTTTTGTTTCCCTTGGCAAAACAAATCATTTCCCCTAAAAATAAAATTTGAAACTATTTATCGATGTTATGCGGGGACAAACATTGCGATGTCAACCCCCGGTTGTATAGAAAAAGTAGAAAATGAGTGTAATGTATGTCAATCTACATGTTTGTTGCACGTGTGTTTAGAAAGAATGCGTTAAATAGCGTTCATTTTAATCTGGATAACTTATTAAAATAAATAGCATTAGTTAAAATGTATGTTAGTGTTTGAGGTGTAAACTTGCAGAATTTTTCTTATTTTGTTACTAGTGAAACAGATAATGTTATCTTCTTCAAACAAACACAATTATTCAGTGCTGTTAAAAATAAAAGGTCGAAACGAAATGAATTCTTACTGGTGCAACATCTTTTACTACTGCTTCTATACGAGCTAAGATCGGTACTGTAACGACTAACTATTGGTCAGTTTTGTAGAAACATATTCAAGAGCTTTGTCGACGAGAAACACATAACTGAAGGGATACAAACAACACAGTGGCTGATTATAATTTCAAATCTAGAGACTTCTAAAACTCAAGCTAACGAGCATCGTCGCCATCAACACAGGCGTCCTTTGTCATCGTTTATCAATCAAGTATTACATATTAATATTTTTGTGGGGGTCGGAGTGGTCACAAGGTATTGTGTCCGCCCCGAGTTCCTGAGGTACCAGATTCAAATCCCAGTTGAGGAAATATAATTTATTGAATTTATTTTTCAGAACCCGTGGTCCTAATAATGTCATACTCCTCTCTGGTTTCCTGGGTAGTGAGATTGGATGCCAAGCCTTCTCGGATAAGGGCGAAAACACAGGAGGTCTCGTGTGCAAGTTGCGCGCGTTAAAAATCACACGGCAGTTTTAAATCGTAAAGCGTAGGCCTATCAGGCAAAATTTGCCCCGGCACAATTAAAAAAAAATTAGAAACCTACCCACCACAACAATATTTATAAAATGTGTGATTCCCATATACACACATTGCGATTCTCGTCGGTGCTATAGAGTTCGTGCACTGTGCTGAGATCACAGTGTGATCTAATGGAGGAGATCGGAGCACTGATGGAGTTTTCCGTGTGCAATTAAGATAATCCATAAAAACAAACCAAACCAATATTTTTGTGGTTTACAATTTTGACAGAATTGAGTAACAAACCCACATCTAACCCTTCTCATTCGCTTTTTACAAGTTGATGGTAGGTGACAATGTTACTATTTGTTAATCCCCTTTCAGGGCCCAAACAAATCCTAGAATGGAACTTAGCTCTTTACACTGGATTTATGAACTATAAAAACGCATTGGACAGTGTAGACACCGAATCACATGGACATTGATGAGGCATTATGGAGTCCCACTGAAGATCAATAACTTAACAAAGAAAACGTATAAAGAAGTGAGATGCTGATTTCTCCATAAAAGTAACATCTTAAGGGCATGGACTACAGTGAAAACTAACTTTTGTTCTAATAATATTTTCACACATTTTATATACTCAATGGACACAGTGTCTGTCCATGAACCAAATTCTCCAGTTTATTTTGTTTTAAAAAATAAACATGTGGTTTCTGTGGTAAAGTGGGATGATATAAATACTTATAGGGGACTTAGTGTATTGACTGAGATCAGCTGTGAAGGTATCTGTATCTAATAGGTGTAGTGTTTTACAGATAACCTTACTTGCTACCACATTTATACCTCAGTCAGAATTATTCTGGAATATTGTGATGACTACGTTGAATGTCTAGGGTTATGTAAATGATGAAGTGTAAGTCACAACAACAACAGACAGATAAACAATTTAATTTATTCCACCACACTTGACAACACTGTGACACTCACACACATTTAACACTCTATAAGACTATCTTAAATGAGTCACTGGTAAAGTTTCAAATATATATGTATTAATTACTTTCACTATTATATATCCTGATTCAACTACAAAGTGAACCAGGAATCACAATCAAATGTAATCACAATTTATATGTACAGAATTTATAAATATGAACCTTGTAGTGACATATTTTATTAATATTATCCTATGTGTGTCAGTTGTGTAGTAGTACTATGAGGTAATACTGGTTTTGTTTTTCAAGCTATGTTGTTATTTGTCATCATGACTTCAAGTGTTTGTTTATCTGGGAAATAGTATGGGGGAAAAGTTCACAGTTCCTGTCAATTTAAACAAGGTATTGTCCCTCTTTTTTACTATAATGTCAATTTTTGAGGGGACACATAATGTTGAGCTCCACTGGCCACGGAAGCTTATCTGTCGTGATGGCGGCAGGAAAAGACTCCTCTGCTCGATAGCTTCCCTGTGTTCTGGAGACACCTCACTGGTCGATATCTGGACCCAGGAGTATGCTGTCAGCCTCTATATTCAGCAAAGCTCAGACCAGGTGCTGCTCAATAACTTTAGGACCACGGTCCCTGAAACAAGAAGGTTGTACCTCCTATTTCATAACTAATTTATAATCTATTTCCAGACTGAACACAATACATAACAAACACTGAGTTCAGAGCGGTAGGCCAACTGCCAGCTTCATCTGAATCAATTTACACCAGTATACTCCTCCCTAATGGTTACCACGCCTCTGCAATTCCAGCATTAGTTCTTTCTAGTCAATAAGATAGGTGTCAGTGTACTGTTTGGCAATTCCATGCAGTTTTACTTTTCTCCAACACCTTCTGTTCAGGTTGGAGCAATATATAGGCTTTGCCTCATGTTCGCTACTGAACCACACACATATACAGACATAAATTATCAATTTACATTCAATTTTCATTAAAAAGATATCAAATATTTCAAGCTTACCATAATTCATGGAAATAATACACAATTACGTTGACTGGCAATGAATATGGCACAAAATCCGACCTGCCGCTGTCTCAGGCTTTTATTTAGAAAAATATAAGCTGAATCTCAACGCACTGTTGCTTTAGAAAGTTTATTTGAAAATGTGGTGCTGACCTGACGCTCCTAATTGACTATATTGGCGGGTCTAACCAATCGAGCCATGTTTACACAAGCGTTTGAAAAAAAGTACCCTTCCTTCCGTCTCCCCTAACAACAAAAAATAGTATTTGTAGCCCGACTAATCGTGTTTAGCCTTACATTTACTTCTATCCAATCAAATAGGATTTAACATGGGGACCTATTTCCCGTACAATGGTGGTTTCCAAATCTGCCACTGAGCGATTCTGATTTTGGTGTTGTCTGACACCCTCACTATTTCTTTTGGCTATAATTTGTTAATTCCTAGACTATTTGCGTAACACTTAACATATTATTTGTCAGCAAGTCCTAAGGAACCCAAATATACAAATTTAAGGGAGCTAAGTGGCTGCGTTCAAAATATGTATTTTCTAGGATAGTCGTGTCGTTGTTTTTTTATCACTGTCGATTTGAAAAAAAGTTAGTGCATGTGGCCTTACACGCGTGATGGCAGTAATTGTATAGCGAGACGCGTGTTAGTGTTGCATGCGTTCCGGCTTTCAGCCCTCCCTTTCTTTCTATCCTAAGTTCATCTGTCTTTTCGTTTATGTTAACTTAGTGTATAAAATGACATGAATGGAATATTAAATATAGGTCAGCTTGCGTATCTCAAGGTTTTTCTTAGAAAGGCAGTACACGTTTTATTGTGTTGTGGAAACGTGTGTATGCTGCAGTAGGCTTTTACTATCAACGTGAAAGCGTGAGAATATGCAGACGAAGCATAAAAAGAGGGATCTCGAGTACCGTCATTGTGACAGCACTGTTCTTTACCATTCTTCTTTCCTTTTATTGAATTTATTCGTTAGGCTTTACATTTACTTTTTAATTTATATATGTGGATTAGAATTTCTCACGACAAATTCTCCCCACTTAAAACAGACGTTATATGTCAGTCTATAATTCTATATACACATAGAAAAATTTATTATCTTTCCTGGGGCTTAGGGTGATTCTCATCACACGGATGGCGGCTTAAAAAATCCGCTCCCAGATTTGTTTTTCCACTTATATACTCTATGCTAAACTCAAATGGCTGCATCAGTAATGACCAACGGAGTAATCTAGAATTTTCATGTCTAGCCTGCGCTAGAAACGACAAGGGTTTGTGATCCGTTTGCAACTTAAATGCCTTCCCATACAGATAAATATTGAATTTCTTTATCGCCCATATTACTGCAAGACATTCTTTTTCGCTAGTTGAGTAGTTGGTTTCAGCTTTATTCAACTTTCTGCTAGCATATGCCACTGGGCTTAATTCCCCATCCAATGCATCTGATTTCTGTAGCAGAGTCGCACCTAACCCAATATTACTGGCATCCGTCCTTATAATGAATTCTTGACTTAAGTCAGGTAATTTCAAAATAGGTTTACTTGTGAGCTTTTCCTTCAATTCTTGGTAAGCCATTTCACATTGTGGTGTCCATGTAATTCGATCTGGATGTCCTTTACGTGTCAAATCAGTTAGCGGTGCACATATGGAATTAAAGTTTTTGATATACTTTTGGTAGAAACCACATAATGAGACAAAGGATCTCACGTCTTTCTTGGTTTGTGGTCTCGGGGCTTTCTTTAGTTTCTCTAAATTCTTTGGGTCAGGGGTCATGTTTCCCTGATAAACTGTGTGTCCCAAGAATTCTAATTCTTTACATCCAACGCAACATTTGGTTGGTCGGGCTGTTAAATTCGCTTCCCTAAGTCGATTAAACAGCATGTTCAGAGAGTCAATGTGTTCCTCAAATGTTTCTGTTGCTATAAGGATATCATCCAAGAAATTTGTGATACATGGATTATTCAGAGGGTCCAATAATTTTCTCATCATTCTAGAGAAGACACTAGGTGCATTCTTCAATCCAAATGGCAATCTGTTAAACTCATAGTGTCCTTCTGAGGTACTAAAAGCTAGGTATGGTCTAACCTCAGGCTTTACTGGAATCTGATAGTATCCTTTACTCAGATCCACTTTTGAGAAATATTTAGCTTTATTTAGTCTGGCAAACAACTGATTTGTATCCGGCAATGGATCCACCTGTCCTTCTGTAATAGCATTCAGTCTCCTGTAATCTATACAGAGTCTATGTTCTCCAGAGGGTTTCCTTAAGAGTACAACACTGGAACTATACGAAGATTCACTGTGTGAAATAATTCCTTCCTTCAACAAATAGTCTATCTCTTCCTTCAAAGCTTTCTCCTTAGCAAAAGGAATCGAATAGGGTTTCATACAGACAGGTGTGGGGTCTATCAGTTTCATATCATATTCCAATAAGTTTGTATGCCCCGGTCGGTCTGTTAACACCTCTGTATGATTATCTAGAACCTGTTGCACTCTCTCTTTCTGATTTTTCGTTAAATGTGTACTGATTTTCACCTGTGCCGCTGTCTCACAGGGGTGTAATGGATATTCAAATGATGAAAGTGGTTCCTTTTTCATCTCCATGGCAATGGACAAGGTCAACAAGTGTGTCTCTTCCTGATTTTCTCTTTCCAAATATTTCTTCAGGAGATTCACATGATAGATTTTTTCTTTCCCCTTCTTATCTATCTTATAATTTGTTCTAGACACCTTCTCTAGAACTGTATATGGACCTTGCCATCCAATTTGTAACTTATTCTGACTACCGGGTAGAAGAAGCAGTACCTTCTCTCCCACAGCCAAATCTCTGTCTTTAGCTTTCCTGTTATAATAGGCAGCATGTTTCTTCCTGGCTTGTTTCAAATTTTCATTGGCAAGTTTCCAGCCAGTTTTTAAACGAGTGGTCAGCTCATTCACATATTGGTATGAGGATGTAATATTTTCCTCTGCTTTTTTCATCAGTCCACGTTCTTAACAGAGCTTCGAGTGGACCTTTTATTGGCCTTCCAAACAATAATGTTGCCGGGGCCATACCGGTTGAACTATGGGGTACCTCCCGATAAGCAAAGAGGGCGGCGTGAAGGTACTGGTCCCACGTATCTGGTTTTTCGTGTGCCAACTTTCTCAGGATCGACATCAACGTGCCATTAAATCTTTCCACTTGGCCGTTCCCTTGGGGGTGGTACACACTACAATGGAAGTGTTTGGCCTGGAAGATCCTGAAAACTTCTTCTGTTAGTTTCCCCTTGAACTGAGAGCCATTATCAGTCAAGATTTGATTGGGAAAGCCTAACCTTGTGAAAATTGTGAGCAATGCCTCTGCCACATGTTTAGAATCAATCGATGACAGGGCTACCGCCTCTCCCCACATAGAACAAGTGTCCACCAGAGTCAGAATGTAGCTGTTCCTTCTCTTGGTTCGGGTGAGAGGTCCCACAAGATCCACGGCAACTCTCTCAAAGGGTGTTCCCACTATGGGCATTTCCCCCAGAGTTGCTGGTGCAGTCCAATGTTTAGGTGCTACTCGTTGGCACTCTGGACAGGATTTTACATATCGTTTGATATCTTCAGTTATCCCTGGCCAGAAATAGTGACAAGCTATACGCTGTCCTGTTGCGCTGATCCCCATATGACCACTGAAGGGAATCGCATGCCCTAGTTCCAACACTTTAGTCCTATATGAAGTGGGAAGGACCAGCTGTCCGTGACCATTGGATTCAGATCCAGCCTTCCTATAAATCAGTTTGTTCTTCATATAAAATTCTCCCTTGCCTGGAGGTGTATGAGATTTGGGCAACTTCTTGAAACATGGCTTGAGTGTTTTGTCCTCCGCCTGTGCCTTCCTCATCTCATCTGGATGAGTATTTATTGGATTATCCTCCTCCTTTTTAGACTGTGATCTGGTCTGCACTGTTGCCAATATCACAGGTCTCTTGGGATTCCCCAAGAAGACATATCTACACCCCAATATCAGAGGGTAGATTGGCTCATTTATCACTGCTGCTTTTATGATTCCTTCCACATATCGCGTTTTCACCTTTATCCGGGCGACGGGAAGTGTCATGGTAGCTACATCCTTGGTTGCAGTTTGAATCTCCACTGTTTCTGTGGTGTATTGATCGGCCTGCACCAGGTGAGAACTCACAACGGAATCGTAATCTAAACCGGTATCATATAAACACCTTATAGTGACACCATTACAGATGACATCTTCACACACTGGGGGGTGGTATGGTTCCTGTAGTTCTGCAGGTTTGACCTTTTTTTCCTTTTTCCCAGATGTCATAGCAGCACAATGAGGAGGTTTCCTTCTACAATGGTCAGTGTCATGATTGTTCATCTTACAATTTTTACACCACCTTTTGCCTTGGTTGAAAGATTTTCATCATATTTCCTTTCATCGAATTGTGGGGTTTTATTTTTATTGTCATACCGTGGCCTATCAAATTGGTGCTTACCTTTGTTTTGATCTCTAGGATCAAATTTATTAAAGTTCTGTGGTGCCCTAAAATTATCCACCTGTTTCTTTTTATTACCTGATACCTCTGCCTGAGCTGCTTGATACCTTTCAGCAACATTTAGCAACTCACCCAGCCTCTCTGCACCTTGTTCCATGAGAAACTTTCTCAGGTCTGGAGCCATGGACTCTCTTAATTGTTCTATAAGGACCATTTCCTTAAGATCTTGGGTTTTCCCCAGAGAAGTCCATTTCTCCAAGTATGTCTCTAACCGTGCAGAGAACTGGTGATAGGTTTCACCTGACAGTAGTTTAGCATTCCTAAATTTTTTTCTATAAAATTCTGCGTTCTTTTCATATCTTAACAAAAGAGCCTGCTTTAGCATGTCATAATTTTCCTGATCACCTCTGCTCATTTTGGCAAAAACTTCATAAGCTGCCCCACGAAGCCCTTGAGATAACTTTAAGCTCCACCTTTCTCTCTCTAACCCATATGTGGTAGCTAATAGTTCATATCTATTTAGATAGCTCTCAATATCATCGTCTTTCTCAAAAAAATGATCTAAATGAAAGTTCATAGCTGAGGTTGAGGCTCCCTGACTAGCAGTGGCATCAGAGGTAAAGGGACTGGCACCATTTTCAGGAGCATGGCCTTGAAACTCAAACTCCCTTAGTCGTAACTCGTGCTCCCTTTGTAATCTCTTCTCCTCCTTTTCTGCTTCCCTCTCTGCAGCTAATCGCTTGTCTTCCCTTTCTGCAGCCAATTTCTTCTCTTCTCTTTCTGCAGTCAATCTTCTTTCCTCGGCTTCCAATGCTTTAGCCTCTTTGTCAGCCTCAATCTGCAACCTCTTAGCCTCAGCCTCCGCCTCAAATTGTAACTTCTTAATTTCCTTTTCAGCCTCTAACCTCTTATCTTCGGCCAATCTTTCAGATTCTAGTTTTCTTTCGGCCTCTTTTTCTAATCTTCGTTCTTCCCGTTCAATATATTTGTCACATTCAGCAGTGACATAAGCAATCATAATTTGCCCGTCTGTAAAGCAGCAGATCGAAATTTGGCCAGGTCCGCCATTTTCTAACAGGTAAATGTATGTAATGTCTAACTAAACAATACAATCTGTAATTACTTATCCAAAGACACCACAGGCACTGAGAGCTCAACGTTATTTATTTTCACCCAAGGATACCTTTTTAATTTCTATTATTCCCCGAAGTGAATTACCTCCAATATTTTTAATAGGGAAAGATTCAATATCCCGGGAGCGAGACCCCAATATATGTGGTAAAGTGGGATGATATAAATACTTATAGGGGACTTAGTGTATTGACTGAGATCAGCTGTGAAGGTATCTGTATCTAATAGGTGCAGTGTTTTACAGATAACCTTACTTGCTACCACATTTATACCTCAGTCAGAATTATTCTGGAATATTGTGATGACTACGTTGAATGTCTAGGGTTATGTAAATGATGAAGTGTAAGTCACAACAACAACAGACAGATAAACAATTTAATTTATTCCACCACACTTGACAACACTGTGACACGCACACACATGTAACACTCTATAAGACTATCTTAAATGAGTCACTGGTAGAGTTTCAAATATATCTGTATTAATTACTTTCACTATTATATATGTTATTGTTGTTTAACTAGGACGACAGAGCTTTCCGCTCTTTAGCAGCCGATATCAAGTTGATGACTTGCATTTAAAGGATCGTCACATCTTGTACCAAGCTAGCAGGAAGAAGCACGTGACATACTGTGCATTCCTCGTCAAAAAGCGGGCTCTCCAAATATGCAGATTTATATATTGAACTCTGGTTCTGGGCTCTCTCAAGGTATTGTCATGTCCTACACAACAGCCACTTCTCAGCTCCGCCTGCCTATCATGGGTCCACAGTAAGATCCTCCTGCATGCAGGCAACCAGGTGAAAGCCAGACTTACGTCTGGGGCACAAGTAACTCCTCCAAGCTTAGTGTGCAATGGTGGGTTCTCAAAATGCTTCTCCACAAGGAGAATCCATAGAAGTGTGTGGATGTGATGATTTCAAGAATCAATGAGGGTGTAATTAGCCACATAGACAGAAGTTCACATTCACATCTGTATACTGTAGCATTGTGCATAGCTGGTGGTCATACAAGGAAGACTCCATATGTGTCACCATGCATATAAGGGGGAGGGAGTATAGGTTTTTGTGACGAATGTGACCGGGGAGAAAGGGGGGGGGGGAGGTTAGAAAATTGGAAAAAATGACAGATATCATATGTAGACGACCCGACATGGAATCTCAGGGTTAATACAGCTGAGGATTATCCTTTGTGCCAGTCAAAAATAAAGCGTATTAAGTTGGTATGTATTAGCTATTAAGAGTGAAGAAGCAAATAAACATAATCTACACAGAAATAAAGTCTAGTGTATACTTTAATTTTATTTAAAATGTTAACAATTATTTTTGTTTCATCTTTTAGATATAAGACAAATACAGTACATTTCGGCGTTCCGCTTGTCGGTCTTCCGCTAATACGGTGGTTTTCAATTATATATGTGCTCATTATGTTTGGCGCTAGTTAAGCTTCTCATGGTGTTTCTGGCATGACGGAGAAAATGAAATACGTCTGCTTTACACTTAATAATGCCAAAGAAGATGGAAACAAAATCAAAACTGAGGTCAGAGCAACATATGATGAAGAAAAATACCAGACAACAATAGTAAGTCTAAAGAAAAGCTCACAATGATCTTCAGAGTCTGATACAGTAGAACCATACTACTCCTTGTCAAGAAGAGATGAAGTGGACAACTTTTAGACTGAGAACCTGCCATTGCAGACACAGTGAAAAACGAGCAGGCAGATATACGTTTATTATGGGGAGGACAAGCAATCAGTGGAACGTGTCCTACCTGAGAGGGGCAGAGTGACGGGGAATGACAGTATGCCACGCAGTTCATATTCCTAGCTTGGGACAAGATGTGACGATCCATTAAATGCAAGCCAACCTGGAGAAACTGGAGCTCATGACATAAACTCAACACGTTTCAGCATGGCAGAAAAGCCACAGGATCTACAGTGTAGATAATACCAAGGAGTCTTCAACTTGGTATTGGCTGCTAAAGAGCGAGAGACTCAGCAGCCCTAGTTAAATAACAACAACCCCATAATACACAATACTATTTGAGTATAGAAATATTGTACCCAATACCCTCCAAATTATAGAAACATTGTACCCCATACTCTAAAGAGTTTGGAAATATTGTACTCAATACACTTTGGATTATAGAATCATTGCAGCATACGCTCCAAGTTATAAAAATATAATACCCATTACGCTCCAGTTTATGAAAACATGGTAACCCGTACACTCTAGTGTGATACGGGGGCCCGACAGAATAGTAACAATGTATCCTGCAGAAGGCGACAGAAGAAGGTCGAACATTGGGGCCGGCTACCTGATTCTTCAGGGAAAAAAAAACAACGTTAATACGTCCAAGCAATAAGAGGAATCATGCGTGCATCTTACTTACTGAAGCTCAATGTTGGTACATTCATCATGCTGCTCATAAAACCTGGATAGGAATATTAGTCTTTTAAATAACATCTTATTAGTTGTGATCTTCTTCTTCTTCTTTGATCCTTAGTCGCCGACCGTCAAAGCAGTCAGTGGCCATCACGTGGTCCAAAGCATACCTGTTCTTGTGATGGCATTGGGGTCTCTCCTGAGGACATGGCCAACCCAACTCCTGCGTCTGTCAGCTATGATGGTGTGTATATCCTCTTGCTTGCTCCGAGTAAGCAGATCTTGGCTGGTGATGGTATTCGGCCAAAAGATTCGGAGAATTTTTCTCAGGCATTTGTGTGAAAAGATGAGAATTTCGACATTTCCTTCTCTGTTACTCTCCAGCATTCCGCACCATAGAGATGCACAGAAAGCACAACACTCTGATATAATCTTAATGTTGTGCTTGTGCTGTACTGAGAGGACTTCCAGATGTTGTTTAGACTAAAAAAGGCTGTTCTTGCTTTGTTCATTCTGTTGTTGGAGTCTTTTCTTGCTCCGCCATCATGTGTTGTGTATGCATCCTAAGTAATTAAGGTGTCTGTCTGTTCCAGTTGCTGATTCCTTACTATTATGGGCTCGGGGTTGCTCACATTGAGTGTCATGACCTCTGTCTTGTTTAGATTGATGTTCAAATTAGTTACATGAACCAATTTAGTTATGATGAATTAACATAATAGGATACTTGGGTAGAGTAGTAGGATTGAAATAATACGACAAGGTCACCAATGTGGAACTGATGACAAGAACCAGTCAAGAGACAGTGTAATAAGGGATGGGAAGAAGACGTTGGCGAGAGACTGGCCATCCACTGGCTAAATACGTTGACATTATAACCGTACAGTCCTTGTTCTTGAATCCCCAAGGTCAGAGAAGTAGAAGTAGACCTAAGAACAAATGGAGAAGACAACTGGTGACAGGTCAACAAAGATAAAGTAGATGTGGACAACCTTGAGCGGATGTCACGTGACAGGAGGACTTGGTATTTGTTTGTTGACGGGCTATGGCTCGTTGGAGAGTTGAAAAGTGATGATAGAACTGACATTTTGTTTGTTGACGGGCTATGGCTCGTTGGAGAGTTGGAGAGGGTTGATAGAACTGACATTTTGTTTGTTGACGGGCTAATGCTCGTTGGAGAGTTGAAGAGTGTTGATAGAACTGACATTTTGTTTGTTGACGGGCTATGGCTCGTTGGAGAGTTGAAGAGTGTTGATAGAACTGACATTTTGTTTGTTGACGGGCTATGGCTCGTTGGAGAGTTGAAGAGTGTTGATAGAACTGACATTTTGTTTGTTGACGGGCTATGGCTCGTTGGAGAGTTGAAGAGTGTTGATAGAACTGACATTTTGTTTGTTGACGGGCTATGGCTCGTTTGAGAGTTGAAGAGTGTTGACAGAACTGACTTTTTGTTTGTTGACGGGCTATGGCTCGTTGGAGAGTTGAAGAGTGTTGAAAGAACTGACATTTTGTTTGTTGACGGGCTATGGCTCGTTGGAGAGTTGAAGAGTGTTGATAGAACTGACATTTTGTTTGTTGACGGGCTATGGCTCGTTGGAGAGTTGAAGAGTGTTGATAGAACTGACATTTTGTTTGTTGACGGGCTATGGCTCGTTGGAGAGTTGAAGAGTGTTGATAGAACTGACATTTTGTTTGTTGACGAGCTATGGCTCGTTGGAGAGTTGAAGAGTGTTGATAGAACTGACATTTTGTTTGTTGACGGGCTATGGCTCGTTGGAGAGTTGAAGAGTGTTGATAGAACTGACATTTTGTTTGTTGACGGGCTATGGCTCGTTGGAGAGTTGAAGAGTGTTGATAGACTGACATTTTGTTTGTTGACGGGCTATGGCTCGTTGGAGAGTTGAAGAGTGTTGATAGAACTGACATTTTGTTTCTTGACGGGCTATGGCTCGTTGGAGAGTTGAAGAGTGTTGATAGAACTGACATTTTGTTTCTTGACGGGCTATGGCTCGTTGGAGAGTTGAAGAGTGTTGATAGAACTGACATTTTGTTTGTTGATAGAACTGACATTTTGTTTGTTGACGGGCTATGGCTCGTTGGAGAGTTGAAGAGTGTTGATAGAACTGACATTTTGTTTGTTGACGGGCTATGTCTCGTTTGAGAGTTGAAGAGTGTTGATAGAACTGACATTTTGTTTGTTGACGGGCTATGGCTCGTTGGAGAGTTGAAGAGTGTTGATAGAACTGACATTTTGTTTGTTGACGGGCTATGGCTCGTTGGAGAGTTGAAGAGTGTTGATAGAACTGACAATTTGTGTGTTGACTGGCAATGGCTCGTTGGAGAGTTGAAGAGTGTTGATAGAACTGACATTTTGTTTGTTGACGGGCTATGGCTCGTTGGAGAGTTGAAAAGTGTTGATTGAACTGACATTTTGTTTGTTGACGGGCTATGGCTCGTTGGAGAGTTGAAGAGTGTTGATAGAACTGACATTTTTTTTGTTGACGGGCTATGGCTCGTTGGAGAGTTGAAGAGTGTTGATAGAACTGACATTTTGTTTGTTAACGGGCTATGGCTCGTTGGAGAGTTGAAGAGTGTTGATAGAACTGACATTTTGTTTGTTGACGGGCTATGGCTCGTTGGAGAGTTAATTGTGTTGATAGAACTGACATTTTGTTTGTTGACGGGCTATGGCTCGTTGGAGAGTTAAAGAGTGTTGATAGAACTGACATTTTGTTTGTTGACGGGCTATGGCTCGTTGGAGAGTTGAAGAGTGTTGATAGAACTGACATTTTGTTTGTTGACGGGCTATGGCTCGTTGGAGAGTTGAAGAGTGTTGATAGAACTGACATTTTGTTTGTTGACGGGCTATGGCTCGTTGGAGAGTTGAAGAGTGTTGATAGAACTGACATTTTGTTTGTTGACGGGCTATGGCTCGTTGGAGAGTTGAAGAGTGTTGATAGAACTGACATTTTGTTTGTTGACGGGCTATGTCTCATTTGAGAGTTGAAGAGTGTTGATAGAACTGACATTTTGTTTGTTGACGGGCTATGCTCGTTGGAGAGTTGAAGAGTGTTGATAGAACTGACATTTTGTTTGTTGACGGGCTATGGCTCGTTGGAGAGTTGAAGAGTGTTGATAGATCTGACATTTTGTTTGTTGACGGGCTATGGCTCGTTGGAGAGTTGAAGAGTGTTGATAGAACTGACATTTTGTTTGTTGACGGGCTAATGCTCGTTGGAGAGTTGAAGAGTGTTGATAGAACTGACATTTTGTTTGTTGACGGGCTAATGCTCGTTGGAGAGTTGAAGATTGTGGATAGAACTGACATTTTGTTTGTTGACGGGCTAATGCTCGTTGGAGAGTTGAAGAGTGTTGATAGAACTGACATTTTGTTCAACAACATTTAAAAAAAAAAAACATGACCAGGATAACGGTTATGGATTAACCGTTAGGATTTATGTAGTCTGTAACGCGACGCAGTAGAAGCGAATTTGGCGACTAATTAGTCGTCAGTTATTTAAAGAGATTTCAACGTACGTTTAAAACAGGTTCAACCACTGCTTCTTTTACGTTTTCGTTGTTCTCTGTGTTTCAGAGCCATACACTGCGACTTAATATGTCAGTTGAAGATTATTTTTGTGTTCGACTCACTGTCTTTTAATTTCTATACAAGTCTCAATGTAATAAAAGCTCCTCTTTCCTCGTCATATAATAATGTTTGGTGGAGGGGATGGTAGGGACTTAACGTCATTGTCGGGATCACTAGGGGTTTTATCGTACACGTACTTCTTCTTCTTCTTTGATCCATAACCGCCAACCGTCAAAGCAGTCAGCGGCCATCACGCCTGGTGGCGTCTTGTAGGGCAGCAACAAATTGATTCCACTTTGCTCGGTCGGCGGCCATCCTTCGTACAGTGCCCCAACTCTGGTTCATTCTTTGCATCTCAGCTTCCACAGTTCTCCGCCAAGTTGTTTTTGGTCGGCCTCTCTCTCGCTTTTCCTCGGGGGTCAATAGCATAGCTGTTCTTGTGATGGTATCAGGGTCCCTTCTGAGGACGTGGCCAACCCAACTCCAGCGTCTGCCAGCTATGATGGTGTGCATGTCTTCTTGGTTACTCCGAATAAGTAGTTCTTGGTTGCTGATGATGTTTGGCCAGAAGATTCGGAGAATTTTGTACACGCACACCACACCTTTAGTTTAGGCAGCACTATGTGCTGGTCAAAAATATATTTTTGCGTTTCTTTTGTATCTACCGTTAAGTGAAACAGACAGTATAAATATTTACTAGCCTGAATATGAGCAGAGTATATAATTATATATCTATTATAAAATATAAATACATATTCCTATAATACTCATAAGCCACAGAAATATTCTTTAAAGGGTGTAAATCATTTAGAATTTCCGTTCTTTCTGTTAAAAAGTATTAGGAAATAAACACGTTTTAACATTGTAATGCTTTAAATGCTATGATAATCTTTTCAGAGCAGATTGCATCCCTTGGTAAAATAAATTTACGTCCCTTACAATTCCTCTCAACTGCATCTTAACATGTCAGTATGAAGGAAACTTAACAATACTGGAGGAAAATATATAAAAGGTGTCAACGTCAAGGTCTGGCTGTGTAGCGAACACAGAAAAGAGGTAAAAGTCAGTGAGTTTACATGCTCGTTGTACATGGGTTGTAAGAAAGTGCTAAACAACAGTCAACTGGATAAAACTTACTGTTGTGTCCAAACTTGGGCCCTGGCCAAAAAATAAAAACAAACAACAAACAAACAATCTGCCAGAGCCAGCAGCTGAAGTTTGAAGATATGTGCATAGAGACATGAAGAAGTAAGTCCAGCATTCTGGGAGGACGGAACTGTCGATTGCACCAAGTGGAGATACCCCTTACGGTGTCGCCTCATATTATCTGAAAATAGGCTCTAACAACAAGTAGGTCAGAAAAGTAGACGTCATAAGCAACACCAGGCAAAACACGGTTCATGACCCCATTATCTCTATAGTCAGCTTTGATTGGAGAGGCACGTCAATGGGAGGAATCCTAAAAACTAAACCTAGACCACTCATGAAGGAACTCCCACTGTGTAGTCATGACGTCTGACAAAAAAAAAACAAACAAACAAAAAACACACACACACACATAATTAATCAATAAACCACAAGAAAAAGAACTTAAATCAGATAATCCACAGAAGTGCACACATAATCACACAGAATAAATAAAATACTACTAAAAAATTTTGTAATTAACCATTTTACAAAGATATAATGTATCGAATAGGAAAATCAAAAGAAGACAGTAAAGCAGCAAATAGTTTACAAATGTAATTTATAAATAAACATTATAAACACATAAGAAAAAAAACACATACTCGTAATATGTGCATTGTCCAATCAGTTTGTCAACAACAACAACACCAACAACAGACAAAGACAAGTTTGAGCGTATCTTCAATATTGCTTATATAATGTCATCTGTGACGTTATTGGTCATTCCCCTATTCATTTTTTCTCTCTTTTCAATAATCTACTTATTTCTCATGTTCGGAGCACACAAAAACGTGTTTACACTTCTTCCTGTATTAATTCGTCAAGTCTGTTTACCTGATCATCTGTAATAGAACGAGGCGGCCCCAATCGATCTTTGTTTCACTCCGGCAGTATCTGCACATTTGTGGAACTGATTTTATTGTGTGCTTTCATTTTCGCACGCTTTTCTTTCTTTTTCTGCTATGTGTAGCAGATATTATGTATTTTCCTCCTTATGCCCTTCTCATGGATAAGTAGACATGTCTGGTTGTTACGCATAAGACGCGGGTACGCGCTTCACCAAAGCTTGGAATACAGGGAGACAAAGGACGGACAGACCCAGAAAACTGATTACTTTCTGATAAAAAATAATTGTTGTTGCATTGGGAACACGGTGTCATATTTACAGACATGTTCGTAAGTTTGTACCCAAGGGCAAGCGGATGTGTACAACCCATTTTCAGAAAAGTAATGTTTGAAATTTTGCATTAGCTGAGTCATGCAACATATTCATATCAGATTGGCTGATCCTTTGAGGCGCGCACATCAAATGCGTGGGAAGGCAGTGGGTATAATCTGACCATTTTCTCAAGCTATTTCACTTGAGAAATCGCTCTCCAAGATACCAGACCTTGCTAGACTGAAGGATTAGAATTCAGAATTCCTTCTTAAACATACCGGACACATTGTATTGGTAAATTTTGAACGGATTTTCATAGCGCAGGAAATCTCTTTCATATTAAATAAGGAAACCGGGAATGAGGAAACTGGAGGATCACACACGAAGTCAGAGAGGAAATGTATTAAATTAACAACACCCCAGACGCGTGAAAGAGTCCGATTCAACTCTCTTTTGTTCATCTGAGCAAAACGTCTGTGAGCCAGGATTGGCTTATAGGTGGCACCAGGAGAAAGTACTATCTCTGTAGCAAGAAGGGAACAGTGGCCCAAGCTTTAAGACGATGGACTCACGTGGTAGACTCTCTTTGACATTTCTGGGAAACGAGCTACACCTCTCAATCTTGATCAGGGACGAGCGTGAGCGTGAAAAGAACCAACCCATAAGAAGGAGCTGAACCGTCATTGGCAGCTAAGTTCAAATATTCGCTGTCACTTGAACTTCTTGTAACATTTCACAATCCATAACGACCGTGATGATCACTTTTCTAGATCCATAATTATTCAAATTAATATTCAACTGCTAAAACTTAAGTGATTTTTAAATTTTGTTGATTGTAATTATACAAATTTAACTTCGATTTAATCATTTTGAAGTCACTGCATGTTTGTCTCAGTCAATGTACTACAAAACACTCTAAACAGAGCTATACTAGAATAATGTAATTCCACTGAGTAAATCAGGGGTGGGGGCTTGAACGAGCTGAAATTAATAAGTGCTTTATCCTTCACAAAAGGGTCAGCAGAATTACAGAGTTAACACACTCTGCAAAAGCAGTATTGTTCTCGCTTATTCTGAATATCTTGTGATGACTCACTGGGGATAAAAGCGTATTTTTTCTTCTATTCACATTTCTGCCAAGAGTAATATTGTGTAAGATAGACTCCATTGAAGCACATATTAGATACTCTTGAGTTTTGGCCACGGCTGGACCACTACTGCAAAGCAGGGAAGGCTATACTGTCACATCATCCCTGCTGAGAAAGTAGAAAGGTGATGTAATATTGGCCGACAGTCATGTTGGTAAACTCTCGTGTACCAGATTTTGGGGCCCCGAATTACAAAGAAGATTACCCGCGAGCTTGGTTATCGCTGATATGGCTACTGTACTTCATAATTTTTCTCGTGGAGAGAACACATTCCAGGGCAGTAAATTATCCAGGTGGTCACTTATTACATACACGCACCTAAAAGTCGGAATGTTGTAATAAGTCGTGAGTATAAACAGTACAGATAATCGACGGTAATAACATTTCCTTAATTGGAAAGTGACTTTTAAACACAATTGCGCAGAATTTCCATAAGAGGAAATTGTTGGGATAAACCGCATCATTACAAGCGCGATTGCATATAATTGGCTGGTCAATTCTAGATGTTATAAACCACACTTCCTTCTGATAGTAACAACAACGTCCGTGGGACGAAAGTTGCAATATACTCTGACACTTTAACCGGTCTAGAGCACTGTGAAATTAACCTAGTCAAGAAGACAGCAAGCTAGGGAGAGTAAGAAAAAGGATCATAATTCTATTTATCGTCCCGAACTTCTTTGAGCATATTGTGAACTTATATCCCAGGAAAATTCTACCTACTTTAACATGGAAAGCTGGAATCCTAAGAATCTGAACACAAAGTCAGAGTGGGAGCCTAGTGTAAAGTAATACCCCAGACCGCGTGTAAGAGGCATCTGAAACAAGTTGCCTTAACTATTTCTCTGAGCCAGGAGTCAATATTCCCAAAGAGATTTTATTATTCTATATTTTGCACTTATTAGCGTGTGAAAATTGCTAGTTGATGTTCAAGTCAAATGAGGCTGGCAACCTCAGCATGTAGAATGATGGTTTCATGAACCACCGCTGCAAGAGCTGTGACTGCTGTATGCGGGTTTCTCATAAAGAACAAAAAGCAGAGGTAGTCCCAAGATCCATATAGAGCAGGGAGTGGATGATGATAGAACTGATGTACATACTTTTTATAGTATTCACCTTTTCAACCAGTGCACATGTAAAGATATTCAATATAAATATAATGAATGTTGTCCGTTCACTGGGATTAATAGTAATGCTCAGAGAGGGTAAAGTTCTGAGGTAGATGGGATGGTGAATGAAAATCAGGGGCACATGACTGTGTGTCAAGAAACTCAATACTCATGAGAGTATTTGTTTCTCTTCTTTCATGATACTAGTCGGTGATGCCAGTTGAGGGTGCTATTTCTGGAACAAAGTGTGTAGCCAGCTGTCAAGTGGCCTGCTGTCAACGCTAAACACCATCTTCAGACCGGCCTTGAAGACGCTGGACCAGCTTCGTGATTACTCCCTGACATTTCGTAGATCGTCTCACAAGTTCTTGTCTGGTTATAAGCCACGACAGGTGCCTCGCCGAACACTTCACGGGTCACATAATCTATTTAGGGGAGCCGCGGTAGCATAGTGGTTAGTGCGCTGGCTTCCTAGCTCAGTGGTCTATGGGTCGATCCCCAGATGAGGTGGGATTTTGTTAGGCCGCAAACGGCTCCTGCGTCGACCCAGCCCCAAATGGGTACCAGAGCAACTCTGTGAAGGTTAAGGCGGGCGGCGTTATGCTGACCACATCACCCCTAATGTGCCGACGGTAGAGAAAATATGGGTCTAACACCATATTCACAATATGCCTCCTTTACCTTTTTTTTTTTTTTTTTTTTTTTGCATAATCTATTTGGAGAATAGTTAAGTAGCAGAAAAGGATCTTTTTGAGTTCAGTGCTGTTTTTGGGATAGGTCAAGATTAATTTGACTCCATCGGAAGTACATTTGTGGAAGGACAGAGCTGTGGAAATAATATTACTGAATTTAATCATCGGGGGGCTCATCAAACGAGCTAAATTCTTTCTCCTGAAAAATGTTATTATAGCCTGGAGAATATCAGACTATTGAAGCATCATTCTTCAATTCAAATCTCTGCCAAGAGATTACTATCTTGAACGAAGGTAGATACCTTTGAAGTCCCTCAGTAGATATTTTGAATTTAGGCGGCTGTTAGACAATCACTGCAGAGCAAGGGGAGAAATCCCATGACAAGAGGATTCCTCACAGACTCACAGTTAAAGACAAGATAGTGTTCATCACAGACTCTCAGTTATATACAAGATAGTGTTCCTCACAGACTCTCTGTTAGAGACACGACAGTGCTCCTCACAGACTTTCTTTTAGAGACAAAATAGTGTTCCTCACAGACTCTCTGTTAGAGACCAGATAGTGTTCCTCACAGACTTTCTTTTAGAGACAAGAAAATGTTTCTCACAGACTCTCTGTCAGAGACAAGATCGTGTTCTTCACAGACTCTCTGTTAGAGACAAGACAGTGTTCTTCACAGACTCTTTATTAGTGACAATATATTGTTTCTCACAGACTCTCTGACGGTTATAACTGCACTCAGAAACAAAGAAACAAATAGAGCTGCTGACAGAAGCACTAAAGGAAATTGTGATCATTTCTATCATCAATCACTACCTGCTACATTTGGAACTTGGGACTACCTCTGCAGTTAGTTCTCAATAAGAAACTCGCAATAAAGAAGTCACGAGCACTGGCAGTGGTGGTTCATGAAATCATCATTCTATATGGTGAGTTTGCCAGCCTCAAATTACATGGACATCCACTAGCAATTTTCACATATTACTTTTTACATGTCAATATATTCATTTTAGTTCACATGTTAATAATGCAAAATATAGAATTTAAGTTGTACATCTTACGCCAATCATTAGCTCACAGACTGCTGGCTCAGAGAAATAGTTTAAGGCAGCTTGACGATGCCTCTTACACGTGGTCTGGGGTGTTGTTATTTTAGCAATAAGTTCCCACTTTGATTTTGTGTTACAGTTTCATCAGAGTCCGATTTTCCGTGTTCAGATTGTAGTATTCTTTTCGGGGCTCTATGTGCTCAAGATGCTCAAACAAGGTTTGGTCTGGTAAATAAAATCAGCTGCTATTCTTAACTCTTGCAAGGTTTGGTTGTCTTGAGGCGAGGTGAATTGTCATAGTGTTCTAAACAGACTAAATGGTTAGGTTAAATTACACTTCGCTCCCCCGCCTGAGAAGGCAGATAGAGTTGCCAACTATGAGAAAACAAAAATCAAACTCAAGTCGGAGCAACATATAGGAAGATAAAATCAATAATACGTAATACGTTGAAAGAAAATGACAGAACGATCGTCAGAGTATGATACTTACATACTTAGTCGTTCCCCTTCTATCTCGAGGTGTAAAGGTGTGGAAGAGAGAGAGCCTCAGACGTATCCTATCGGATGTTTTCCTTCTGGCCTGGGTCCATTCTAGTCCTCGGTCCTTCAAAGATTGTCTAATGGTGTCCTCCCAGCGGACTCTGTGTCGTCCTGGGGATCTGGTTTCCTGGCACTTCGTTTCCCATACTTGTTGTGGTAGACAATCTTCTCCCATTCTGCAGACATGGCCAGACTATCTAAATCGGGACTGTTCTACTTGGGTCTGCAGGGGGTGGGATTTTAGGCCTTGACGTATCGTCTGGTTGCGGACCATGTCTCTTCTTGTTACTTCAACCACCTTCCTCAGTGTTACTGATGTACTGGTGTGCTGTGTGTTGGTGCTGCTGACTGGCAAAGCTGACACGATTGATGTCAGCAGTGTCGGGCCTACTGATAGTGGCCGACAGGTGTTTAATATTGGTGAATGTCGTGTGTCCCTTAGATTTGTGTAAATGTGACGCAACCCACACAACAGTAACGTTAGGGCCATGAAATGGACCAACGGGTAAGATGAATAAGTTTCCACATCATTCACAGTTTATTGACGACAGGGACATCGACATCATTGACAGCACATCATTACAGGTTATAGTAGCAGATAGATGCGTGTTGATACAAATAATCCATATTGCAGACAACATCATAAACAGCAAATCATCAAAGGTGATAATAGCAAATAGGTGCACATTGATACAGATAATCCATATTGCAGTCGACGTCTTAAACAGCAAATCATCAAAGGTGATAATAGCAAATAGGTGCACATTGATACAGATAATCCATATTGAAGTCGACGTTATAAACGGCAAATCATCAAAGGTGGTAATAGCAAATATGTGCACGCTGATAACAATAATCCATATTGAATTTGACTGGACTCACTGACCGCCGTCATCTCAATGACGGTGGAATCTCTACCTTAACGAGTTCTTATATTCCTTGTTTCTTATCAAGGCTTTGAATTATATCGAATGTCTTCCATGACGGTAGAATGTGTTATCCTTCAAACCAACAAAACCCTGGACACACTAGCGGCACGCCATAAACGATCGTGCCGATGCCCTGTCAGATACTCAATGATCGAGAATATATTTTCCGTCGCTTCGACTCAGTACCTTTTCACTCAAGCGCGTACTAAAAGCTTGACATGTGAGATCAGCTCACCTGTTCGTCTCAGCTCACCTATTTGTCCCCCCAACTTCGTGATTCAATCATCGTGTCTATTTGAACTCTTTCTTTAAAAATAAAACATACCCAGTTGAGATATTGTGTTCAAAATATAGTGCACAAAGGCACGCAAATAATAAACCTTCTCATAACTTTATATGTGCTCACAAGCGTGTCTATAAAAAAATTAGACCCGCACGTGAAAATCCCAAACATTTAACTCCCACGCGAAAATATGACTTAACACTCAGATACCTCATTTCTGAGGTTTGGATCTGGCTTTTTGTTGATTGTAGTCATTGCCCATGACTAGCATCCATATGTCAAGACTGGGATATAGGGGGAGCGGTATACAGCCATCTCCGTTTTTTTACCAACCTCTCTCTTGCTGAGGAATCCTCGATTTATGGCCTGAAAAAGTCTCGCAGCTGCTGTTTTTCGAGTGGCCAACTCTTTTTTGATGCTTCCCTTTCGGTCTATAATAGCTCCGAGGTATTTAAAGTCGTCGACCTGTTCTAGGACCTGTTCCCCCAGCTTAATCTGATGTCTTCTTTCTTCTCGGTATATCACCATGGAGTTTGTTGTACAGCTGCTTATGACCATTCCTCTTTTCTTCAGCTCTTCCTTCCAGACTTGCAGGTTGGATTGGAGATGTGCCTTTGATTTAGCAATCAGGGCAACATCATCAGCAAATGTCATCGCTGAAATACAGACCTGTCTCATCTTTCAGTATGTGAGGCAGTACTGTGGTTTTATTTTTCAACAGGCCCATTCTTTTCCTATCTATAATTTTTTTCCTGTATCTACTTGAGTTTAGTCTTCTTATCTTGGTAATTAATTGCTTTTTTTCAGGAGGTATGACGGTAGGGTTTAATTTTAGGATTTGCACCAGTCTTCCTTTCTATAAGTAATTGCGATCACTTAAGGTTTCGTTGTAAAATATTTGCAGTAACTTTTATTGTAGTAAGAGCGTGAATATTATTTGGGCTGGGTTAAAATTGTCCGACGTTTAATAACCCCTACCCGGTAAATTGATGGGTGGGTTGTGAACTTCTACCCAGTACGTAAAAACCGGGCGTGCCAACGAATCAAAGTTTAATTTGCTCACGCGTACGGAAAAAAACAGGAGGTAATGTGACGTACGAAAAACGCGCGTGGTAGCAGTCATAACATGCGTCACTTATAGCTAGCGTTATTATTGGCGGACTTCAATAATAATGAAATTCCGGCAATATTATTGGTTCCAGAGAGACGCCAAACTATGATTCATGGCGTGGGGCTAAGCAGTGGTTTTTTTATAATAAATAACAGGGTTTTATCTTTAGCGGGGCCTTTGTCTCCAGAAATTACAGCCGTGAAAACCACGCCTATCAATTGCTCCAGCGAGATATTTGGTATCTGGGTATGTCTATAGTTAATTTAGCGTAGTACTTGTATTCGGTATAATAGAATTGTTGCCCCGTTTTGTTAAGTCTTCTGGGAGTTTAATTTAATTTTAATAAACGAAAGTGCCATCAATTACTATCTTAGAGAAAGTGTAGAAATGTAAGAGGTGAATTTAATTTTTCAAGGATAAGCTGGTTTTATCTTTAGTGGGGGTAGCCGGTGAAAATCACAAGGCGATTATGATAAGGTGCAGTGTAGATACACGGGAGTAGTCGTGTATTTTATTTGATTGGAGAGTTTATTTAATTGAGTATTGCTATGTTGCGTAGGCAAAAGACAGGGGTCTAAGTAATATTACTGACCAGGGAATTTATAATTCCTCATATTTTGTTTATGATGATTGGCAGTGAAAATACGCTAACGTATTTTGTACTTTAATTAATGTTATAAGGTTAAGTCCTTAAGCTATATCAATAATGTAATTTTGAGGTCCGGTGTATGTAACCTCGAGGTGATTATTGATGATTGGTAGCGTGTGTACGTAAGTGTAAGTTGTGTACTTTGCTAGCGGGCTATTTGAGAAATGTAGTGGGATTTCATTATTCCAGAGGGTATGTATTTTAATTTGTGTTAAATTAATGACATACCTCTTAGAGAGGGGTATTTTATTTTGCGCTTAGTCCCGAGTCGATGTAGAAAGTAAACCTTAGTATTTTAGTACAGGAGTTTCCATCAGTGTATGTAATGTTGTGACGGTTGACGGGCCAGAGATCTAGGTCAGCCTGTGTTTGACGTCTGGGTTTACATAACAGGCATTGTTAAGAGGAGGGGAAGTGGATGGTAGTTTTGACCTTTAGATAGGAATGTTGATTATCGCTGGGCATAATGAAGGAGAAGGAAGAAGGGAGTTGTTTTTATTTAAGGGAGTTAGATGTTAGAGATGAGTCTAATTTGACATGTGTTATTTCTGTTGTATTATTTGTTCCACAGCAGTCAGTTTCGCGGCAAATTGGGAGTGTGTAACCTGCCTTCCAATTTTCAACTAAAAGTTGTCGTTTCAGGAGCCGAGGGCTCGAGATATCAACAGAGGTGAAGAGCACTGGTAACGCTGTGGTTACCGTCGCCAAGTACACGTCTGCCCCAGTAAAAAGAAGCAGTTCAATTGCAGTGAAGCATCTTTCAGCGTGAACGGATTTCTTAAAATCTTGAGCTCTAAGCTCATTTACACACACTGAAACAAAAGCGCGTGGCCTGGTGTTGTCGTTTCAATTCGGTCATAATAAAACCGACGGCACTAACCCAGTGAGGGGTGAACGGGCAAGTGAATTCAGTTTTCCGTCAACAGGGAAGCCTCTGCATACGAAGTCAAGTACTTAGTCATTATTTCAGAAGTCGTCAACAGTAGGAATTCGGCGATTGGGGGGGGGAAGGGGGAAGGGGAGGGGAGAAAGGGTCAACATTCCTTTCCCGTACACAAACGAGAGGAGGTGCATAACGGAGACGCAACTTCAGCAGAAGACAGCAGGCTCAGAGTAGACACTGAGCAGAAACAGAGGGGAGAGTGAGGTGTTAGGGTCAGATAGAAAGTTGTGTTAGGACAGGATCAGAGATAGCAATGAAAAAGGTCATTTAGTGGATCAGTGCTTTTGAAGCAGTGGTTAACATTGTAGGACATCAGATAATGCAATTATAGAGTGTAGACACTTAGTACGTCTGCAGCCTGATCGTGGTGTAAAGTTATAGTTATATTAGGTTAGTTATGAATGGTGGATCTGAGGTTAGAGACCCCACCAAACAGGTTGTTGTAATCCTTGACTTTCTTTCCTGCAGATTGCAGGGAGGGTGGCATTGTGGGTTTTCCATTTGTATGTTATTTTATTTGTTGTGGGTTCTTTTTCAGATGTGCGACCACGCACGGTAGCTATTTTTTTTAGTTTGTAATTTAATGTATTGTGCAAATAAACTATACATTTCATATTGGATCAGTCACTTTTTATCTAAATATAGTGTACGTATATATGTGTCTGTTTAGTGTGTCTGTTGTCTTAGTTAAGCCTTATCTCCTTTTTTGTAAAGGGTAGTCAGAGGGGGTGAGTCTATAGCTAGCAAGAAGTCACGAGTGGCGAGGGAGAGTCAATCTAGGTTCTCACCCTCGAAGCCAATAGTCTCATCTTTCCACAGTCACTGTCATTCTTAATCAAAATCTATCTTCTCAGTCTTTCTTATCCTAGGGTCTTGTCTTACACTCATACATAACTCTATACTTAAATCCACGTCGTGACACAGTACGCCACTGAATACTTTCTTGTTCTCTCCTTACATGCTTTGATCACATCGTCATCGAGGAGTAAGAAAAGATAAGGTGACAGGTTATCACCTTGTATTATACCAGCGGTGATCCTAAACTATTCTGACTTATGGTTTGCTGTCCTCACATAATTTCTGCAAGGCTTATAGAAGCTCTGTATAGCATGAATCAGAGGTGCTGGAATGTTCTTCCTTGCCAAACAGTCCCAAAGTTTGCTCAAGGGGACCCTGTCAAACGTCATTTCCAGATCTATGAAACGTACCTTCGTTCGTTTGTTTGTCTACTATGTTGCTGTTATACCCTGTTTAACCTGAAAAATTGGTTATAATTGGGGTATATTGTGCGTTTAGTGTCTTCGGTGCTAGCCGGTTGTTAGTCCTGAAAAGGACTGGTCCTAAAAAGGACCACTAGCTGACTGTCTGGCTTCCTCTTCTTTGTTTGTCCGTTCGTGGTGCTATGGCGTGTTTCATTGTCTGGCTTGTGTGGTTCTGTTGGTTTTTGCCATCCTCGTTTCTGATTCTTGTGGCTTCCTTTTCTCCTGTATTTGAAGTAGTGCTTTTTCTGTTATTGACGGGTGTAGTTTATTAGTGTTTCCTCGATGACTTCTTCCTCTGATTGCTTGTTTGTTTTAGTTCTCGTGTGTTAGATGTAATTTCCTCTACGGCTCTTCGTTCTGCTTCGATTCTTTTGAGTATTTCTGTGTTTTCTTCTTTCAGCTCTGTCAGCTTCTTGACATCTGTTTCTATCTGCTGCTGAATTCTTTTCATGTCTTCCATTATATTTCTACTAACGTTCTGTAGATCTATCCCGTCTTTACCACCGTCGGTTTGATCTTCGGGTTTCTGCTTGCTTTTGTTCTCGATCTGTAGTTTTAGTTTTATTTCTTTGACTTCCGCGGTCAGCTGATGCAGCTGTCTTCTATCTGTTGTTTGCTGTCTGTTCCCGACATCCGCAGCCACTCTGTGTTTTGCATCTCTGAAGGGGATGTTTTTGGATACCGCTTCCTTCAGTATGCTCTTAGTTTCCTGGAACATCGGGCAGCCTCTGTACCTTGCCTCATAGTTTCCGAGGCAGTTTACACAGGTACGGTTTGTGTTAATCGCTTTGTAATTGTGGTCCTCCTTCGCCCTGGGGCAGTCGCCATATTGGTGGCTTCCCGCGCAATATTGACAGACTGCATCTCTCCTGCATGTTTTCTTGGTGGGAAAATTGTTGGCAGTTAGAGCACTGCATTACCGGAGAGATATAGGCTTCTGTTCTTTTTGATGCATCTATGAGCGTCAGTCTTTCAGGTCTTGTCACTCCTTCAATAGTTACTACCACCAGATTGGTATCTTTTTTATTCCATGTCTTTTTAACCTTTCGACTTGTATGATTTGAGCATTTGCGTTTTCAATTTGTAGGCATTTTTGGACTTCGTTTGCGGACCATCTGGTATCCACTCTTCTTAGTACCAACTTCTTTGTTGTCTTGCTGGTCTCCATCACTAGTTTTATCTGGTGAGGCAGCATGAATTCTTTCGGTCCGGCCTCCAGTTCTGTCATCAGCGAAGTTGTTTTATCCGATCTGTTGAGCGAAATCACGACTCCCTTTTTGTGCCTCCGTACCTTAGAGATGTCTCTCCTGCCAGTTATTGCCTCTAGGATACTGATTACTTTGTCATTTGGTAGGGCCCTGAGTGATGCCTCACTTCCTGACGTCTGGGTGATCTTTACGATCCTCTCCTGCATCGTATCTGTGTAGTTTGTCTTGTTAGTATTTGGTCTTTGTTCCCTTCTACAGGCTTGGTTCGAATCTTGTTCTTGTTTTTTGTTATAAGGTGCCATCTCTTGTGTCTGAGCTTTTGAATTGTTAGCTGTTGTTTCGTCCGGACTAGGTCTGGTCGCTTGCTTCTCAGTGGTTTCGATGGCTAACACGTCTGGGGCTACTTCTACTATCGCTTCCTGTTGAGAGAGCCTGATGAACTGTCTCCGTCTTGAATTCTGCGTAGTACACAAATAATGGTCTCTGCAATATCTTCTGTGTTTTCCTATAGTGCCTGTCTGTTCTGAAGAGCTGTCTCTTCCACATCCTTCATAGTGCTTGCAGGTGGGTCGGCTGTTCTTTCCGGGTGGCTGTTTTTGATTTTGTTGTTCTTATGGTTGTTCAGCGTTGATGGGCTGGTGTATACCTTCCTCTTCTTGGCTCTTGGTTTATTTCGCACCATTTTTACTATATTGCGATCTCTGCGTACGTCCTGAACAGGACGTTGGTTTTAGTATATTGCTTCAGAAGTCGGAGCGAAAAAGTTGGATCTCACTCTTATACTCATAGGCCTTTTCACTCAGCTGTCTGAGTGTGAAAATTAGGTCTTGAGTACTTCGGTTTGCTCGGAATCCGCACTGGGCCTCACCCATTAAAGGCTCAGCCAGGCGTCGGAGTCTCTGCTCAAGAATTCTAGAGTAAATTTTACCAGGGAAACTGAGAAGGGATATGCCTCTATGGTTTCCAGATTGTCGATTGTCACCCTTTTTGAAAATTGGTGTTATGATTGCAATTTCCCAATCCTTTGGTATGGTCTTGTTGCACCACGCTGCCTATAGGACGCCTTACGAGTAATAGGTCGCCTGATACATGTGCTTAACCATTTCTGGTGTTATACCATCATGCCCTGCTGCTTTGCCGATCTTGATTTTCTCCAGTGCTGCCTTCAGTTCTTCCATCTTTATGTCATCTTCACCATCATTCGTTTTATCTTATGTGCTAGTGGTTATCATTTCTGATGCTTGACCTTGCTCATAATCCAGGAGTTCTGAGAAATATTCTTTCCATCTTTCCATTGCTTCCTTCGGGGCAGTAAGCAATTTGCCTTGCTTGTCCTTTATAAATTTGAGAGTGCATTGTTTTTCCTACCTCATGTTCTTTAGGGTTATAGAACAATTTCTGGTTTTCTTGTGCATCTTTTTCTAGCTTTTCTCCAAATTTTTCCCAGGACTTCTGTTTTGCCGCTAGCACTTTGTTCTTTGCTTCTGTTTTGAGTATCACTTATTCTCTATATTTCTCTATTTGTCCAGCTGTGTTTTTAGCTCCTAAGTATTGTTTTCATGTCATTTTCTTCTCTCTTATTTTCTCTTTGACTTCCTCTGTCCACCAAGGTGTCCTCTTTCTCTTGTTCCCAAGTCGGACTTCACCACATGCTTCTACAGCAGCTGTCTTTATGATGTCCTTGAATTTAAACCACAGGGTTTCCAAGTCATCAAGGTGTTCTTCTGTGTTTCTCACCGCTGTAGCAATAAGCCCCTGATATCTGGTCTTAATTTCACTGTGGTAAAAGGCAAAACCCACACCTTCGGCAATACATGTAAATTATAACCCAGAAAAAAATACCAAAAGGCGACCAAAATGCTTACCCGCGAGGTATTTACCAACATTAGAATTGAGGCTTAGTGAAATTACAAAATAGCTGTACACTCGAAACCAATATACATCATGTAGTACAAATCTGTACAGAATTATTTACACACATGTCCACATGAAGCATTTTGCTCAAATAAAGTATACATTCGCTCGTACTTCTCTCTCACAAAAAAGTTCACTCTTGACGTTAACTAGTAGCGGACTTTAAATTGGTATCGTGGTTAATAAAATTTAGAACTCCCGGTCACACAACAATTACTATGCTTTAAGAAATATATAAAGATGAAATAACATAATACTGGATCTCGGGTCTATATGATTAAGCTAGAAAAAGCGCACGAAATTAACAAAGTAAATGCTACTGTTATAAGCTCTTAACTGTATAACATTGTGTACAATGCAGCAAGGAATCCTCTACAAACTAATAATAAAGAGTGATAGGGTTTAAATAGTCAGAAAAGGCTGCAGGTGATCCGTAGCGTTTCTTCCAGCCCGCTAGAGATGAAACAAAAAAGACGTAAGACCCTGGAAACGGGACATCGCTGTCAGCTTTGATGCAACATGGCTAACTAGAGGTCATAAGTCACTGACAGGTGTTGGCAGTGTTATTGACATCTTGACTGGCATGGTCATCGATACGCATGTTACGTCTTCCTTCTGTCACACCTGTGAGACTACTGGACAGTGGCAACTGAAAAATCAGCCTGACAAATTTGAAAAATGGAAAGCAGAGCATCAGAAGGACTGCTGCAGTAATTACGAAGGGTCAGCCGGAATGATGGAGGTAAAAGCCTGTGAAGTTCTCTTTCTTCATTCAGTCGCAAATCACAAGCTACACCACACTGTTTTGCTATCAGATGGCGATTCCAAGGCCTACAACAGACTCTGCGACATCAAACCGTATAGACCAGAAGTTGACATAACCAAAGAAGAGTGCGTCAACCATGTTGCAAAGCGATTAGGCACTGCACTGAGGACACTGATTACTGACTGCAGGAAACAAAATGTCACCCTTGGGGGAAATGGCCGTGGTCGTCTAACCCAAAATGCCATACGAAAATTGTGTATTTACTACACCAGGGCCATCCGCAAGCATAGTACAGCCCCAGAGATGAAACAAGCCATCATGGCTTCTCTCTACCATGGGTATTCGACAAACGACAAACCCCAACATAATTTGTGTCCCCCAGGCAAAGACTCCTGGTGTTTCTATTAGGCTTCCATCGCCAAAGGAGAAGATGCCGGACCACACGAGACCAAGGTTCACACTCCGCTAGACTACAACCTGCTCCATAAGCACTTAGCCCCTATTTATGAGCGTCTTACTGATCAGCATTTGCTGAAGCGATGTCAGCTAGGTGCTACACAAAATGCAAATGAAAGCCTACACAATGTTATATGGAGTCGTTGCAGCAAGCGAAAATTTGTGTCATTAAAAAAAGCCAAATTCAGTGTCCTTGTGGCCGTTGGAGAGTTCAACTTTGGTTCATCAGCCAGTGCAGAAATAAAAAGGCTGTGTGGTCAAGCATCTGGAACAAACTCAATACGCCTTGGACAGGTGCGACTGAGGAAACGTCTGGCCAACAGCCAGAAACATGAGGCTGACAAACTTGTAAAAAGAAGAAAAATTAGGCAAGAGGCGAGACAAAGGCGAGAGGAGGAACTGCAAGAAGCTGAAGGAGGGGCAGCATACAGTCCTGGAGGATTTTAATTATATTCAGCCCCCCAGAATGGAGTATATTGGACAAGACAAGGCACCCGGTGAGTAAAATGCATTTTTCTTGAAACTAACATTTTATTAACCAAAAATTGTATTACTAACAAACTATCTAATAGATTAACCTAAAATTTGGCATTCATGTAGTACACATATATACCTTTAAATTGTCACATGCTTTTTTTGATATTTTGGTAATTTACTTTGATATATTTTTTTTAATATTTTTTTTCTCATATTTTTCATACAAATAAGTGCATTTGTTTTTTAAATCATTAAAAATAGAATTTTAAACTTATCCAAAAAAAAAGCAAGTGACAAATTGTTTTAATTGTCAGTCACAATATGTGTGTGCAATTTGATAAAGTTTGGTCAATGGTAAACGTAATATTTTTGCTCTTGAAAATTGGTAAAAAAACCCAATATGGCGGTTGTTTTTTTTTTGGGTTATCATGTAGAAGGAAAGAAGAAAAATTAGGCAAGATAAAGGCGAGAGGAGGAGCTGCAAGAAGCTGAAGTATGTGCAGCATATAGTCCTGGAGGATTTTAAACACATTCAGCCCCCCAGAATGGAGCATATTGGACAAGACAAGTCACTCGGTGACTAAAATGCATTTTTCTCAAAACTAACATTTTATTAACAAAAAATGTTATTTTTTACAAACTATCTAATAGATCAGTCTGAAATTTGGCATGCATGCAGTACACATATATACCTTTAAATTGTCACATGCGTTTTTTGATATTTTGGTAATTTGCTTTGATATATTTTTAAAAATATATTTTTTTCATTTTTTTCATACAAATAAAGTGTAATTATTTTTAAAATCATTAAAAAAAGAATTTTAAACTTATCAAAAAAGCATGTGACAAATTATTTTAATTGTCAGTCACAACATGTGTGTGCAATTTGATAACGTTTGGTCATTGGGAAACATAAGTTTTTAGCTCTCGAAAAGTGGTGAAAATCCAATATGGCAGATGTTTCTTTTTTGGTTACCATGGTAACCACATTTTTTTAACAAAATAAACTGTGGAATTTGGTTCATGGACATACACTGTGTCTATTGAGCACATAAAAAGTTTGAAAATGTTATTAGAACAAAAGTTAGTTTTCACTGTAGGGGATCCCCTTAAGAAACGGAGAAAAGCGACGTAAAATTGGCACGCTTTTCCGTTCTACTCACGTCATGAGATGAAAAACCGAGGACGGCATAAAATAAAATTCAGAAAATTTTCGCCCGTGCTCAGGGGTACTTTGCATTAAAAGAAATGAAATTTGCCGCTCTCCAAGAATCGTTAAATAAAATACTTTTTGCAAAAATGCCGCTATTTGCTCGTGCAAAAGGGTGGACTTAGCTTGGCTTCTTCGAGATAGACGGGACTGAAGACATAATAGAGCTATTAAGAGTAATAGGACAGCAAAGTGGGTGTAGACAAGAGATAGAAAGAAACAAGGGCAGATCACTCAGACTAAAGTGTCAGACATGTCTAATCAAATCATGATTTTCCCTTGTCAGCAAAAATTGTTTCCCCGTGACAACGAAGTGAGAACTTTTAAATGCCATTGTATTTAAATGTCTCTTCGTGCGAGAATATCGTCTGTGACGTGAGATGTTTGAGAATGTCAGATCAGAAGACAAAATAACATTTACTGAGAACAGTAATGAATTTAGATATCAAATGTCGGAGAGGAAAAATATGTTCGTCTGAACTTGCGAGACTAAATCCCCATCAACCAGCAGGACAGTCAATGTGGAAGACACCAGGAATAGAAGATAGAGGTAATTTGGAATTGTTTAGTTCAGTTTGTCTGAAAGAATTGCAACAAGGCAGTACCCTAATCGAGGATACATACTGAAGGTCAGAAACAATTAATAAAATTACCTACGACGCTTCAGGGCGCAAGTGGAAAGAAAATATTGTAACAAACACACATTGGCCACCAGTGTAGCAAACACAATGTCGGTGTTGGACATGATGATGGTGTGTTGCATAGTTAGATTATCTCCAGTGTTGCAAGGATATACTCGTAATGATGAAGACTGGACGTATGATGGAAATGGTCAAATCGACAGACGCAGTGGTGTGTATCTAGGTCACCTTGCTCGCCAAGTGTTGAGGCGCTAGCAAAGGCAATGTTTATCTGGAGTGAGAGTGCAAGGTACGCGAATGGATGGAATGTTCTGTGAGTTGACAAGTAGACTGGACACTCACTCACTCATAGCTGGAAGTCAATGACATAGACTACTGTTGACGTTTTCTTATAATAGGACGCACACTCCGACAACACAGTTACAGTCACTGGAAACAGGTTGGCACAAAAATCATCGTATACTTGAAAAAAAGGGTGACAACATCAAATGGACATTCATGAAGCATGTGAATACAATAGAACGATAGTAGGCAAGCATTCAATATTCTGGTTGCCTATCGTATCATGCCTTAACTGATTAATCGCATCAGTTAATGTGAATACATAATCATCAACAATGGTTCACTGTCAGAACCTTCTTCTAGCTAAGTCTTTCAAGCCGTAAATTCAGCCGACTCTTATGACGACAATCTTAAATAGACAAGGAGTGGACTTCAATATAATATAGGTCTGGGTATCGCCATCAGGTAATAAGGCAATCCTGTTCTCTGATCGATAATCCGAATAGACCGAAAGTGGGATCCCAAAATAGCGCTACTTCCAGTGAGCGTCGCTCACTCTGAAGATGTCTTAAACGTAAGTGAAGGCTCCGTTCATTACTCAAATAATATATTGGGCTTTCCATATCCCATGATAAATGTTGCATATGTCCAATGCATAGTGCTGCTAGTAGAAGAGTCGTCTAAGCACAATCAAGCAAATACATCGGCAGACCGTATAACGTCTGCATATCGTTAGGCCTAAGGCAAGTTCAGTAAATGTTTCTGCTTTACCTTAAGTCCAGAAAAACACTAGTAAATAGCACACGCCATCCCTTGGCGTCAAGAATAACTGTTGGGGGGAATTACGGACATAATAGTCATACTTAGAAAACTTCTCCTTCCCCAAGGATCAACCACAATGACAAAATCTTCCGACTTTTCCTCGTCCGAGCAAAAACACAGTTCGCCATCACGGAAGTCTCTTGTCGACACTCAAATCGACGCATGCGCAGAAATGCCTTTGACTCCAGAGTTCAACTCAAAAAATAGGCCGACATAGACATTACAAAGATACACAGATATAAGACCGAATCACCTTAAATTGTCAAGGAATAAATATAAACTCGGGCCATAAACATTCTAAGCAAGACCAATCTGTTCCTGGCCATACCAGAAGCAAACTGACGTAAATCTAGTATTCATACGCCAGGTTGAGACACAAGAAAAGATAACCCATATAACCGAATATAACATCGACCAATCAGGGTTCTGTCCCTTAAATTATCAAGAAAGTATTTTGATTCTTAAATAAATACTTTTCATCAGACAAATAGATATTACTTTACATTTGTATGCCTACCAAAAGAATCTGTGCGTCACAGACTACCACACAAAAGAATCTGTGTGCAACAAATATATTAAATACATAATTAGGGAACATATGTGAATCTAATTAGAAAACTCTACAACTACTATGAGAAATGTCAGCATGCAAGGCTCAAGACGATGCGGTTTTAAATATGAAAGCCAAAGCACATGGTCACATCATGAAACATTACATAAACATATTGAAAACGTGACAACACTGTCTAGACCGGATGCCAAATGATGCAGTCCCTCCACCTTGCAAAGGCACAACAGAACAATCACCTGTTTAGAGTAAACACTAACAGAAACGACAGAGAGAAAACCTGACTGATCGTAAAGACGACGAAATGGCACGAATTACGGACGATGATTTATGTATCACTGAACATTATAATTATTAACGGGAAGGAAGAGAAGCTGGTGGAGGAGATAAGAAAAGTGAAATTAGAAATCCTGGCTCTGAATGAAACAAAGAAAAAGAGAAAAGGAGTTATGGATCTCGATAGAGATACGCTGCTCTACAGTGGAGTCCTTACAACAGAAAATGCTAAAGTGGGTTGAATTGTTTCTAAATGCAAAAGAGATAACATCAATGAATGAAACTTTGTCTCAGAGCGCATTATGGCGCTGAAGCTAAAAGAAGGAGGAACCATAGTCAACCTTGACATTGTGTATGGGCTAAATGAAGATGAGCCAACAGAGGTCAAGAAATAATTTTTCGAGCTGCTTCAAAGGACAGTGGACGACTACCTAGATGAAATTATCATGCTCGGAGATGTCAATGCCAGAGTTGGAAATAATATGACCATATTAGATGAGTTGGAGTTATCGGAAAGTATGGAGTTGATACATTAAATGACAACGGAAAGTGACTCCTTAGATTCTGCATTGAGCAAAACCTTGCCATTACGAACACAATGTTACCTCATACGCACTTTATACATTCATTAGATATGAACCAAGAATTAGAAATCAGTCATCGATTATGTCATTTTTAGGAAGAGCTCACTGAAGTTTGTATGGGATGCTAGAGTGTGGAGAGGCTGCTGACAACAACTAAATGAATAACTGAAAGAGTTGATCGGTCAAGACCTATATTCAAGCCACAATATAAGAATTTGAGATGAGAAAATGAGTATTAAGACGCACAAGCGAAGAAATCTAGAGCGAAAGACCAGATTTCATGGACATTTTGCGACAGCAGAAACAAAGATCGACCTGGAGAAATTCATGCACATTATCGTAAAAGCAACTGCAGCAGACCCCAAAGAACCCGAGTAAGGACAAAAGTGACATCTTAACTTCGTAAAGAACAAACGAGGCAAGGTGCTTACTGAAATAAAAGAAGTAATGGAAAGAAGAACGGATAATTTCAAGCGATCTTTGGTGAGGACAAGGTCAAGCCTTTAAATATGATAAGCACTATCACAGAAAAGGAAACCAATGGTTTCGTAGATGGCATCAAGATGAAAGACCTGAAGGCAGCATTGGAAAAAATTAAGTTGGGCAAAGCATCAGGTCATGACGGAATAACATACAAATGGTTAACTACATGGGGGACGCAAGTTCGACCTATTTTTTCCTGAATGTTCTACAGACAGCGTGGTGTAACAAAACCATACTGTCACATATGAAAAAGGGAAACAAGTTTTTTTTTCCTTAGCTTCCCCCCCCCCCCCCCCAAGTATATTTTTTGCTACAGGAACGACGGTTTCACTCGTGCAAATAACACATGAGCGGTTTGAGCAACTAACATGGTAAAACAGAAAGCGAAGCGCGGAGCATGGCGTAATAGATTCTTTGATCAGGGGAACACACGGGTTGAGTCCAGGCGTTTAACAGTCTCTTTGAAGAATCTAGGGGCGTTAAGTCTGAAACGTACATTGAAGTGTTACACGTTCAGGTGAATTAATTTATTGCGTAGCTGATATACGGCAAGGCGGAGATGATGAAAGACAAGTCAGAGATATTCAGCTGTGAAGGTGAAGAAATTTCCTCTCATACAAAAATCGAACGGCAAATTGGCCGGGGTCTGGCAGTAGGTTTATTTATCAATATATACCATGTCTCTCCTATAGCCATTTATCAGTTGCTCAGATATCTAGATGAATTCACTAGCTCGAATATTCTAGTATTTCTCGTACAGAGTGAAAATTATTAGATTTTCGAGGAGTGTTTCATTTTTCTGATTGCGGTAATTTATATTTCTAGCCTTAAGTGATTTAGTGTGTTTAAAGTTTCATTATATTTCACTGAGATTGTCGGTGCTAATTAAATAACTTATAGCTAAATTTTCCAGCCGTAAAGTAAATTTAATTACTCGCTATTTCCCATTAAGAGATGTTTAAACTGACTAGTACATACAATAAATAACTTTTTACTGAAGGCATATATTATTTACTGATATCCATTTTATGTACTTTGTGAATGACTTGCGTTCATATCACGCGTTAAATAAACGACAGGTTAAGCTAGCCACGTGGATTTTAAATCTAATTTATAACAGAGCGGTGAAGGGGTCCTATTTTAACACGTGTTAGAAAGAGATTGATAATTTGGTTAAATGTTTATATTTCCTTCCTATAATATAGGCTTGAACAAAACCTGAGTACTAGCGGCTTTCTTATGGCCATATGAACTTACGATCACATGAACTTTTAATATCATATAAGCATCCAGATATATTTAATACTGATGAGCTTCTTGCTGTGACTGGTGCGGTCCTTTTTCCTCATTTTTTCATGAGAGAAACCAGAAATAGAAACATTAATTATAATATTAACTGGACCAGACATTTTACCAGAATTCCATTTCTATATCAACCTCAGCAGCCAGCTGTGGCGAAATATATTGTCAGCAACGTTTGTGTAACTTAACCTAGTGTCACAGTAACTTGAGGCTAAACAACCTAGAAAATATATATGTTCTATTCATCCTACATCGGCGATTACCACGTATGAACCTTACGCACACCAACTGAAGGCAGAGATAACCAATTGTATCCAGGACAAATTAAATCACCGACTCTAGCGATTCCCGTGAAATTTGCAGTCAGCAATTACGGCGAATCTGGGGCTGGATTCGGCACAAATCAATTTTGACAATACATAGTCTTATTACTTATTAGTGTATTTCCTTGGAATGCCGGCGACAACTACTGGGGTAAGCATAAATCTGAAAGTGGCCACTGAATCGATGTGAATTGGATTCACGGAGAAAGAAACTTATGTCTTTGATTACCATCAGTATACTTATATGGTTTCTTCTTTTTGTCTCACTAATCTGAATAGTCATGGCATAACTTACATTTAGAACCTGTTCTTTTCCCATACTGACTATCTCATAACTTATTGTTAACTTTCGATCTTTTGGGCTAATTAACCTCTGTGGGGATCTTCTTTTCTTTTCCTTTACCAGAAGGGGAGAACGTATTTGATTAATTTTCATTTGTCTGTAACCATGATCTATTGATGTATATAATTTATATAGTGATTATCTATTGATAATAAATCTATTTTACCTTTAGTTATTGTGTCGATCAACCCCTATCCATTATATGTTATTCATAGTTTGTTTTCACGTTCGTGTGTATTTGTCACAGAATTGTGCGCATGTGAGTGCAGTGTAACTTGTATTTCGTACAGGGAGAGAAAGTACGTCTGATTTAAAGCTAGTCGTCCAGATAGGCTGGATTAGATAAATTATTCTATCCAGAGACTGCCTTTTCTCTTACACGATCATCTCGTGATAAAACTATTCCTTATCCCTTACTTTCACATAGTCATCACCATCATCTCTGCTCAGACAGGACTATAAACAACTTACCTATCTGAGATTAATTTACGATACATACCAAAGGATTGGGAGATTGCCATCATAACACACTTAGCTGAGCCACAAATGGATGAGGTCTAATGAGGCGTGCGAGTAAACCAAAGTACACCCGAGGGGAAAAAGCCACTGAGTATCAAGGTGTTACGCATATTTGTTTATTGGATCTGGAGAAGGCTTTTGACAAGGGCTCGTGGAAAAATATTGGGACTTCTTAGCAAAGAAAAAAAAACATTCCTGTACCTTTACGCCATACTATGCAAGTCTTGTACAAATTATGTGATGACGACAACCCGTAAGTTAGAAGAACTCAGGACCATAAACTGGTGTCTTCTTGTTTTTCTTCTAGTTCGCTGTTGTTTTGTAATGTGTACACAAGAAGTCCAGTTCTCTAGATGTATGTTGCTGCAGTTGAAAGTTCTTCAAAACTAGGTTTGATATGTCTTCACAAATGTTGTAAGAGAAGAGAATACCCATGACAGAGAGGTATTCTCATCATCTTGCCAATCTGGCACTTCGTAATAAAATCGGTTGTTTTTGTTTTCGCTGTGTGTTTCTGTTTTCGCTGTGTGTTTCTGTATGTAAGCTACATAGTGTTCTAATATGGTACCTATCAGTTCGGCAAGTGACTCTTCCTTGTGTAATCCTCATGTACAGTCCAGAATCTGACTTTGTCACAATTTTGTTTGCTCTCTTTTCCTCTTCGGCAGTATCGATATACCTGCCACGGGTTGATTCCTCTTTGCTCTGCAGCAGTGATCCAACAGTGGCAAAAACCTGAAGTATCAAATGTAGGTCTTCAAAGGTGTTTACCTTGGCACAAGATTACTCTTGGCAGAGTTGTAGATAGAAGGATAATAATGCTTCTACCTCGAGTTAGTCTTCACAAGATATATCAGAAGTCAAGAACAATGGTGAATGAGTCTGAGCACTTTAACTTTTATCTGACCTGCCGCCTCTGGTGGAGATGGATTATCTTATAATTAGCTCGTTGAAGCACATAAATCAATTAATCAGTGAAATTCTTATAATCGTTTTAAAGGTCTGCTTAAGTGTATTTAAGGACTTGACTGAGACATGCGAGTGCAGTACATTCACAATAATTAAATCAGCTTTAAATTTGTATATACGCAAATAACAAATTTAATAATCAATTATGTTTAACAATTTAAAAAAATGAATACTTCTTTGAACAAAATAATCATCATAGGGTGATGTTATGAATTCAGTGGAAAGGGTCAGACAGTTCACTGTGCAGCTTTTAAGTTTGTACTCGGCTGCCAGTAAGTGTGTTTATTTCTTCTTCAGCTGATGTTAGGTTCTTTGCAGGTATATGACTGGTTCACTATCGTCACTGGTCATTTCTGAAGGATGTGAAACGTTCCAAGAAGTGGCAAGGAGTAATCACGAAGCAGGTCCAGCGTTTTGCAAGACCCGTCTGATGATGCTGTCTAGCATTGAATTCAGGCCACTTATACCCTCACGTTCCATAGATAGTACCCTCAACTTGTATCACCGACTAGTATCACAAAAAATAGAAACAAATACTCTCCCAAGTATTGAGTTTCCTGAATCACTCCTGATTTGTGTGCCTCCCTCTTTTCATTCCACCATCTCATTAGCGCCAAAATTGTATCTTCTCTGAGAATTAATCTAATCTCAGTGAGCGGAAAACTTTCATTACATTTAGATTGAATAGGTTTACATTTACCTCTACATTGGTTGAAAATGTGAATAATATAATACGTATTTACATTATTTCTCTCATCATTCACTCCCTGATCCATATGGAACTTGGCACTGCCTGTGCTTGTCGTACTCTATAAGAAACTAGCATAAAGCAGTGTTCAGCCCTCGCAGTGGTGGTTCGTAAAATCTTACTTGCTTAGTCGTTCCCTTTCTACCGTGAGGTGTAGAGGTTTGGAAGAGAGAGCGCCAGACTATCCCATCGGCTGTCTTCCTCCCGCCCTGGTTCCATTATAGTTCTCGGTCCTTCAAAGATTGTCTAATGTTGTCCTCCCAGCGGCCTCCGGGTCGTCCTGGGGGTCTGGATCCCTGGCTCTTTGTTTCCCTTGCTTGTCGTGGTAGCCGATGTTATCCCACTCTACAAATATGGCCTAGTTGGGTCTGTTCTCCTTGGGTCTGCAGGGGGTGGGAGCTTTAGGACTTGACGTATCGTCTTGTTGTGGACCATGTCTCTTCTTGTAACTTCAACCACCTTCCTCAGATACCTCATTTCTGAGGTTTGGATCTGGCTTTTGTGGGTTGTAGTCATTGCCCATGACTCGCATCCATATGTAAAGACTGTGACACAGGTGGAGCGGTATACAGCCATCTTCGTTTTCGTACCAACCTCTCTGTTACTTTACAACAGGCTCCTACTCTGACTTTGTGTTCAGATTCCTAGGATTATGGTTTTCAGTGTTAATGAAGGTAGAGTTTTCCTGGGATATAAGTCCTCAAGATGCTCAAACAAGGTACCGTACGATAAATGGAATAATGATCTTTTTATTTACTCTGCTTGGTCTGGTTGTCTTCTTGACGAGAAAATTTTCGCAGTGCTCTGAACTGGCGAAAGTGTCCTGTTATATTCCCATGTTCTTCCCTCGCACTCTGTTGTTACTATTAGACAAGATTCCAATCAGAAATGATGTTATATTTGCATTTCGAATGCCCACCAATAGTTTTGGTCATGCGTGTTAGGATGGAGTTTATTCAAACAATTTAGTTTTATAAAAATTCCCCGTGATATTTAAAAGGTCCCTTTCCCCATATATGGAGTTGTGACATCCGACTATTCTTGGTAACGTTTGTTATTTGTACACTTGCAGCTCACTTCTTTAACTGTCTCACAGGATGGGGACTGTATGTAATAGTATCACAGGTAATTTCGGGGGTCTGAGTATTCTAATCGCTGGTCAGATCGCTGATCGCCTGTATAAACACAGAAGCAACACATAAGAATATACCTTACTACGAGGAATTATTTACGTAACGGTACACAAACACTTCACACCTGACGACCCATCATGTACCATCACTTACGCAATTGCCCCTAATCCCTAACGATAGCAACGACGACTTGGCTTGACATGAATCGAAGTGTGAAAACGCAAACCATGACCGAGGTACGAGTTCCTGTGTTCAGAATTGGGAAAAAGTTTGAGAATAGGCGAAAGAGAGATGTCACAGAGAGTTTTGTGATCATAAATTGTCTATATCCTCTTCTTTTCTTCACCCGTGTCCTCTATTTTATTATCACTCTTTACCCTTTTCCTGTATTTTTCGCATCCATTCGTTTGCGAAAAACATTTTCTTTCCCATTCTCAACTCTACCGTTTTCTTTCTCATACTAGTAAACGCATTTATGACATAACGTGTCAGTCTCTACACGAGACGTGAGAGCGTTAAAATGCATTCTATTGCATTAGATGTCAGTGGACGAAACTGTGACTTTCGCTTATCTCAGACATACGAGCAGACTTATGTCTGCACTTTCAGCTGACGTGCGCGTTTTCATCGGCTGAGCGCTCAGGCGAGGCGCGATAACTGACATCTCTACGGTGCAGTATGAGACACTTGTCTGGAAATTCCACCTGACACGACACTCACTGTTGGCCCTGGTCAGCGTGAGGTGCGAAAACAAGAAGTGTCAGTTATGGGCAATACGTCTAGTAAAGGGAAGTGTTAAATGTAAGGTGTTTAATACGGAAAGGGGAGATTATTTCGTTTTGCGAAAAAAGTTGGGAGACTGCGCCTAATGTGTTACCCATGTTACTTAAAGAAGCGCAACAAAAGGACCCTACTTTGTCTGGTTTAAGACATTAATCAGAGTTTTAAACTTTATTTCACTCATTCTCAATTTGCAGTAGACGTGGTCACTTCGTTCTAGACACTTAAACTTATAAGTGATATCTCTTAGTTTCGTTGTGATACCGTAGTGCTGTGTTGAGGTAAATATATTATATCTAGTATTTGGTGAGGTGTTTAAAGTGTTAATCGCCTATTATTTTTCACTAGTTCTTTTGTGCAGAGAGAATTAAAATATAGTCTGTATTATTTTCTGGTGACGTGTTTTAGTGGAAAACAGAATAAAGTATAATTTCTAGCTCAAAACCAGGTAGCCTCAAGGAATTAACTTTAACAGCTAAATAATCAGACAAGAATAATTTTTCTAAACTAACTTATAAATGCTAGATGCCTCATGAGTGTTGACGGAATACGTATGTATTCCTAATTCATGATGATTGATTTTATGTATATAACTTATTTTCCAGGAAGGTTTAAATGATAAGTCAAGCTGTACGCTTGCAGTTAAAAAAAATGTAAGTTATATTGAGTACATAATATGTAAAATATTTCATATGTGTTTTTCTTTATTCAGTGAATACTGGGTAACCCAAATTTGCCGGCGTTTAGTACAGAGACATACCTGTGAGAAACATAAACATTTTTTATCTTTTAACCACGTGGGTTTACAAGTTAACACCTGTCTGACAGTGCGTGTGTCTCCATAAATAAACAGAGTACACTCTCACTAACGGTTTTTTTAAGACTAAATGTTTATACTGGGCCTTTGAGCCAGATCAGATTTCTGCACAAACTCTATGTACACATTTAGCCGTTGTGGCAAGTAACATATTAACGTCAGTAACATTCCGACGGAGTTTTGACTAGTGGTGTGGTGACCAAATATAGTCCTTTCCTGAAAGTAGACACCGATCTGACATTCCTCAATTCTAGAAACCTAAGCTATTGACACTGTGCTCGTTGTTAATGTTCGTGCTTGGACAATTTTAATGTGACCTAAACAGACATCCGAAAAATAAGAACACCCAAGGAATCGTTCCCGGAAGCAGAGAATTCATCCCGTCTTTTTGGAACTGGGGATTTCTTGGTCAAAGACTGCCATTGACCAGTCTGTATGTGAAAGTCCTAAAAATTGTGTTTCCAGAAGTGGCTATCAAAGCTGTGAGTATGAACAAATGCACGTTATCACGGCTGAATGAATAGAGTGAATGGAGGACGGAGTGATTTCTTTATTGTTGTAATTGGGCACCCATTTTGCTGCCTTACTTTATGTATGCAAGTATTGCTAATCATATTTCCCTTAAAATAGAGCAGAGATATCATGTCTGTCCATACATTAAAAGGGGGAAATATTAGACCTAATCATATGTATCCTTGATTCCTTGGGGCTATCCCTTTCTTCCAACAGGGATAAGATAATACTGTGGGAGTATCATTTTTGTAGCATTTTTATTGACTTTATGACTATTTGAATATGCTTTGATGTAATTTCTATGTGTTGTGATGAAATTGTAGATGATAATTAAAATTTCTCTTGAAATTAATCAGCGCGTTGGTCAGCTCGTTCCAAATATCTATTTAATCGTTAGTTATAGGTTTCCCACGTCTGTACGTCTAACTGTCGTCTTGTATGTGCGTGCACGCGAGTGGATAGAACTATATATGTAATATATATATATATGTGTTTAGACTGTCTGACTCCTCTAAATCTGTCGTAGAAGATAGGTGAAAGAGAGAAGATTTCTCGATTTCAGAGACATCCTCTATCACAGTCTTCCATCTCACTCGGGGAGATCTA